>CM037877.1:144560657-144985168 GCA_021292165.1 Shinisaurus crocodilurus | reverse complement strand
TTGAAAAGTATGAAATGAAATTTAATGAGATGGAAATACAGATGATCAACATGCAAGACAGGCAACGTCGTTCCAACATTCGGATCAGAGGCTTCCCTATGGAGAGGTGGGGAGACTGGATATAAGTTAAGAGGGCAGTATTTTGGAATGGATGAATGAAGTGTCTCTGGAGAAACAATTCTTTGGGATGATATGGACATTGAGATTGTGCATAGAGTGGGAGCAATTAAGGCGTGGTATGACATCCAGAGATGTTGTACTGAAATTTGCAAATTTATATAAGAAGGATGTCTTCATGAAAGCGATCAGAAAGAAAGGTCAATTAGCTTTTAAGGGGGCTACTTTGCAAATCTACAATGATCTTTGTCAGGAAACAATTAAGTGGAGGCGAAGTGTTAAACCGTGTACAGCAGTCTGATAGAAGGGATTACAATACAATTGGGGGTTATCCAGTTTTTCTTACTTTTGTGTGGAACAGTAAGAGATAACAGATTCTCATCATGTGATCAAGGCATGGGCCTGCTGGGAGAGTTGGGGCTTCATGATGATGCGGAGGGTCCAGAATTGATGGGTCAACTGGAAGAAGAAGGAGCCAGTGGAGGAATTGTATAAGAGGGTCGTTTCACAACACGAGAAGAAAAAAAGAAATAGAAAATGTTTTATAAAGAAGTTATCCGGGAGGGAATGAGGGGCTGCTGTTCGGGTTGGTGATGGGTCCTCCCCCCCCCCTGGGATAGGTGGGTAGGTTTAGGGTGGGGCAAGTTGCCCTGGCTTAGCAGGGGGGATAGTTTAGATGAATGTGGGTGTGGGTTAAGGGGTATGTTATTGTGTATTATTTTCACTTTTGGGGACCAAAAAAGAAAAAATGATGTTAATAGATGGATTATAAGTTAAGAATTTCAACTTTAAATGTTAAGGGGCTAGGTTCAGTTACTAAGAGGAGGCGAATAGAAGCACTTCTTAAGAAGGATAAGGCTGATATTATATTCTTGCAAGAAACGCACCAGGCAAGGAAAGGAGTCAATGAATTGAAATTGAGGTGGTCTAGAATATATGAGATAGCATGTGGATCATCTAATCACGAGGAGTAGCAATTATAATTTCAAAGAATTGTGGTTTTAATGTTTTAAAGGTGAAAAAGGATGATACAGGTAGATATATTATAATGTATGGGACCTTGGGAGGGGAAGAATATGTTATTGTTAATGTTTATGCTCCCAATCAAAATCAAGGAGAATTTTATCAACATGTGTTTAAAGAAATGGGTAATTTTCAAAATCAAAGGGTTATTATGGCTGGGGACTTTAACATGGTATTGGATAGAAGAAAAGACAAATCCAATCCGACGAGAGAAGATCAGAGAAATAATCTAACGATCTTGAATAAGTTAATTAGTAAGGAAGGGTTGCTAGATGTTTTGGAGAGGGGTCAAGGGGAATGAGGAAAGATATACATTTTACTCATCAGCAAATAAGAATTATTCGAGGATAGATTTTATTTTGTGTCCAGGACACTGTTTTCAAGGGTCCTGGGCACAGAGATAGGAGTGATAAAGTTACAGATCATGCTTTGGTTAACATGGATTTGAAGATATATAAGGATTATAGAGAAGCGAAAAGATGGAGATTGAATTGTAATATTTTTCGTTTTAAACATTTAACAGAAAAAATAGAGAAGGAATTGAGGGAAATTTGGGAATTTAATCAAACAGAAGAATGTACTGAAGCGATAATATGGGATACAATGAAGAGTGTAATGAGAGGAATAGGATTGAGAGAGGCAATAAATTTGAGGAAACAACAAGAAGTTTTTTATCAAACTTCTTTGATAAGATTAGGGATTAGGGATTTGGAAAACAAGTATTTAGAGAAGAGGGATAAAAAGATTTTTGCAGAATTACAGGGTAAAAGGAAAGAATTGGAGAATAAAGAACTGGATAGGGTACAAAGGAATTTGATTTATACAAAAAGGGAGTATTTTGAGAATAGTAATAAAAATTCTAAAATGTTGGCTAGATTAGCACAAAAAAAAAAAGAAAAAAGCTTAGTGGGGGTGATTAAAGATAAGAGGGGTAAAGAATATAATCTAGTAAAGGATAAATTAAAAAATTTTCATGAATATTATACGGAGTTATATAAGGCAGGAAAATGGTCGGAAGCTGAGAGTAGAAAATATATCGAGAAAAATTTAAAAATAAAAATCCAGGATGAAGATAGAGAGAAAATGGAGCAACTATTCACAGAAATTGAAATAGAAAGTGCTATAAATAAATTAAAACAGGGGAAAATGCCAGGACTGGATGGTCTGGGGGCGGAATATTATAAAGTCTTTAAAAAAATGTTAGTTCCAAAGTTAAAACGGTTGTTTAATGATATTTTACAGGGGGGAGAGATCCCCCCGTCATGGAAACAGTCCTTGACTATTTTAATCCCGAAACCAAGGAAGGATTTAGCAGAACCAGGTTCTTATAGACCAATATCATTAATTAATCAAGATGCTAAACTATTGACAGCAATTTTAGCTAGAAGAATGAATAGTTTTCTAAATAAGTATATAGGGATAGATCAATGTGGTTTTATTCAAGGAAGACAAATGGCAGATTTAACAAGAAGGGTTCTGAATATAATTTATTTAATAAAGAAAAATAATTTGAAAGCGGGGGTTCTTGCATTGGATATTTTTAAAGCCTTTGATTGTGTGGAATGGCCTGCATTAAAGATGTTAATAAAAACTATGGGGTTTGGAGAAAAATTTATAGGTATTACTAACCAATTATATACTCATAATGTCACGTCGGTAATTGTAAATGATGGAATAACAGAAACTATTAGCCTAGGCCGGGGAACTAGACAGGGTTGTCCCCTTTCCCCAGTATTATTTGTGTTAGTTATGGAATTGTTAGCGAATTCGATAAGACAGGAGAAGAAATTACTGGGGATAGGAATAGAGACCAAATGTAAGATAAACCTTTTTGTAGATGATATCTTGTTAACATTAGAAAGGCCTATAGAAAATTGGGATTGGATAGAGAAACATTTAGATGAATTAGAGAAGTAACAGGGTTAAAAATTAATTGGGATAAATCGGAGATAATGACATTTAATTATAGTAAAGTGGAGGAAAGGGGATTTAAACAAAGGAAAGTGGATATAAAGATAAAAACATAATTAAATATTTAGGTATTGATATATTAAAAGATATGGATAAAATAGGGGAATGTAATTTTAAAAACTAAAAGATGAAGTTAAAAATCAAATAGAGGATTATAAAAAATTGGGATTATCGTGGTTTGGTAGGATAGCTTTGATTAAAATGAAGATTTTACCGAAGTTTAATTTTTTATTTAGAATGATACCATATAAGATATCAGAGAAAGAAATTAAAGAGTGGCAAGTAATGTTAAATAGCTATTGTAATGGGGGGAAAAAATCAAGGATTACTAAGAATAGATGGTATAAAGCTCAAAAAATAGGGGGACTTGGTCTCCCTAATTTAAAATGGTATTATATAGCTAATCAACTTAGATATATTATGGATATTATTGTTAGAAAAGATTTTATGTGGTGGGAAATAGAAGCATTTGAATTGGGTAATAGGGTGGATAAATTCTTATTTACAAAACAAGGACATATTATGACAAAAAGATTAGAAAATCCCTTTTAAAAAATATGTTAGAAATTTGGGGTAGAAATAAGGAAATATTTTTACCAGGTATATCCCCGCTTACTCCAGTGGTGGTTATGGAAGATTTTCCCGAGAATGTTAGACATTTAGAACGAATTTTTAGAGAGAAAAAGGTGATAACTTTAATGGATTGGCTGGAAAAAATGGAGACAAGACAGCAAATAATTGATAGGGTTGGGGCAGGAAGAATTTCTTGGTTAAATTTAATTCAATTAGTACAATGGGGTAAGAAATGGAAGAGGAGACATGAGCATGAAAGGGATTTCACTGCATTTGAGCAGGTGGTTATGTCTAGAGAACTCGTAGAAGGAAATGCATCAGCTAGGGGTCTTACAAAGATGTTATATAAAATGTTGCAGAATCAGTAGAGCAAGCAGAAAATCTTAAAATAGTTTGGGATACAGAGTTTGAAGAGGAAATATCAAAGGAGGAGTGGAATAAGATTTGGGATAGGCGAATATTGAAAAATATGTCTATAAGAATTAAAGAGAATTTTTATAAGCTAATTTGGAGATGGTATTTGACTCCAGTGAGATTAAATAGAATAGACAATAAATGTTCTCCAATGTGTTGGCGAGGATGTCAGGAATTGGGTACATATGCTCATATGTGGTGGAGTTGTAAAAATGTAATGGATTTTTGGAAAATGATTTTTGAGGAAATATCAGAAATTGTTGGAGCTGATTTAGAGGTATGCCCTAAACTAGCTTTGCTAACAATAACGGAAAAGGTGATCGGTTCTCAAAATGTTAAAGAATTAATCATAAATTTGTTAACGGCAGGTAGACTAATGATAGCAAGGAAATGGAAAATCCAGCAAGTTTTCACTATTACTGAATGGTATAACGAAGTATGGGATATGGCTTTGAATGATATGTTGACTTGTAATATTAAATGCAAAAGGGGTCAATTAAAGAAAAATAATTTTAAGGATATTTGGGGTTTATTTTTGGAATATGTGTTTAAAAGGGGGAAAGGGAGTTTACCCTGTCAAGATATGTTGTATTTTTGGAATAATGAACAATTATAGAGTTATTGGATTGTTTGGTCCCATGGTGATGGGAGCACAATATTAGTTATGTGTGTGTGTTATTTTCTTTATATTGTTTTAAAATTTAATAAAAAAATTAAAAAAAAAAAAAAGCGTGAATTTGCCAGGGGTATGTAGATGTTCACTAATATTACCATGACACCAGGAGTTTGAAACTTAACTACCAGGCAGTTCGGAGGGACCAATAAGTTTGTTATTTCCTCGCCTATCCAGCCTAAGTCTTCTTTTAGCAGAGTGGCTATTCCTGCTATGGCTCTTCCTTTAACATTTATTTTCCTAGCTTTAGCAAACCATGTTTTATAACCGGGTAAAATATGTGTGGAATCTGTAAGCCACATCTCTTGGAAAGTGATAACATCAAAACCAAACAATTTTTTTTAGCAAATCGTCACTCTGCTGGCCACATTTCCAGCCGGCTATATTCCAAGAGAGGCAATTTACAAGACCACCAACAGGAGCACTCGAGAGACTACTTGTATACACAAGTGATGGCAGAAGGCTTATTGACGGGACTTTTGGAAAAAGGAGACTGGGCTCCCTATTTCAGGCCAGCCTAGCCCTGTCAGCTGCAGACTTTACATGTGTAGTATCCACCGGATCGGGCTGAATCGGGTCACCATGTAAAGGGCTAATAGCACTAACATTTTATCTCACTGGGGTGGGTAGTAGCCACCACCGAATGCAAGGATTTCTTAACAGGCATACTGTCCCCCAACTCATCTATATCAAGATACCTCGCTTGCCAATTTATGCCACCAGAGACTACGCTGCTCAGAACAGGGGGGGGGAGGTCACATGATCAGTTTGGCTTCCACACAACCTTCGGTCAGCACCTCCTTTAGGGGAATTGCAGGATGGAACTCCCCCTGGACTGCAGCTGCTAAATGCTGCTGCAGACTGCAATTTTTCCTGGTCCCGAACTCCCGTCGAGTTACTTGTCTGTATTGACCTTAAGTACTGGGTCAGCAGATCAAGCCTATCTAAGATCTCCCCCTGGGAATCATCTGAGAGATTCCTAAATGAGTGCAGGAGGGCTTTCTCCTCCGGGCAAAAGTCTCCATTTGGATTGGTTCGCAGGGATTCGCCGACAGAACCAGCCATCCTCCCTGGCGCCTCACAAGTTTTTAGATCTATAAGTCGGCATGAATCATCAGCAGAGGAATTTAGATCAATAAGGTTCTAATAAGGTCGGTACTGGTCAGAGCACCCGGCCCTGATTTTCCATCATGCCACAGAGGGACTAGAGAGAGTGGGGGTGCCTGGTTTACAAACAGCCTTGCTAACCCCAAATTAATTGCACATAGGGCCTCCCTTCCTCTGAGAATATAATCCACCAAGCCCCGCTCCTTAAAGGTAACCACTGCATGCGCTCTTATACCATTAAAAAACAAATATTCTATAGCCACCACGTTCTTTGGTAACAATGAAATGGGAAGAGCACCATTTAAAGTAGAAATAAAATGAGAAATGCGGCTTGGTTGCGGCAATAGACCTGTTGGTTTTGGATAATTTAGAAACACCAACTTGTGGGGGATCAGAACTAAGTTCCAACCTGGTCTTTGATTGTCATTGTATCGGGGCCCAATATATAGTCTTCGGCTGTCCTTGGTTTGTGGTGCTTTCTTGAAATTGCGTCCCATGGGTCTTGTAGCATGGTCAAAGCCGGAACCCGCAGAGTATTTGATGGAAGGGGATCTGATCTGCCTTTACTTGGAGAAAGGAGCAGGCATGAGTAGGTGATCGATTTGATGCCACTTTGCTGACCTTTGCTCAACCCGTTCAAGCCCTTTCTTTGGCATTCATGACATCAGCCTTTGTGAATCAGTCTACAGAGTTAGCCTTGACTATGTTGTTCTTGTCACTACTAGGTTTAGTGCCCTGGCTCTTGGTGGCCTTCTGAACTTTAGTGGTGCCCTGGCTCCTGCTGGCCTTCTGAACTTTAATGGAAGCCTTGGGAACATCGCCCTTAGCAGGTTGCTCTATCAAGTTAATCAAACTAAGAAGGTCCCTTCTCTGGAGGCCTCGTGGTTTTTTCCCTTGTGCTTTCAGTTTTCTGCAATGCGTATGATTCTTAGAGTTTTTGCATTTAGCGTTATTCTTTTCCCTCCCAGTTTTTGTCCTAATTGGGGCCACTTTATTCACTGCAATGGGGAGAACTATTGGAGCGATGGTTAAAGGCCCAGTTGACACAGTCATGGGTTGAGGTGCTGCTTGGCTGTTGCTAGAAAAGCAGCCAGTTTGCTCCAGGCCACTTCCCTGGGATTTAACAAAATCTATTAAAGTTGTGAGCAATGCGTGGGACTCCGAGAGGAAGTTTTTAATGAGTTCTATTTCTCTGAGTATTGAAATAAGACCATCGCCCAGCTGATTTTCACCATCCTCCCCAAGCTCAGTAGGTGAAGAAGTAGGGAGGGGAGCCTCCCCGATGGGAGTGGGCCTGGGAACTGGAGGCTGTGTTTGGTTTGATGCTTCTCGGGCAGTCTCTGCCGGAGCGATGCCCACTGAAGACACTGAACGCGCCCATCATAAGCTTATCTGGGAGTCCCCCACAGAATTGTAAATCTCAGAGAGAGCCAGCTCCGTAGCCAAGTCCAGCGAAGCTCTCGTATAACTGGGCTCTTGGGAAACACCCCTGAGGTCTATAGACCAATCCAACACAATCTGTCCAAGCGGAGGCTCATCCTGTGACATCTTGCACTGGTCAGTCACCTGGAGTCCATTTTTCTGCTTCATAAAACTGGTAATTTTAGTTTGAATTGGACAGGGAGCCGCAGGATAGAGACCCAGCTCTTTGTAGTTCTTTCTCGTAAGGACCATATCCTACATAGGCTGCTGCTTGGTGCTAAAGTCGTGAGGTGATAGCCGGAGCAAATACAAAGAGTTCACACAAACTAATTTTGCTGGTTATTATTAAACAGTTGAGCTTACTGTTTTCAGATTTGTAGCCATCACTCCCATGCATTCCATGGAGTTGACCTCCAGCTGAATTCCATAACAACAGCCGATATTCACCCGGGGAGTCAGCGTCCTATGGCCGCTAATCACTTGTTGCAGAATAGCAAAGTTTTAGGTGATGTTTCTCAATAGTAAAATCATAAAATTGTAAGGCTGCAAACTGTAAGGCTTAAAAGTGAAAATAAATATACTCAATATACTAAATAGGATAAACAAAATAAAAGTGCTAAGCTGGCAGCAGCAAGCAACAGTCACGAAAAGCCAATGGGGGAGAGAAGCTAAAAAGCTTCCTATCAGTTGTTATTCCCTCCAGTACTAAAAACACTTAAACGTTGAACGTTGTTTTCTTTTTAAAAAAGAAAAAGAAAGAAGAAGTAATTAAAGTATCAGTGAAAAAGAATTCAAGGTTAAAAGCGACAGAATAAAGGAGTTAAAAATAACTTAAAAGAGGTGCGTCAGGAACCTCATATTATCACTATACAATGTAAAACATAGTGTACCATTTACACAGTTCACAATTATGTGCATAAGCTTGTATATAGCTGTCCTTATCTATGTGTGAACACTGGGCACACTGAGGTGATGGGGCAGTAGGCCTTCTTGCATAATTTAGTGATTGTAGGGATATGCATACAGGCAGAACTTGAGTTGGTTGTTCTCTCAATTCCACTTCGAAGCTCATTCTCGGGACTTGGGACTCGGGAGATCCGGGTTCTAGTCCCCGCTCGGCCATGAAACTCACTGGGTGACTTTGGGCCAGTCACTGACTCTCAGCCTAACCTACCTCACAGGGTTGTTGTGAGGATAAAATGGAGAGGAAGAGGAGGAGGATCATGTAAGCCGCCTTGGGTTCCTGTTCTTGGGGGCCAACACTCCTCTACGGAACCTTGGGGCAAGATGGATGATAGGGGTGTTAATTAGTTTACATTGGTTCAGAAATTAGTGGAGCCATTTCCCAAGATATTTGGAAACTGCCTTGGCTCATTCTCTTTCAATCCAACGCAAGCAGGCTGTATGTGTGTGTACCTTGCCCATCTCAAACAGAAATCAAGAAGTATTTCTGTGAGAAGGTGTGAACTGGGTAAACCTTGATCAAAAACAAATGGAAACAAATTTCTCATACATCCCTAAAGTAAGATGGAGGCTGGATACTAGATTTGAAGTGGTTGATGTACACTGCTTTTGAGATCCTATCACTGCAGTCATCCATCTTGCCCCAAGGTTCCGTAGAGGAGTGTTGGCCCCCAAGAACAGGTTTTTTGGGGGCGGGATGCAGCCTCTCATTTCCTCATTATATGCAAATAAATGGAGACAAATGGGTCTCCTTTAGGGGTGGCCATTTGCCTTCCTGCAGTGATTTTTATGTGTGCAGAGCCTTTAGTTTCCTCCGTCCCTCTCCCTCTTGTACCAGCATGTCGGGTTTAAAAAGAATAAATATGAGGAATTTTAGAAGGGTGCTGAGTGGTTTGGTGGGTAGAGGATAGAGGGTTATGGAATGATAGGGGTGTTAATTAGTTTACATTGGTTCAGAAATTAGTGGAGCCATTTCCCAAGATATTTGGAAACTGCCTTGGCTCATTCTCTTTCAATCCAACGCAAGCAGGCTGTATGTGTGTGTACCTTGCCCATCTCAAACAGAAATCAAGAAGTATTTCTGTGAGAGTAAGGGACATTAAGGGTGCAATCCTATGGCTGCTAGACACAGCTTAGATGGCCATAGGATACATCGGAGTTCCAGCTCTGACCTCAGAAATGCATTCCGAGGTCGGAGGTGGAACTCTAACCTCGGAGGGCCCTCCCTCCGGCCTCACAACTGGCACAGCTACTTCTGAACTGGCTGTGGCTCCAAAGTTGCAAGACCAACTTCAGAGCCAGTGCTGGGGGGGGTGTTCTGGGGGGCAGGGAGCAGAGGAGTGAGGTTCTGCTGAGATACGACGTATCCCGGCGGTGCGGCCGCTCCTCCTCATGAGCAGATGCAAAAGACTTAGACAGCCAAAATTGGCCATCTTCGTGTTTTGCAGGATGGGAGAAGCCCCACAAAACAAGGGGCTTCCTTCCATGGAAGAAGCAAGCTTCCATCCTCCAATGGATGCCTGTAATCCTCTGAGTTTGGAGGGTTACAGGCAGCCACATTGGATGGCACTGTAAATAACTTTTGTCCACACATCTCCAAAGCAGCATCTCACACAATCTTGTTTCACATTCTGAGCCAGAGAAGACGTGTGAGGGAAAAGGGTACTCAACTCGTAATGTAGCTGAGAGCATGATAATCTGGTCAAATTAATATTCTGAAACAGGTAATTATAAACTCCGGTGACAGCACTATTTCTCAGGGAGATTCACATAGCTCTAATCATACATCAACAGCTCAGACACATGCATTTATGAGAAAAAGGTGCTGGTAAGGAGCAATTCAGGAAGCGGGTATGGAGATCCTGTGTCTTCTCTTGGAAATATCCATGTACTAGTCAGACCTCATCTGGAGTACTGTATCCAGTTCTGGGCATCAACCTTTGAGAAGGAAATTGGAATGGGTTCAGAGGAGGGTAATGAAGATAGTTAAAGGTATAGGGGGAAAGTCCTATGTAGGCATGGGTGAATAGTTCAGTTTTGCTTTCTCCCACATTCAGCTTTTTTTTAAATTTTTTTTAAAGTTATTATCTTAAGTTCTTTCTCTCATGAATATGAAGAACTTTGCACATTTTGGTAAATTCTTATAAAAATGAACCGAAATGAAATTCTCACCCATCTGCACTGGCCAAATTCACCAGGTACAGCTATTCCCTGTATGGAGAGGACCATAACATACCTGCCTGCCATATAGCTGATGAGAAGCCTGGCAGAAAAAGGAGGTGGCAACCTAATTCAGCACCCTAACAATGGTTGAAATCACAGAGATTCAAGTCCAGACTTTTAAAAACAAAGTACACAAAACCTGAATGGATGAATCTGTCAGTTTTTACTCCTCTCACATTCATTTTCTTTATTATTATTATTTTTAATCTCAAGTTCTTTCTGACCTGAATATGGAGAACTTGGTGGATTTTGATAAATTCTTATCAAAAACAAACAAATGAAATTCTTCTTGCCCATCTCTAGTCATATGAGGAAAGGTCGAATGAATTGGGCATGTTTAGCCTGGAGAAGAGAATACTGAAGTGGGACATGAGAGCACTCTTCAAATACCTGAAGGTCTGTCACACGGAAGAGGGCAAAGACTTGTTCCTTGCTGTCCCAGAAAGTAGGACTAGATCAAGTTACAGGAGAGTAGATTTCAGTTGAACATTTAGGAAAATCATCTTGTTCCATTGAAGTTCAGTGAAGGAACCAATAATTACCTAGAGGGGTCATGGGTATTCCCTCACTGGAGCCATCTATTGGGCAACTCTAGCTCTAGATTTGCTGTATCGAGCAGGGAGTTGGCCTACAAGCCCCCCTCCAACTCTATGATTTTATGATTACCTTTCCCAAAACAAATTTTCACCTAAGTTACAGCACTGGAGCACACAACAAAGCATTCTACAGTAATCTGGACAACACGTAATATGGGATTCAGGTAGGAAACTTAAGAAATCTGATGCAGGAACAATGCACTGCAATTGTCTAGACTTCTTCTCAGTATTACAAAAGCTTTCACAATTATTGTCCTAATGAGTTTCTGTACTTCATTAGGATTTTATTCATCAGCCAGAAATTGGAAGTTCTTTGCTGTTTTCCTGCAAATAATCATTATCTGCAGGGGGGAAAATATCTAATTTAAAATAAGACGATACATATGGCGGCTAGCTCAAACAATCTGCCAATTATCTTGTTTCTAATAACTATTTCTGTAGACTAAATTAGAGAGGAGGCTAGAGCCAAATATTATAAATTACTCTAATTGTGTAAAAAAACTTTTTTTACTACACTATTTATTAATTTAAAGCATTGTTAACTCACTCTTCAACTGAGAGTGGCTTAGAAAGGTGGATTATAATACTGCCCCTGTCTTCAGGCTTATGATCTGAAAGACATGACACAGAAAATAGGTTGGGGGATTGGGGAGAGAAAGAAAAAAGCAAACCCAAGCACTAGTTCTTAGTTACAAAGTTTTTATATGTGCTCTTAGTGCCAGGGTAGGGTGAAGCTCCCTGGGGGTGTTCCTTTTTTGGCTGATGTATGCAGTGGTGTGCTCTGAGCATGAATTGGAAGCAGAGGTCCAGGGCCCCATTTAGCAAAATGAGCCAGAGGGCCCCCAAACGCAGCAGGGCTCACTTGCTACATCTCGAGGTAAATTAAGTAATACACATTATCATGCAAAGAACCATTGGGGTGGAGCCAGACGTACTCCTACTTAGACACTTTGAAGTCAATGGGACTTATGTTAGTCATAGCTAACTTCAGTCATATTGATTTCAATGTGTCTTCTCTAAGTAGGACTAAGTATGTATCCAACTCATTAAGTCCAGAGTCTAAAATTACCTAATTGCACCACTGGATGTATGGAGCCAGGTTGTTTTGCTGTGATGTTCTTCCTGAGAGACAAGGGATGCAACTTCCCAGTGGTCCTTGGTCCGCTGACTGACAAAATGGGGCTCTGGCTCATTTTGCTAAATGGGGCCCACTACAGGCAGCAGTGGAAGTCCCCTGGCTATTCCTCCTGAGCTCCCTGGACATTTCCCTCTGTTGGAGGACAGAGCCGTGTGTGCCATGTGGCCAGTACTGATAACCTAAACTGGCTTGCTGCCAGGTGTGGTGGAAGATGCTAGGGTGGCCAGGTGACCGGCAATTTAACAATATAATAAATAAATAAATAAATCCCATTGGCAGGTTCAACTGGCAGTCCAGTCAGCTTTTGTATGTGGAATGGGGGATCGGGTGCCATCTTGCCTTTCACCTCAGGCAATGAAGCATGTTGTCCTTCAGCTTTGCAATCTCAGGGCATCTGTCAGTTAGAATTGAGTAGTTCTTCCATCAGGGGGAAACTAGACACAGACAAGAGGAAGGTATTTGATTTCTCTCCCCCCCCCCCGACCTGGAATAACTTGGTGGCATTGATTCAACAGGGCATTTAAGCAGAGTACAACTAAGTTCATCAAGTGACTTTCATCTGTTTGTTCTCTATTTTTATCCAACAAATATGCAACATTTAGAAACACATTCTGTTTTTAAATAATGTAAACCACTCCGAGTGCTGATCTTTACTGTGGAAGGGTGGGACATACATTTTTGAAAATAAATATGTAAATAAATAAAAGATGCAACTACGAACCACACACTCAATGTAATGTGTTGCTTGGTCTTGACTGTGCATATCTTTTGCCCCAAAGACCTGAGAGTTCTCAGGACTAGGGCCAAAGGGGGGAATTGTTGTGAGAATCTTAAACTGCGCCATAGGCACTTCGAAATGGCGCCGATATCCAGAGGCTGGAATGGAAGCCCCGACAAGCAAGGCAGAAAATTGCTGTAAGGCTAGCGACAGTAAAAACCTTTGCTTCTGCTTCCACAGCATGCTGTATAAGTGCATAATATGTAGAATCTAGTGGTATGTGAAAAAGGGGAAGTATAGAAAGTCCCCTTAGCTAAGAATAAACATTCTGTCTGGTAATGTAATGAATAAGCAAGGCCTGCCCAGTGACACGCAAGTGCAGTAGAGAAAAGTGTTTTTAGTATATCAGACCCTTGCCCAAGTGGGGCGAGGCTCTTCTTGTTTTGTCAGTCCTACGTGTCTGACCTGAGGAGAACGGCCATTGAGTGCACTCAATAAAGCTTGGAACACAAGTCTCGCCTTTGTCTTCTCTGGTTGCTAGTGTCCAGTTGGACCAAACCTAGATATCTGGACCACTATTAGTGTCCAGCTTACAACAGGTGGGACATCCATTTTTGAAAATAAATATGTAAATAAATAAAAGATGCAACTGCGAACCACACACTCAATGTAATGTGTTGCTTGGTCTTGACTGCGCATATCTTTTGCCCCTGATACTCCAGTGCAGCAGGAAGTTAAAAAGTGTTATGTTGTGTTTGATACCTTAAAAAGGATAGATGAGACTCTTACCGCTTCCCCATTAAGCTACAGGGTGGATTTATGGGAAACAGCATGTTTTTGGGTAAGCCCCATTGGTTCCAGGTCAGGTGGTCCAACTTGGAACTGAGAACAGACAAACATCTTCGACTTCCTGTATGTCAGGGCCAAACTACACATGATGCTAATCATCACGTCATGTGTAGCTGAGGCTTGTTTTACTTTTTACTCTTGTGTAAGTGCATATGGCCCTGATTTGGATGGGACCATGGTGCTCCAGGAGGGGAGGGCTAAAGCCCCCCCACCCATTCCGCCCCAAATCCCTCTCCCCAAGTAGGGAGAGTAAAAGAAAAAAGCCTCTGCTGACTCCAGTGGAGACTTTTTATTTTATTATTATTATTTTTTAACCGCTCCATAGAGGGGTGGGGTATTGTGGGGGGTGGGGTGGGAGAAAGTGCCATGGTCCTGATCCAAATCAGGTCTGTACACACTTACATGAGAGTAAAAAGTAAAACAAGCCTCAGATACACACTACACAATTAGGTAATGTGTAGCTTGGCTCTCAGTCTGCAGATTTGGCAAATATTCTTCTGCTCTTAGTTTGGGTTACTATAATCTTGACAATTAGGACTAATCTGCTAAGGGCACCCATTCAAAAAGTGCAACTCAGTCTTTCCACTAATTACAGTGAGAAAAGATGCTACAAAGAATTCAAACATATTCCGGAACTGCTTATTTTTTTTTAAAAAAAACGTTCTATAAAATCTTCATTTCAGAGTGCACTCTATCCCTGAAATCACAACATAGAAGCTAAGGCTCTCTCTCTCTCTCTCTCTCTCTCTCTCTCTCTCTCTCTCTCTCTCTCTCTCTCCCCTCTCTGTGTGGTGTGTGTGTGTGTGTGTGTGTGAGAGAGAGAGAGAGAGAGAGAGAGATTTTCAAGATGTGGGAGGATACCAATATGCTGGGTACTACTTCACTGAAAAAAGCTGATTACAGTTGCTAGAGGAAAGCATAGATAAACAGGAATATGAGCCACATATTGGTCCTGCCATATGCTCACATTTCATAACATTGCCAGGGCTGCTTTCTTTGCCCCTTTGCTTGCTTCTGTGGTAACAATGCCAGATGGAAGAGCTAGCAAATGTTAGTGCCATATCTGTCACTTCCTTGCTCTTTTCAATTCGCAAAGGAAGCACTAAGTTTGAGGTTGCAATTTTGTAGCTATTTTCTTTGCCTACAACTCATGTAGGAACTTATTGGCTCCATATAAGCAGTGCTTTTTTTCTGGAGAAAAAGGTACCGGAACTCTTGGATTACATTTCCTCAGGAGTAGATGGCGATTAAATTGTAATGCAATTAATAGAAGAAAAGGTGCTGGAACTCAGTTCCGGTGAGTTCCACCAGAAAAAAAGCCCTGCATATAAGTGTGTGTGTGTGTGTGTGTGTGTGTAACAGCAATCCCAAAACATTATTGATTACATTCCCTTCTGCAAAAACTAATCCAAAAGGAATTCTAATACTTTCCAAACTCACACATACATCATCCAAACCCATGTACACATTAGCTATTATTATCTATTCCTTGATGGTTTGCAGGATTCACATGCATATTACCTTTAGAAAATAATTAGAAATTGCACTAGGACCTGCTTAACCCAAAATTTGGAGAAAATTCACAGGTTCCAACTGAAGAAACTCAAGGGAAGTCAAAGAACATTAGGAAAATTCCTCTGGGGAATTTTGCACATTTCTAAAAATAACCTGATTTTGGTGGCAATCTCTTGGGCATCCAGTGAATTTAGGGACAGATTCTTGGGAGGCTTTGTGGACACCTGAAAGGATCCAAAATGTATCACCCTGAAACACATCTCACTAAGATAATGACATTGACATGCCTTGGGAAACTAGTCTTCGACATGATCGTACAAGAAGGATCTACTTCAAAAATAAACTAATTAGCCCTAGCCCATTTGAGGTAATTATAATTGGATCCCCTATGCTATATTTCACTTTTCCCCCAGAAGATAGTCTATTTGGCTGCCCTTATTTGATTTTAAGTGCTATTACTCACCCTGAAGATAGGATAACTTAAAAACTTCAGGGGGGGAAATGCAGCTGAGAAGTGTTCTTCTCTCACAGAGTGCAATGTTTTCATGGTATCCAATTAAGCATATGTAATTTAGCGCTGTACAATTATTTCTATTCAGTTATGCTTTAAACAAATTAGATTCTAATTACCACCAATTGTGGCATCTTCTACACATACAATAAAGTGCTATTCATTTAACAGAAATATTTCAGTGTTCATTTTTAATCTGGATAGGTGAAGTGTTTCTGCAGTTATTATGTTAGAGAGCTTTTCAGCTCAGTGACTAGAGAACTTTGGGAAGAAATTGGATGTAATTGAACCAAGAGAAGAGTGCTAAATTGGTGCTATATCAGAATTGGCCATATTACTTGGTGGTTTGTAGTCAATAGGCAAACACAAGTGTTGAAAATAGCAAATGATGTGGGAGCCTACAAAAAACAGACTTCAAGAAACATCAAAGTAGGCCACTGCTAAAAGTTTGGGCACAATGTAATTTCACTAAAAGAAAATAAATTGTTCCCAGAATTCTGCCACCACTTTTCTCACCCCCAGAGTATTGTCTAGTTCATATACTTCCACAAATTGTCTGTGGGTTATTTCTATTTCCTTCTGCTGTCAATGGAAAATGGATGTGGGTGCTATCCTATGTCCAGGGGCTGATGGTTAAACCTCACTGAAATCCTTTAAAAAAGAAAGACATTAAGGCACAATCCTATGCAAGGTTAGACAGAAAAAAGTCCTACAACTCTCAGCTGGCTCTGAGGTTTCTGTCTAAATATGCATAGGATTGCACCCTGAGAGTGCAATCCGACACAGGTTTACTTAGATGTAAGTCCACAGAATTCAATGAAACTTAGTGCATCATTTGTATCTAAATCTCTTTTGATGATAGCTTTGCAGCACAGCACGCTGGAAAATATGAGGCCTCTAATTTATGACAGTACAGAGGATCTTTAGTTTAATATGGAATAGGATATCCAAGCCCTATCTTGGATATTTGTTATTTCAGCACATATGCACTAATAGTAATTCATTTTGAATGTTGGGTTTAATTCTGTCATGTCTTAGGAATGTCCATGTTAGGAACAGAAATTGCAATTCCAATGGAAGCTTGAATTGCACATTGTCATGCCCCTGCCCATGGGCAAAGTGTTATAGCTGTAAGTATGTGAGGGGAGGAGGGAGTGTGAGAGGAGTGTGGACTGTTGAGATGTCTGCTGATTGGCTGAGAGAGTGAGGGGGGTGAAGCCTGTGTTATATAAACAGTAGGAGGAGCATCTGAAGGGAGTCGGGGGAAGAGACAAGGGAGGGTTGAGAAGTCTGAGTGGAGTTGGGAGTGGGAGTATTGTCTGGGAGAATTGGAGAGGGTTGAGAAGTTTGAGAGAGAGAGAGAGAGAGAGAGAGAGGAGAGAGAGGGTTTTCAACGTTTAGAATCTATTAACATTATCTATTTCCCTACCCTTAATTGTAATTAAATAAAACTTGTTTCCTTTTTAAAACTTAAAAGGAGTGGTCTGAGTAAATTATCCTGAAGGGGTTGGTGGCAGCGGAGGAGCAAAGAGAGTGAGTGTCGATTTTAGAAGCGCTTGCAGAGGTGGTGTGGGCTGGACAAAGAGGAGGTGGAGGGTGGCCTGACACACATCATAGAGGCAAGAAACCTGCAAACGTTCAGAAGGATAGGTGCAGGGCCTAGCAAGTTATGATACTTAAAGCCAGTTTAAGGCTTTTTTCATAGGGAAGCCTGGTGGTGTTGGAAGAATAGCCATCTCATTATCCCATCCTTGCCCTCCCCCAAAGCACAAACATTGGAGGGGCCCTGGTCAAACATGCAATTTGATTGGAAGGTGGACCTATTACTCAACCCCACTCCCTCCCTTTCCCCCCATCAACATTTAGAGAAAGAAAAGCAACATACACTATTTTTGGAAAAACACTCCTTACCTTTCCAAAGCCCAAATCCTGAATGAAGCCTTGTGCAGGGTCGAGTTTCAGTTCTGGTCACTTTGGAGGGAAGCCCACTTCACCTTGGGAAGCACCAGGAATGGTCTGAAGAAGCTCAATTTGGCTCAGGCTTCAGCCAAATCTGATGCACATCCCTAGTGAATAGTATTATACACTGTAGTCACTAGGTGATACTAGACATAGTTGTCTAGGTGGGATCAAGAGATTCCTGTTGTGTTCTGTTCTTATTTGAGAGAAACAATAATGCTCTTGTATATGTTCCTGACTGGTGTGTCCTCTAAGCCTTCCATGACAGCCGGCATACCTGGGAAGAAAAACACAATTACCATGACTGGATTGAACTAATGTAACCTTAAGCATAGGATGGAATTGAAACATATCTACTACTTTCTGTGTATAGTAGATCCTAATTATTTATGACCTCTTCTGATGGTTTCTGATTGGTGAGAGTAGACAATCTATTTAGACAGGCTTCTTATATCTATCTGTTAGTCAATCTTTATTTGCATACAACCAAAGGTCATCACAAAACAGGAGAGAAGAAAGAAAACAAGAACAAATCCATAATATAGGGTCAAATCAAATAATCTCCACAACTAATAAATTGATTATATATAATTCCATTTATAAAGCAGCCATTCCAAATAATGAGACTTGATATGTAACATATCTGATCTGGTCAGCCAAAAGCATACACATTTTCTCAAAATCTGACGTCTCAGGGCAAGAAAGAAAACTAAATAAAATCTCTCTTTACGTGTTTTATACAATGGACAGTGCAACAAATCCAGAAATGCTGGTTCCATGGAACTTTAAAGAACCTTCCAAAAAATAGTAGGCATTGTTTGAAAATACAGCTTGGTAAAAAGCCTTTCTTAATAATGAAAATGTAAGCTCATATAAATATTGCTGCAGACTGTGATTTGCCTTTATATGCCTACACCACAAAGAAAACCTGGTATTTGCTAAATTTTCCATTTGCATATGTAAAGGTGGAAATAAGGAGTTGAGACACAAATTATGGTACAAATTAGGACCACATTTATTGATTAATCAAGATCTGTGAAGGGAAAGAAGTGCGAGCCCCTGGCTATACCAGCCCGCCCCTTGCCAGTAGCTGTTTTAGGGAGATGCATCCAACCCCGAGGGGTGGCACCTGTAAAATCAGTTTTACCTTAATGCCAGTGTTGGGAGGCCTTCCCTTGTCACCTCACAGAGCAGCAAACCTCTGAGTGGACAAGGTGAGTCAGCCTCAAAGGCAATCCGTATCTCCACACCAGGTCGCAAAACCCTGAACAGAGAGCCTTGGGAAATGCCAGTCACCTAAAAGGTGCCAGCAGATGCTCACCAACCTAACTGCACTGAATATGCCCGCACTTACCTGCCAAATGTGACCAAATTGAGCCAAACAAAAACAGCCAATAGAAAGCAACCCTGACCACTGCATCACAGTGTATAGTAGGCGAAACATGCACACTGCCCCATATGGCCAGTTGAGGCAATGAGCCAAAAATCCTACTCAGACCCCTAAGAGGTGACCAGCAGAGCCTACACTGCTAACAGGGAGGGAGGGAAAGATGAATGAAAGAGGCTGAGGGTGGTGTTGCTGGGACTAATATCATCCTTGGTGGCCCCCCCCATGCCCTATATATGTATTGAAACACGTGGTTGGCCCCTCAACCTACCTTTCCCCCAACACACAAAGTTCTCCCCGCCCCAAGCTATGCAGGAGTTGGGGAAGAGAAATCCCACTAATAATCTTTGGATTTTTTAAAAAAACGTAGTTTTATTTAATTATTCTGCATAGTACAATGAGCTTATAGTCAACATATACAATAAAGGCCAAGTATTCAAACAAAAATAAAAAGAAACTGTGTTCCCATTCTTGTCTATGGTACATTAACAGTAGAATGTTCTTAGAGCACCCCTAATTTAATTAATCCCACCAAAATGGTGTTTGGGGTATTGGGGCCAGTGGCTTATAGGCCACTGTCCCTTTTTTGACAAATGCAATGAAGGGAAACCAAATTTCCATGAAGTGGTCATGTTTGATCACCCCTCTCAGAACTCTTGCCATAGTGGGTTAATCTCTCTGAAAGTGCAATTTTCCAGATATTGGTTATAATCTTTGTTGAACACCTTTTCCATATCCCACCAAAATCAGTTTTCCCGAGTGTAATGGGAGTTGCGGAAGATGGCGAGGAGTGCAGTGTTGCACAACAGTCCTGCCCCGATGCTCTGTATTATGCTCTGTATTATACTATACTCTGTATTTTGCTCTGTATTAGCAAGGCATGACCTTGCTTGAGTTGCTAGCATGTGAGTTGGCTAGCAACCACCACTAGCAACCACCACTAGCAACCACCACACTTCAGTCTGCATTTGCTGGTCTTAAATACCATTCTAGCACCAAGTCTCATGGGCTGCAGATCTCATGCTTAAAAGATAGCACCTGTGCTGTTGTGCAGTGTCATTCTTCTGGCCAGCATCCAGGTCACACGTTACTGGAGATTGCATCAGCCTGGCTAGCAGCCAACTCACATGCTAGCAATTCAAGCAAGGTCATGCCTTGCTATTACAGAGCAAAATACAGCATACAGAGCATAATACAGAGTATAGTATCATACAGAGCATAATACAGAGCATTGAGGCAGGACTGTTGTGCAACACTGCACTTCTCGCCATCTTCCGCAACTCCCATTACAAGGGGGCATGGGGAAAGGGGCGGGGCCAAAAATACCAGCATATTTTAGCTCAGAGTTGGGGAACCTGCGGCCTTCCAGATGTTGGTTGGGGCTGATGGGAGTTGGAGTCTAACAACATCTGATGTTTTAGCTTAAACTGCTTACTGCCAGTAACTAAGCCTTTGGAGAATCATTTCAAACTTTTAGAAAGCTTCGCAGAAGCCAGGAAACCACCAAATGATTAGTGGTTGGGGGAGAGAGGGGATGGGGCCAGGGGAAGGGGGCACAACCCTCTGGGGAACCCCAGAGGCCTGGATTGGGACCCCAGGATGGCTGGATCTGGCCCCTGACCCTGAGTTTTGGCACCCCGTCTTAAGGCACAAACAGGGACATATAGGAAGAAGCATTTGCGAGTGTAAAGGTGGAAATAAAGAGTCGAGACAACAAGATGGGATTTAAATGGGCCACATTTATTGATATTCAAGAAACTGTAAAGGGATGGAGTGCGAGTTACCCTAATCCTCCACCACCCCGGCCGGTACTGCTGTGCATTGGGCGATGCATCCAAAATCGGAAGGGTGATGCTGCATTTCACCACCACCCCATTTTACACTATCACAGTACTGGGAGGCCTTCGCAGTACCTCCTCCTCTCGGAGTCGCACGACAACAAGCAAGCGAGGTACGAAGGCCTCACAGGCGGTCCTGATCCCCAACAGACCGAGTCTAAGGACTCAGTGATCTGCAGCCTCAGATATTGCCTAAAAGGTGCCATGGATGCTCACCGGACCCTATCTATTCCCTAACCTGCACTTACATGCCTACTGGCCAAATGTGACCAAATTGAATGGACAATGAACCTTGTATGAAAACAAAACCCTGACCCCGCTACAGTATGGAGTAGGCAAAACACCTCCCTTTAAGGCCAATCAGGGGGGGGGGGTGAGACATAATTCCTATGCAGCCCCCTAATGGGCGACCAGAGGAGCCCACACTGTATACAGGGAGGGAGGGCGGCAGCTTTGAAAGGACAAAGAAGCTGTGGTGGGTGGGACTACTGGGTCTAATATTGGCCCGTGCCATCCCGCCCCACCCCTTCTACCTGTATTGGCCCCTATGTAATCAGGTGAGTCTCTCCTCCATTCCCCCCACTCACAAAATTCTCCCCGCCCACAGCTGTGCATGTTTCGGGGGAAGAGGATTCTTTAGGTAATGAGGTACAAACCTTCTCAGTTCAAATGACAAGTTCGTAAATTCAGTTTATGGTCTATTTTAACATGGGGACAGATTAGATCAGGTTAGTCTACTTTTAGCAATCTGGACCAGATGGCTTGCATCCATGAAACCTCTCTTCTAGATGGGGTTGGGTGGGGCATCAGACACAGTCCCTTTCAAAAGGGGGGGGGGCAATCAATGGCAGCCTATCACAGGGAACATAGCAGGAAACCCCTTGATGCAGAAGAGAGAGAGAGCTTGACCCGGCAGCTTTTATACGAGTTAGAAACCTGACCCATTCTAGCCAAATGATCTTATGAGCCTTCCTTCAAATTCCTTGTGGTAGTCTGGTCAGTACCCCTGGAGTTCTCTCCTTGGACCAGAGTTGATACATTATATCCCAAGCTCAAGAGCCATTGTAATCATTTTCTATCCTGCCTGTGCATATCCCAACTTTCCTGCCTCACCGTTCCCCAATTTTGTGCCCCTCCAAATGTTTTGAACTATAACTCCCATTATCCCTGACCATTGGCTGTGCTGGCTGGGGATGATGGAAGCTGTAGTCAAAAACATTGGGAGGATAAAATGGAGAGGAGGATGAGGATTATGTAAGCTGCCTTGGGTTCTTTGCAGGAAAAAAGGGGGGGGTATAAATATAAATATAATGAATATATAAATAAATAAATTCTAATCAGCAGACCACGCTGGCTTTCTTTACTCCTGACACCAGGGAGATGATATCTACCCCTCTTTTGACTTGTGGGGTACTTCACTTCTTTTAATTTGTTTCATTTTTTCCCTACTAAAACCAAGACACACATTGCTGTTAAAGATGCAATAAATAGTCATCCAGTGACACCTTACGCAAACAAGACACATATCCCTGACTTTATAAATGGCAAACAGTGAGTTATAAATCCACACATTCTAAAGAGTGATTTACAAATGGGTGAGGGAGCGTATAACAAATCCTCACTAAAAGACATTCAAATAAGTCTGCATGTATATAAAGTGAACTTCAAAACCTGCAGTTGATGGAAATTAGTGCGATTTAAAGTTTGCTGTCGGGTGGGCTATAAACAAAGCCGAACCTTTCTCAGGGTTCGAATATTACAATAAAAGGGAACTGGCCATTGTCATTATGGAAAACCTCTTAGTTTAGCTTGGTTTTCTGGAGCTTTCTCAGATAATTCTCATGGAAAGTTCAGGGTCTGAGGCTTCCACAAGAAAGCTCAAAAAGACCAATCCTGGCCAATGTGTCTCCCAACACTCCCTGCTGGTCTCCCTTTTTCCCAAACTTGGCAAGGGAAAGAGAGTGGCTGAAAGGGGTGTCGAGGACAGTGGCTCCTGTGCAAGACCTAGATATTCCTGCTACCGTTGCTGCTGGAGAGCCTCTCCTCTGAAGCGGGGGAGTTCAATTCCAAACTCCCTCCTAATACTGAATTTCGACACCGTCACTAATCATAATTCTCATTCCCAGATCTGAAAATCACATAAATAAATTATTCTCGACTTCCTCAGAGCTCACCTGTCATCCTTATGAGCTTTGCCGACATCTAAGTATGATAAAATAATGCCATTTTTGAATGTGACCTTTCATTTCAGCAGTTTATGCACTCCGTGTACATCGCAGGAGTGTCAAGAATGTGTGTCAACCCTTTATAGCGATACTTCATCCGGAGAATAATGAACATTCATTTTCAAGTGTGTGAGATCATTTTCAAGTACTTGCTGGCAAGATGGACGTTTTGCTTCAGCTTTCTTTAACTAATTGCAGCAAATTGCTCCATTCAGGCAATTATCTCTCTCTGCCTCATTATTATAGCAATCCAGCTATTGTTGTTGTTGACGACATGTTCACTTGTGTGAATACATGACTAAGTGTTTTAGTATAGGATGTTATTCCTTGGTTATCATCGACTCAGGGCACAATCCTATGGCCGCTAGATGCTGTCTAGACAGTCATAGGATAGGTCGGAGTGTCAAGTCAGTCCTTGGAAGTGCGTTCCAAGGTCAGAGCTGGGACTCTGACCGTGAAGCACCGTACCTCTGCCATAGCAGCCAGTGTAGTTCTTTCTGTGCCAGCTGCAGCTCCGAAGTAGCAAGTGTGACTTTGGACCCAGCACTGGGGGGATGTTCTGGGGTGGGTGGGAGGGGAGGAGTGGGGCTCTGCCAAGGTACGATGTATCCTGGTGGGGCCTCAGCCCCTCCTCCTTGCGAGCAGGGGCAAAAAACATAGAAAGAAATCGGCCACCTATTTATTTATTTTTTGCAGTGTGAGGGAAACACAGAGCCAATCCTTGCCTCCGCACTCCTCCCATGCTTAATTGGATGCCTGTAATCCTCCAAGTTTGGAGGGTTACGGGCAGCCACACTGGATGGCGCCGTAATAGTTGCAGAACTGGGTAGAAGTGACATAATCAGAAATCTTCATGAATATTATATAAACGAACAGGGTGAAAATAAAGGTTCGAATAGCATGTCATTTTATTTTAAATTATTTTAATTTGTTTCCCCCCCCCCCAGGTAAAATGCCTGTCATTATGCTGGTCAGTTGTATCTGTAGATGAAGGGCCTATATATTGCAGTGACCCATGAAAAAGACATAACACAGCCACAGCCAGAAAAGTAAGTGAGGGGATGAAGGTGTTGCTCTCCGACTTCGAGTAAGGATGAATTAATCTGTCAGTTTTGGTTTCTCCCATATTAATTTTTTTTCTTACTCTCAAGTTCTTTCCATCCCATTTATGAAGAAATTTGCAAATGTGGGTAAGTGTTTTTTTTTTAAAAAAAATCAAAACTGAACCAAACAAAATGCTCACCCATCTATGCAGGCCAAATTCAATGGGTACATCTATTCCAGCATGGAGAGGACCATGTTGTATCTGCCTGTCATTTAGCTGTTAGAGATGACGAGCCTGTCAGGAGGAAAAAGAAGAAGAGAGAAGCGGCAAACCTAATTCGGCACTACAAAGATGCTTGATTATACACATTCCTAGTTATTCTTTCTCCCACATTCACACTTTTTAAATCTCAGGTTCTCATATCGGTCAGCCTGGTGACATTGCAACCGCAGGGGCCACCATTTCAAACCTACTAAAGAAAACAAAAACACCTTAATTATACCAGTTTTCTTGATCTCTAGCACATATCCCAAACATCATGTATGGCATGCATCATCTCAGCAATGGTCACAAACAAATCTGGTCAGTATTATTGCTCCCATATTGCAAATGGTAGTCTGAGAGGCAGTGGGGCAACTAAGGCTGGAAACCAGAGGGGGCCCAGAAGACCACCCTGGTAAGAGATGAGGGCAGTGGCAAACAGGCCTGGTGTTGGCCTCTGAACCAGCATGGGATGTGCGAGGAATCCAATAGGGGGATGAAAATTTGATGGATTTTGTCACCTCAGCCCCAAGGATCCCATTTCATCAACCCTGTACTGGCGCCAACTTGATCTGACGTGAGTTAAGCCAGTATGCGGACTTCTGTTTTTAAACAGGCTGCAATTTGCATCTCTCTCTCTATATATATAAATATCTATCTCTATCTCTCTATCTATCTATCTATCTATCTATCTATCTATTTATATATATGCGCACCTGGGAAATTTGTGCAAAATTTGGGCCTTTGCCCTCCAATTTGTGCAAATTTACACAAATTGCAGAGTGGAGGCCCAATTTTTGCACAAATCTGAAATGAACTGTTAGGAAATTCAAGGTGGCCAAGGTGGAGTGTATGCATATGCAGTGAGAGAAGGATGTTTCCATACTTTTCATGTTAAATGCTACAACAATTTATATGTTTTAATAGTATATGTTTTAACGTTGTAAAGCTGCCATATGTCCCAGTACTGGGGTAAAGGGGGGATATGAATAAATATGACAACAACAACAACAACAACAACAAATGAAATCTAACAAATCGGTCCCAGTCTGCACAATTTATGCAATTTGCGCAAATTGTGCTCGAGATACACAGTTCCTGGGTCAAAATTTGCACAAATATTTCAAGCAATTTTGTGGAAGCTGAAAAAAAGCTCTGACTTATCCCACTTCTGTCTGTTAGGCTGGAAATGTGTCAAAAATCTGTTGAGCTCAAACAGAACAAGTTTTCTTTGTGTGTGTGTGTGTGTTTATTATTTTTTATTAACAGAAAAAACACTACAAATACATATAGATTTCATAAATTATAGAGTTAGAAGGAGCCTACAAGGCTATCGAGTCCAACATAATAACAAACAAAACATAAAATGGACTTATGATTTTCTCCACAGCAAAACTTAAGTAAAAAGAGGAAGACTTAAGTAAAAAAAGGCACTCTTTTTTTGATTGACCGAATTTTTTGTTCTTATTCATCAAACCCACAAATAAACAAATCATTACTTTCTAGACCTTGCAAAAAGTATATTAGCGGTTTCCACTCAACAAACAGAACAGGTTTTCCAGTGTTTCACATTCCTAGCCAGGGCCTACTGGGGCTGGAGTTGGTCACTGTAGTGTAGCACCCTTTATTTCTTCCTATGCTTAAAAAACATTTTACAGTCAAGGACCAGCCAACTGGGCATGAACATGGTAACAGATGCTCATTTTATTATTGTAACTTCTACAAATATATTATATCTTTCTAGAACAATAGGGATCTTATTCCCAAGTAAATGTGTTTAGCTTCAGGGCAGCAGAAGCAACTTCCATTTTATTTGTGTAGTCAGGATAATGCTATGGTTTAAGTTAGTTTAACCTCCACTTGCTCAGAGTATGCCCTTTTTCATTATTTTAAATCAGGGCTGGCAACCAGTTTCATTTGTGTTGCTCTAAGCTAGGGATGGGCGCTGAGCCTGGCACCCAACTCGCAGGGCTCTCGGCGAGCAATCACACTGCACGAGCCAAGCCAAGCACCCCGCAAGCACCAGCTGAGGTGCTCGTCAAGGCGCTCACCAGGCTTCCTGGTCCCCCAGCTCTACAGCGTTTACATAAAGTATAGCATAGTAAACAGTAAAAATGGCCGCAATTTGTGTAAATTCCGTTTTGTAAACGGCGTATCTTATGCCATTTTCCATGTAAATGATGTAGGCGCTGGAATCTGGAAGTCGCTTTTCCCTGGCTGTAAATTCGATAAACATCCCTAAGAGATCCTACTGGATACAGCAATGGAGGATCTAACTTCAGCTGATTTCCCAGTGAACACTGGTGTCCTAGACCACTGGTCTTTCCTAGATGAAGGAAAAGTGTATCAAACCTCAGAACTGTTTCGTATGCTGAGTGACCTTTTTGCAATTGTAGGCTCTATAAAGGCTAACATTCAACTCATTGCATCTTTAATAAGTGAGGGTATTTTGATAGCAGCCCCCCCTAAAGAAGTGGGAAAGGATAAACAGTATAAATCGAAAAGTGATCCTCAGGGTGCTAGGCAGCGCTCTACATCTCCTTCCTCCCTTGCCTCTTTAAGAGGGCCTGATAACAAACCAACAGTTGGAGCATATAGGAGATCTAAGAGACCAAAGAGAAATGACTGCAAAATGAGAACATTAGCCCGATCTAAGGTAACGGATACTAATTATAAGAGGAAATCGATAAATTTTAATAGACTTTTTGCTCTCTTGCCTCATAAAGCTAAATCTTGTACCCATGCAAGCTCCAAGAGCCATTTACAAACTGGCAAAACAAAAGAAAGTAAAATTGAACCCATATCATTGGCTCCTACTACCATTACTATTGATTCAGAACAGGATCCAGCTCATACAGAAGAAGTTGTCCCTTCTTTAAAAGAAACACCCGCTGGTAAACCTGTCATAGTTAAGAATGCTTGTAGTAAGGATAAACAGAGCAATCAACAGTATTGCATGCTTAACTCTTTGACACCATCACTAGTTAAGAAAAATTACAAACCCACACCAATAATTTTAATAAGGAATCAGCTTGCACTTATTAACTATCCAAAGCCTGGTGGATATCTCCCCTAATATGAACGCAAGCATCATCTCATCAAATTGGTGAACTCTCTTAAGACGAATCTCCTGAATGTTGATGATGTCGAGAGGATAGACTATCATTACTATAACTACCTGACAATTAGAGTTCTAATTAAATTCAAAAATGACACTATAACTGCAAAAGTCTACAAGTTGAAGAGTCTGTTCAGTCATTATAATATAGGGACTACTCGAGTTTTTGGCTCTATATCCCCTTCCCCCCTCCTTAACTTTTCTAATAAATCTGTAAATGGGATAGAGAGCTCCAAACCATCGTCTGTGGTATTGGACAAGAACCGCTTGAGCGGCAAGCTGCTTAGAAGAGAGAGCAAAGTATGTTCACAGAGTTCCCTTATTCCTTTTACTCAAGAAGAAGTAAACGAGGAATCCCTGGTGGATTCATTTAATAAACTTCCTTTACCCGACAAATTGATTATTTTAGAGAACCTTAAATCTCTTCAGGCCAGGTTGGGCCAACTATGCGCGACGGAATACACTGATGCCAAAAGTTCTGACCCAGCACCCAATAACTGGGAAGTAATATCCTCTAACCTCTCTTTTCAAAACTCTCCAGCACTCCAGACTATTGACATGATGCAAACGTCAGCTGCTCTTCTTTCTTCTAAAGTTTATCAGGAATTAGCTTCATTTTTCTTTTCACAAAGTAACAAGAATAATGCATCTTATGAGGCTGAATATGGTATGTCATCTACTCTAGTCTACAGGCTGCCCAATCCAAGGATACAGCAATGCTTACTTCTGAGTACACACACATATAGGAACTTGGCTGCAAGGCTGTAGTCCTCTTACTGGGTTATGATCACTTTTTTTTGGTAATAGAAATTTCACTATGCTGGAACAGCGGCAATCTAAACTTGTGCAAGAGCTACCTTTTTCTTTTATTTCTTAAAAGGGGACAGGATGTCTTCCCAATTTCAACAAGCCGTGGTGTTTTCCTGCTCCAGTCCTCAGAGTGTCGCAGCCTTGGCTTCAGGCCCAGGGGAGTTTACTTCTCAGAGAGGAAAATAAGAGTTCCTGATTAAGATCATGCTGGCAGAAGCAGAGACATGGTGAGGAGGGTACAATGGACTACTCCAGCCACCCCACCCTCACTGCCTTGCTCTTGCTAAAGGACAAGGAGGCTTTGGAGAAGGATTGTCATCATTAGGCCTCAATGGCTGCTTATCTCTTTTCTCACATTATATGCCCAGGGAAAAGGCATTCTGCAAGGGCCCTGCGGCAGGTTAGGTTATGCAAGACGCAACAGCAAAAGCACCAGCTCTATAGACCAGGGAGAGAAGCAGAGAACCCTAGCCGAGGGCCTGTGAGGCAAGAAAGTGTGCTTGCCCCGTTGTTTAGAGTTGCTGCCATGAAGGGACTCCGGCGCCCTGCATCCAGCAAGCACTGAAAACACCGTGGCTCTCCATTTCTCTGGCTGTCAATAAAAAAGGGATGGCTCCAAAAAGCACAGCAAGGAGCTGCCAGCCCTTCTCTCCAACCAGAGAGAAAGCTGGGATTGCGTTGGCTGTCTGCAGTGTGCTCCTTGCTTACATGGGCTTTCCCCCCTCCCTGAGAGTGTGGGGGAGTCTCCCTTTTCAGCCATGCAGGGAAAAGCCTTGAAACCTAGGATTTTACGGGCTATTTGAACTGGTTTTAAACTGATTCCCCCTCCCTCCTGAGGAGGGGAGCAGAGAATAAATACATCACACAGAGCTCTGAAGAGTGGCATGGTCATTCTTCAAAAGGTTGGGGGTTTTTTTGTTGTTGTTGTTTTAAGGAGCTGCTTTAAAAAAAAATAATCCTTCCTCTTTTGGGCACACTTCAGACAATTTCCAAATTGTGAAGGACTGCCAACCGGTCCTTTACTCAAGACCAGAGATCAAAGGTGCAAAACTGCCAGCCTTAGCTCTGCCGTCTTTACCTGATTCTCTCAGGGCCTTGACCTGGGTCTATACACTGGATTTAGCACTGAACCACAGAGGAACCACACACACACCGTGTGGGGTAAAACCAGGAAAGTTTATTTAAGGTAAACAGATTACAATAAAAGGTGGGGAATGAGGGAAGGAGAAAAGGTGGGGAGACACTTTGGTATACACAGTAGAGCTACAAAACAACAAAACTAGTCCCTTACTATATAAATACCCAGGCACTTACTCCCTTTGTCTGGGGGTTGGTCTTCTTCAGGGCTTGCCTCAGCAAAAAAGTCCTACTCCCGCGAAAGCGTGCAGACAACAACAACCCAAACCACAGCAGCAGTATATTCTTCCCGCCCACCCCTCCTTTCAGTAGCCCAGCGGTCTTTGGCCAATCAGGATGAACTTCATCTGGGCCAAGCAGAAGAGGTGGCTCCTTGGTCATGAATAGAATGCTTGGGCTGCATTTGCATGCAAATACTGGGACATCAAAGCCACGGGAGACTCTGAGGCACCATCAAAGAAAGCGATGTACATTTGCATGGGATTATCAACCTCCAGCTGGGATTATCTTGTTTACACGTGTGGAAGTGTGTGTGTATGTGTGTGTGTGTATGGCACAGGAAACTCTGACGCTTTTTTTTTTCTTCACACGAATGCCCTGCCTTCTCCTGAAAAGCCCCTTGGAGGAAGTGTATGTGCTGATCAGGAGTGTGGCTGCTCTGAAATTATCCACCGTTTGCCCCCCCCCATGGATTTTTTTTAATTTATTTTTTTGCCTCTCCCAGCAAAGGGGTGAAAAAACTGACAAGAAAAATTTCAGCACCACACTATTGTAAAGTATGAATTGTCAGTGTGTGTTTGTGTGGAGTGGGGGTGGATCTTACTACTTGTGTGCTTCACAACTGAATTAATACCCATGGCTGCCTAAAGGGAGTGGGGAGAACATTAAGTCCAGAGCCTACAATAATGGAGCTGCACCACTGAACCGAGGCTGTAAAATGCTCACTTGCCTAAGGCCGTTCGCGGAGCAATCCTTTACATGTCTACTCAGAAGTCCCATTGTGTTCAGTGGGCCTTACCCCCAGGTAAGTGTATGTTATAGGGTTGCAGCCGGGCTGGGGAGTACGGGCATCCTACTGAGGACCAGAGGAGCTGATAGCGATGCATCCAAACCTTGACGGGGGCTCTCCGCGCCCCCAACTCGATTCTCCGCGGGGGCGCCCCCCCGACTCGATCGTCTGAGTGGCGCGGAGAAGTTCTCCGCGCCGCTCGATCCCCCTTCTCCGGTCCCATCGCGTCACTTCCAGGACCGTAAATGACACGACGGGACCCTGCGCAGGCACAGAACGTCCCACAGGGGTCCAGCGCGCCTGCGCAGGGTCCTATTGTGTCATTTCCAGACCGGAGTGGGCCGTGCGGGCGGCTCGCCACAGAGAGGCGAGCTGCCCCGAAGACAAAGGTAAGGCCTCGCCGGGCATGAGCAGGGCCGATTTCGGCCCCGTTTTGCCCTGGCGAGGCTCGATGTTACAACGGTAGAGGAGGGTGGCGGATTGGATACCCGCCGTGCTCCCCTCACCCTCAAAAGCATCTAAATGGCCAATTTTGGCCACCTAGATGTTTTTCACCTCCTTGCGAGGAGGAGAGGCTGAGGCGCTGCCTGGATTCCTCAGAATCCAGTGGGGCCTTGCCCCTCCCTTCCCTGCCCCAGGAATGCCCCCCATGGGGGAACCAAGCATGGTCTTCTGTGTTTGGTTCCGTACTGGCATGGAAAGAACTGCACTGGCTGTGAGGTGGGGTGGGGGGGCTGGCACTCCACGGCACTGAGACCTCGCATTTCCAAGGTCGTAGCACCTTCCAGGCCCTATCCTATGCCCTCCCCCAGACAAGGTCGGAGGGCCATAGTATTGAAGCCTTAGTAAGTTCATGACAGAGGTGAAATTTAAACCAAGGTTTCTCATTCCTCCTACTCCCTTTGGCTGCAATCCTACACCCACTGACCTGAGAGTAAGCCCTATTTGACACAATGGGACACACTTCTGAGTAGACATGCAGAGGACTGGCCAGTGGCCAACTATTTGCTCCTGGAAACTCTTCTAGCAGATTTTTCGACTTCTACTTATGTACCATTATTACAGTACATTGTAAATATTATTGCATCAAAAGAAATCATAGTGATAAGATAGTTGCTTCTTTTCTGAGTATACACCACGCTGCCTCCCAGCTTTTTTTTTTCTCAGTTCCAAGCCCGGGAACACTAATGAAATAAGATTAAAAGGGAAAAAAAAGTTTTAGATGTGATCTATTGCTTTCATTATAATAGAGGGGGAAATTGCTGCAAGGATATTTTTGTAATAGAACATATAATAAGCTGCTATTATGAAAATGAGACTTTAGGGAGAGAGAGGGGTATTTTGCTTCATCATTCCCATGCCCTCACCTTTATCTTTAATGCAACTTTTCAACATATTTGTAGATTTAGCTGCTTTTTCACCGAACTGTTGCTCCCCCAAAATGTAGACATGTCTACATCCTGTGATGATCTCACAGGCATCCCTTTCATTCTGAGTGTCAATTAGGGATTTATGGTACATTCATTTCAGTTCATTTTTGAACAGGAATTTACCCAGTTTGCACCTTCTGGACTGAACACAGGCTCAGATGCAATCTGCCGTCAAAACCAGTACATTTCCGAGACTGTAATGTTATTTGAGGACCACCACCCCAAATGCATTTTGCAGCATGTATACAGTTCAAAAATGTGCACAAATATATGCTTTAATCATGGGTGAGGAATTTGCACATTTCAAAATGAGTACATTTCAAAATGCATACATTTCAAAATGAGTACAGTTTAAAGATGTGTACAAATATGGTTTAATCATGGGGAAAGAATGCTTACATTTCAATAATACACAATTGATGTGTACATTTCGAAAAAAATATGCACAGAAATATGCATGAATTTTCATGTGAAAATGAAAACAACAACAACACAAAGCTCGCAATCTGGTACAGACTTCGGCAAGGTCGAGTTTTAGTGATTTGCACATCTCTAGTAAGGGTGTAAGAATGGGAGACAAAGTTTGCTGCCATTCCCCCCCCCCACACACACACATTTCTTGATCTTCTCAGACGTGACTACCATGATGAGGCAACAGGAAGCATTGCATGAAGAGTGTCAGAGTGGAGAAAGAGAACTCTGACCAATGGGGCAGCAGCCAGAACATTCTCCTGATCACATTAAAAAGAATAGGATTTGTGCAAGCAGTGGCATGTTAAGTGTGTGTGTGTGTGTACGTGTGTGCGTGCCACTTACACATCACCAAAAATGAAGAAATGCATAATCAAAAAAGTGTACAAAAGAGGACACAGATTTGCATAAAAGTTGATTTTTGTTCATATGTATAGATCCAAATTTATAAATAAGGATATATGGTAATTTAAACAGAAATGCAAATACGACTCACCATAGTCAGGACAGGAGGACTTTTTTCCTTAAACTTCACATGAAAATCATTCCTAGTTTTGTACACATTTCTTCTAGTATATGCATTTTTGAACACAGGTTTGGCCAATATATGTATTTTTGCAAGCAATTTCCCCTGATACAGTACACTGTTTTACGTTATTTTCACTAATATGTGCATTTCTGTGAACACTTTCCCCCTAATATAAGCACATCCTGTATGCATTTAAAAAAATAATTTTAAAAAATCAAGAATTCCATCACTGGATTCAGAGCAGTACAAATTTCTAAGGATAACTGAACTTCAGTTCACTCCTGGGCTCCCAGTCCAGCCCTCTGGGGTTCCCCCAAAACCCCCAGCCTTTGCCCCAGCCCCAGCCCTTTCCCCCCAACCACCTATCCTTTTGTTTGTTTGTTTGTTTGTTTCCTGACTTTTGTGCAGGTTGCAATGCATCTCCTAAGACTTAGTTACTGGCAGTGAGAGCTTTAAGCTACAATATGGTGGTATTTGGGCTTCGGCCCCTCCCTGTTCACCTTTGGCCCCGCCCACCACTGGAATGTGGCCCCTGAAAGCTTCTCCAAAATTGAATTTGTCCCATGGGTTGAAAGAGGTTCCCCACCCCTGAGCAAATAGGTTTAAAAGTGTGAGATTAGGTAAGTTTGCATTAAAATTTAGAACCAACACCCCCCTGTCCCTAGAATGAGCAGGTGAACAGAAGTGGGCATCATCACTGGGAAGGCTGATAGCAGGTTCTTTGCACTTGCTTCTAAGTTATATATTCTGATAGCTACATTCATGCTCACCCTGAGACCTTAGGCCCACTGGTTCCCAACCTTGGGTCCCCAGATGTTGCTGGACTACAGCTCCCAGAATCCCTTTCCATTAGCCATGCTGGCTAGGTATGCTGGGAGCTGTAGGCCAGCAACATCTGGGGACCCAAGGCTGGGAACCACTGCCTTAGCCTGAGTTCACAGACAGCACTGTAAGCCAGACCCTAGACTGCAGGAAGTCCATCCTCAACAGGACCATTGCAGCTTCAAAGGAAATGTGGACTTTTCACAGACAGTGACAAAAAGCAAGCAACATTATTACTCAAAAACAAGTCTTTGAAGCTCCTTCCAGGCCATTCACATGCAGAAAAATGGTGTTTGCCTCTTGCTTGCCCTTGACCATTTCAGGTACTCAGGAGGCCCTGATGCCTATGTCTTCCTAGACTTGATTCAAAGCATTTTTGTAACCCTTACTGTTTAAGGGAAGATGTAAGTGATGGCTTTAAGGTTTTAATCTCATTCATAAAATATCTGAAGTGTAATATATCTTGCAATTTAAATGCAAATAAATTTTATACAAAGCTAAACTTGAGGGCTTTTGTGCAGGGACAGATCTATAAATAGGAAATTTATTTTCATTAATTCATTGCACCTTACAGTAAAAAAAAACCCATACATGTCTACTCAGAAGCAAATCCTACTGATTTTAGCAGGGCTTACTCATAGGTAAGGGAAGATAGGATTGCAACCTTAGTTTGGTTTCTTTTCTTTTAGCATGAAACATTGGTCTACATGGATCTGGAATTGTAGTCATTCAGGGCTGCACCTAGGGAGAGGTGAGGAGGGGTAATAGTAAAGTTGATCATTTAAATGCCTACAGTATCACCTTGAGGGTGAAATCACTAGCTACAAAGGGTGGGTGTGGGTGTTAATTATTAACCTGTACGGGAAATGAAGCATCTTATCCAGCAGTCTGGACTCCTAGAGTTTATGAGTTCATAAAAATCTAATGGTTTTGTCTATATTCCCAGCTATGCCTGTGCATTGAAATAGTCCTACAATTAAGCTATTCATCCCAACCATTAAATAATGCTGAACTAGATTAATTTTGTTTGCATCCTTTCTGCACTGGCAAGATTCTTAAGGAAATGTGGAGGATAATCCATCCTCTGGAGAAGGCTGAGGCGTTTTCCTCCTACCGTGCTTAGTGACTTTCTGCAGCTATTTCAAAGCAGAATTTGTGTCTAGGCCGGTGCCTAAAATGAAGCCTGTCACTATGGATATGATAGAAATAGATACAGATAGGCTCACATGTCTTAGCAAGCAGTAGTGACCATTTCCCATCATGACAGAGGAAGGGAGGCACGGCTGATTCCACAGAATTCCAAGTCTGCCACACTGGCATTATGATGATTATGATGATGGTGGCTCAGTCAAAGAAATAATCAGGGACCAGGGTGGGTGGGAAATCATGGGTGGAATAGGGAAGAGGCATGACCAAAGAAGACGCATGTCCACCAAAGAAGATATATCTTTGCATGAGGCTGATGGGCTAGTTAGGCCATTTAGGACAGGGGTACAGAAGCTCAGGCCTGGGGGGGGGGCAGCAAATCTGGCTCACCTGGGGTCCCAATCCAGTCTGCTGAGGTTCCCCAGACAGCCACTTCTCCTTCCCCAGGCCTCACCCCCTTTCCCCCAACCACCAATGGTTGGGTAGTTTCTCAGATTTTGTGCCATTTTCTCCCCATTCTAAAAGGTTGAAATGCCTCTCCTAAAGCTTAGTTACTGGCAGTAAGAGCTTCAAGCTAAAATATGCTAGGATTTGAGGTATTTGGGGCCGTGCCTTTGGCTCCACCTCTTTTCCTTTCGGCCCCGCCCACCACTAGAATGTGGCCCTTGAGAGCTTCTCTGAAATGGAATCCAGTTCTCAGGCTGAAAAATGTTCAACACTATAGGAGGAGGAGAGTGTTCACACATGCATATCCATTGGATGAATCGGCCTTCTCCTTCTCCTTCTCCTTCTCCTTCTTCTTCTTCTTCTTCTTCTCCAAGCTGGGACTGGGCCCTTCCTCCAATTGTCCTGTGAACAGGAGAGGAAGAAGAAGCAAACTTTCATCAGCTCCATCTCTGTACATCAGGGGTATTGAACCTCCTTTAGCCTGAGGGCCTAATTCAATTTTGGAGAAGGTCTTGGGGGGCATATTCGAATGGTGGATGGGGCAAAAAAGAAAAAAAGGGTGGGCCAAAAATACAAAGCATATTTTAGCTTAAAGCTCTTCCTGTCAGTAACTAAGCCTTCAGAGAAAAAATTCCAATCTTTTGGAATGGGCGAAAAACTGCACAACAGCTGGGACACCACCAAATGATTAATGCTGGGGGAAAGGGGGTGGGGACAGGGGAAAGGGGAACTTCAGCAGCCCAGATTGGGACCCCCAGTGGGCTGGATTTGGTCTGTCAGCCTAAGGTTCGACACCCCTGCTGTAAATAGTCTACTGCAGTGGTAAGCAACCTGTGACCTTCCAGATATTTTGGCCTACAACTCCCATACGCATTAGCCATAATGTATCATGGGCAGGGATTCTTGGGGAAATGGTGCTCAGTCTCATAATGAAGCAAAGCATTCTGAACTGCAGAAATTTGTATTCCGAACTAGATAAATACAAACTTTGGTGACATCACTAAGAGAGCAGTAATTGACAATGCCATGCAAGTGCCACATTAAGCAATGGCGAGTAGATAGTTGTTGTTTTTGAGGGCTATGCTGTTTTTTTGTAGAGTGTTGCCAAAGTCTGAGCCTGAACACCTTTCCTGAGCACTGTAAAACTTTTCTATCTGGATTGGATTTGGGAGACAAGGCTGTAACTGATAATAGGATTGCAGATTTACCGTTCATTACATTTTCAGTGTTTCTTTTGCATTTTAATAAAAAAAAATCTTACTACATTTTGTTTTTCATGTATTACACCTTGCTGCATGACTTGAGGATGGCTAGGCAATACATGCCATTAAATAAATAATAAAAAGATGTTAATATTCTTTACCACTGGATAGCAGATACCCTTTCAGATTATTTTTTTCTTGTCAGTTACCAATCAGTCTACCCTTGTACAAAGTCACAGAAGTCACCCATGTGGTTAATCTTTATTGTGTGTGCAGCTCAAATCCTGTTATTTTTATGGGATCGGCAGGTCTAATCTTTCATGCACTCACTCTTTTGAGAAAATGCACTTCAAGAAAGCTTTCCTGGTATAAGGTAACTGCATCCTCATTTATGGGGAGGCTACCAAAAAGAATAAAGGAAAAGTGGTCTCCTGGTGTTCCTGGATAGCATATAGCCTTTTGCAATGCTTTCAGCTACTAATGTACTGTTCTTTAAGCTGGAGTGTTGTTAAAATTAGTTTCGGTGGAAAGGAAACTTGGATAGAAAATTGGATTTCTTTTGAAGTATTATACTGACTGATTTTTTTTAATAATAGACTTGGGCATTTTGGTGAACCAAGAATCAGAAGAAATCTTTGAACATTCATTATAAATGTTTATTTCATGTATTTCAAACACTTATACCCTACTTTCCCACCACAAAGCTGCTTACCATTCAAAATGAAAATCATCAACAGATAAAGTATACAAGAACTATCTAAGAATGCACATTATAAGTTAAACCATCAGTGATTAGCAGCTCAAGTATAGTAGATCATAATGACTCTCAGTAAAGGCTCAGAAAACAGAATTGTTTTTACTTGGCACCTGAAGCATAAAAGGTTGGGTATCAAAAATTTGAGCAAGGTTCTCCATTTTCCACCTCAATGCTCATCTTGCATCGCTCCTGAACACTCACTTCTTCTTTTACCAAACAAGGAAAGTATGCATTTTTGAACATGAAAAATGCACACTTGTCCAAACAAGCACCCCAAATGTGCTTGTGCTCCCCCCATAGGCTAAAGCATGAAAATGCAGTTTTTTTGGGGGGGGAATGTGCATTTTTGAAAGTGCACACTTGCGCCAATGTGTACTTTCAAATATGAGCACAAGCTTGGGAAATTGTGAAAAATTCCCTCCTCTCATTCACATTTGGGATTGCTAATGGGACATGTTTGCATGATTTGCAAACATGCAAAATTCTCATACATCCCTTTTTGTCATCTCTTGTGAGGGAGGTGGTTACCCACCCCATGTCCTACAGCCAACCTACCAGTGTGGTAGCCAGTGTGGCGTAGTGGTGAGAGTGTTGGACTGGGAGTCGGGAGATCCGGGTTCTAGTCCCCGCTCGGCCATGAAACTCACTGGGTGACTTTGGGCCAGTCACTGCCTCTCAGCCTAACCTACCTCACAGGGTTGTTGTGAGGATAAAATGGAGAGGAGGATGAGGATTATGTAAGCCACCTTGAGTTCCTTGCAGGAAAAAAGGCAGGGTATAAATGTAATAAATAAATAAATAAATACTACCTAAACTACCTGAGACCCAAGGTGTTTTAAGGCTGGTTTGGTGGAGGCAGCCAAAGGTAAAAATGATTTCCATGTGGTGGCAGCAGAAAAGGCCACAGGAAGCATAGATAAAAAAGGAGCGTGGGTACATTATTTTTGCCTGTTTTCCCTTCCACTCATGGAACAGGGCATTGTCAGTCTGTGACATTCACCAAGACTGAAACCAAACTGGAAATAATCCTCCAAACCCCTCTTGTGGAATCAATGTTTTTCACCCTTTCCAATATAATAAGTTATGGACTGATGTTCTGCACTGTCTGAAGGCGAGGATTGATGGGGGGTGTCAGTTAGCAATGAATGATTCCCCCCAGTAAAACAGTTAAAGAAAAGGTTATATCCTTGAATGGCACCATCCATGTGTAAATAAATGATGGATGTGAAAAGCTGCCAACTCATTTAACTTTCTAGGGGTAAAAAAACAACAACCTGTGCTTGCTATAGCAGATCCTGTGACATGATTCAGGATATCTTCTCTCTTAAAATATAATACACATGGCTCTGAAAAATATATCTGTCATAAAAATATGAATGAATCTCTGCATTCCAATGGTGAGTTTTAAGACTGCTTGCAGAGTGTGACAGCAGAATTGCTGATAGAATAACTAGAGCTGCCACAGAACTTTAACTAAGGAAAGATTTGAGGTAAATTTGAATGATCCCACCCAGACGGCATATCTATAGGAATTTTAAGGAAAGGTGATATCATTCTAATATGGCTGGTGGTGCTTTCTTTTATTTGTTTATTTAATTTAGGGGGAGAGGGTATAGTAGCAGAAGTCTCAACAGCTATGAACCATCAAGCTAAATGAGGATAATTACCTATGGATCGTGACCTGGCAGGTGCTTAACAATCTCCATGCTTTTTGTAATTTTAGGAAAGCAGGAAAAATGGAAGGCATATCAAAACTCTGGTACCATACATGGCTTTATATGCTCCAACTTGCAAGCTCCAGTTAATGCCCTCAATGCTGCATTTTTCACCAATTTAAATTTCTGAACCGTCCTTAAAGTCAGCCAATCCAGATCACATCACAGTAGTTCCCAAAATGGCACCTTGCACACCAAAATTTCACAAAAATCCCTACTATTAGATTATACAGTCTTGACCCCAAAACAAAAAACAAAACACCCAAACATCAATGTAACATGCTAATATATTTTTCCCCAATAACTTTAGAAAATGAAGCTTTAATGAACCACTTATGCATGCATATGTGTCTGTAGAAGGGCAGAAGGTGATGGATGAGGAATAATTTTAGTTGACTAACCTTCATGGTTATCATAAAATGTTATTTGTACCATTACATGATAAAGTAAACAAATTCGGGGGCGGGAAGGGCTAAAGCCTTGATAATATATGAAACAAATCAATGGCTACATCAATTATTTACCCGCCTGGTGGGAGGAATTCCTTCTAAAATGAGACTGATCCATTGCATGGATGTGAAATCAATATGTCATGATGGTGAGAAATGCTCCTTGAAATATTATGAATATTTATGAGGTCATCTGAATGAACGAGTGGTCACCCACTGATCATCCTGCAATTTGTTCCTTTAAGTCAAGACAGGATGTTTTCAACATGGAAATCTGAGGACAGCATTCCAGTGCCTTAAAACAGCTCTGATAGCTTGTCATTCTAACCTCTCTCCACACACACACACACACACACACACACCCAAACTCACACACCTCTGCCTTCCCCAAGATCTTTTCACCTCTTTCAACGCATTTGATTCAACAGGTTTATAGAGTGCTGTTGACATTTTCATCTCAGGAAGAAGCACTGAAAAGCTGTAATTCTCAAACACTTTTGCTGCAGAATGTGAGATTATAGGCAGCTAGAGATCTGGTATTGTGGGTAGTGGGAACCATGAGTCTCCAAGGCTCCCTGATGCAGATTCAAGAGGCAGACAGAGGATCAATGGGCTAGAACTGAGTCTTGTAGCCAGAGTCAAGGCTGACTGTTGCCAAAGCAAAACCAAGCTTGACCTAGAATCTTTTCTTGCCAAGGCAGAGGAAACCAATGTGCTGCCTGAGTGGCTAGACTCACCATAGTGCAGGACTGAGCAACTTGAGGTCCTCCAGATGTTTTGGCCTACAACTCCCATCAGCCCTAGCCAGCATAGCCAATGGTGAGGGATTATGAGAGTTGTAGGTCAAAATATCTGGAGGACCGCAAGTTACCTACCCCTGACCTAGTTCTGGAGAAAACATCACAGTCCTGGGAACCTTTTCATCTACAGATCCTCCTGGATCCCAATAAGAACTGAACCCTGAAGGGTTTTAAATGTGCTTTTTTCTGCAGGGCGAAAAAGAGCTCTGCAATGCTCCCCCGACCCTAGAATCATAGGCTTGTCACCCAAAACTACAGCTTATTTATTATTTTTTAAATCTCTTTTCTATACAGTACTATATGAATCTCTTTTCTATACAGTACTACATGAATCTCTTTCCTAAAAAGTACTATATGAATCTCTTTTCTATACAGTACTACTAAAGGCAAATTATACAAATAAAAAAGACCTATAAATTTTGAGCAATGTAAATCAATAGCAACCCTGCCCCGCCCCACCCCAAATATATCTATATCATATCTATCTATCTATCGTTCTATCTGGCTCAGCTTGTCTGAGCATGGAAAGCTAAGCAGGGTCAGGCCTGGTTATTACTTGGATTGGAGACCCCTCCTCTAGTTTCATGCGTTGAGCAGGGGTTGGACTCGATGGCCTTGTAGGCCCCTTCCAACTCTATTAATCTATCTATCTATCTATCTATCTATCTATCTATCTATCTAATCAGCAGCAACAAGGAACTTCTGAGGCCCAACATATCCAACCACCTTAAAATAAAATGAAAAATCATTGAAAACAATTGGGGTTCATTAAACATCTAACACCACCAATGAGCTGGCCTGGCAAGCTTCCCTGGGAAGGACACTCTACAATGCAGCACCCCCAGCTCTGAGCACTATGAAATCTACTTACTTGAAAGAGAGAGGACACCAATATATCTGCCCTTTTGTTGCAGCTAGAGAGCTCCATCAAACGTTGAGCCTGTATACATTCTGGAATTGCTATAACACCTTTAAGGAGGCTGGTTTTGAACAGCTGTGGTAAGCATATAAAGGTTGGTTTTAATTTAATTGTACATATTGTGTTGGATCCAGACTAACAGTGCAACCCTCTACCTGTCTACTTCGAAGGAAGCCCCACTGGGTTTAATGGGTCTCTTCCCCAGGTAAGTGTGCATCAGATTGCAGCCTCAGTTAGATGAAATTAGTTCCTATTGAAATGAGACTGAAGCCATGACTTACTTGCTATCTTGCATCAATCCAGAAGCAGCCCTTCTCCATGGTGGCACCCACCTCATGGAATCGCCTCCCCACTGGTATTCAGGAGGAACCAATTGTAGCATGCTTTAGGCACCAATTAAAGATCCATTGCTTCACCCGGAATGAGTGTGCTGTCCAGCTTGTTAATTATGCTGTTATATCAGTTTTAATGTTTTTATCTATGCTTTATATCAATGTGGTGGTTTTTTTTAGCAATTTTATGTTTTAATTGTTAATGCATAGTACAATGTATTTTACGTATTTAAATTCTCTTGTAAGCTGTTTAGAGATATTTTTAAAATATGGTAAGCAGAATATAAATCGAATGAATGAATGAATGGTTCCAATTATTTATTTATTGCTCTGTTTCATTGTATCTTATTGTTAATTTCTGTACTTTTATTGTTTTAATTTTGTTTTTTCTTTGATCTTGTACATGACTTAGATACGTGTGTTTTATAAATAGACTAAGAATATAACCAAGATGTTCAACTAACTAAGTCTGGATCCAACCCATTGCCATAATGCCATTGTTACTATATTACCGTTTTCTTACATTCGTAACTGGCATGGTAGGCAGGAGAGAAACCTAAGTAAATGAAACAACCTTTCTCTATCAACATCTAAAGAGTGATAGGCAACCCCGATGCCCTCCAGATGTTTTAGACTACAACGTCCATTATCCACGAGTGTTGGCCTTGCTGGCTAGGACTGATGGGAGTTGTAGTGCAAAACATCTGGAGGGCACCAGATTGCACCAGGAGTGTTTGTGAGCATTCCGTACTAACACAGCTGGGGAAGGTGCACTTGCAGGCTTATTTTGCATGTATAATTATAGCTGCTTATCAAGATCTAGCTCACTTGTTACTTTTCTTGGTTTGTGTCAGAGTTCTCCAACAGAAAAACTCTGCTAATAATCTAATTAATTACAGTAATAATATCTATTGAAAAATGATTTCTTTCTCACTTTCCCCCCAGTATATTCTTTGTTCTGTTAGGGGATCATATTTCCATTCCAATTTGTGTTTTAATTAAAACTTTATTGAGTTTTGCTTTTTTTTTAATAATAAAAAAGGAGGCTTGCAGTATAACCTATACATTATGTATGGGTACATTACATGCACGAATGGTAGATCTATAAAAATGTGGACTCTAATGCATGAAGAGATGAAACCCCTCCATTAATAATAGGTTTACACTGTCTAAATCCCTAGGCATATATAAAGCCTTTTGCCATGGAGAATCATATTTACTCACAAAGGGGATAATGTAAAAACATATGGAAAATATGACCAAAGGGTGAAAGAGAAATATAGGGTGAGATTAAGGATATATAGCCCATGTAAATGCTTTCCTGGCATGGATCCCAAGTGTGCACAGTGGTTTAGTTAGTACATGGCAAACAAGTGTGCAAGTCCGTGCCCATCGCTCATTTGTTTGACCAGGGATAGACTGTAGCTCAGTCTATAAAACCAAACCAATAGTTTCATGTCGAGCGGAATTACCACTGAATTTTGACTAAGGTGAAATTTCAAGAGATAATGTGGAGAAAACTAGCAAAATTTCTCAGGGGTGGGGCCTTCACACATCCCCGCATAGGACTGACAGAAAATAGTAAGTCAGGATATAGATCAAGGTGTGCTGTGGGTGTCATTTGATGCATGCAAACATTGGATGTCCAAAGTCCAGGGCTGGTGAAGGCAGCTTATGAGATTTAGGAACGAAAACATAAACTACACATACTGTATACAATTATGAGCCATTCACTTGTGACTGTTCAGAAAAGAAATCTGAAGGTTGTGATGGATAGCTTCCTAAATGTGGGAGGAGATGTCACCAATAGGTGGAGGACACCCAGCTCTACCTCTCATTTTCATCGAATACAGATCTGCAGCCTCCCTAGCTTTCCCATTCTTCAATTAAAAGAGAGGAAGATGGCATGGGGTAACTCTCTCATGGGGATTAGGAAGGGCAGGTAGTCAGGGAGAGATGGGGACATATGTCACATGCACAGCACCCTCAGCTACCTCATAACTGGACAGTAAGCTCAAAACATCACCAAAAGAAATTGCAAAGTGCACTGAGAATGAGGCAGAAAAATGGAAGCCTCTTTTGCAGGGTAAGAAAAATATCAGGAAATGGAGGACAGATTTTGGCACAAAAGTACTTCAAATGAACATGGTGTACATTGTTCTGGCACATAGGGAACGATTATGTTCCAAGGTTGAGAGCGCCACTTAAAATAATTGGCTGCATGCACAGCATCAGGAACAAAATGTCTATATGTTCTATGCCATGGTGGATGTTATAATTTCTTTTCCCCCTTTCCTTCTGAAATTATATCTAATATAGTACAAATATCTAGAATTTGGCCAATTATTTTGTAACAGCTGAAGATGTGACACTATAATCTCTATTTTCTTGTTTGCATTTACTTTTTCACCTTAAGGTTAGTCCTTAAGATTAATGCCTTTGGAATGACTCTCATCTACTTTTATAACAACATTAATGGCGATTCCATTAAGTGAATTAACAATATCAAATAGATTCAAAGTCAAAGCAAAGTATCTCAGTTAAAGGAGTCACTTACAGCATCAATGTAGTGTGAGAAGCTTCAGACTCACACAGCTAGGGAAAACACTCACATTAGTGCCTTGGAGTTTGGGATGTGAAGGAGAGGCATAACATGGTTGACTGCTCCTGCAAGATAGTATCCAGGTGCTGGTAGAACAGTAGAAAGTCCCCATGGTACATTTCAGAAAGCAGTGTTCCACCAATATTCTGCATTTGGCAAAGGTGGTGAGGAATATCTTGGAATTCCCTACTTCAGTTATTCAGGCCTGTGCCAAATGTTCTCCCATTTCAATATTTGTTCTGCAAGGAGCACATCTGACCCAGTCAAACAGACAGTTAAAATAAAATTCTATGCCTACTTGAAGGGAGATTGGGGAGTGCTGTTTTGCTGCTATTCAGTATTCTTTTGTAACTCTGGGTTCTGTTTCATAGATTTCATAGATCATAGAGTTGGAAGGAGACTACAAGGCTGTTGAGTCCAACCCCCTGCTCAATGCAGGAAACTAGAGGAGGGGTCTCCCATCCAAGTAACAACCAGGCTTGACCCTGCTTAGCTTTCCACACTCAGACAAGCTGAGCCAGCATAAGCCACAGGCCTGTTTCTTCATGGTATCCTTTCCTCTTCCTTTACTCTCACAGTCTTTGGCCTCATTTGCCCACACGACCATTTAATCAAATTGGCTGTCATGAGTCCCACATGATATTGTTTACAGGGGTCTGTGATTTCTTCACATTGGATATAAAGTGGTGATATCATCATCAGCACAATTATATGGATTGAACAGCCAATGGGACTCGACAGTAGTGTGGGAAAATGTAGCGTGCCGGTTATGATTTATTTATTTATTATATTTATACCCCGCCTTTTTTCCTGCAAGGAACCCAAGGCGGCTGGCATAATCCTCTTCCTCCTCCCCTCCATTTTATCCTCATAGCAACCCTGTGAGGTAGTCCTAAATGGTTTAGGACCAGGGTACCTTAAGGACTGTCTCTGTTATACAACCCTGTTTGTCCCCTGCGGTCAGAAGGAGAGGTCTGTTATGTGACCCACCAGCAGGTGAGGTGAAACTGGTTGTAACAAGGGATAGGGCCTTCTTCGTGGCAGAACCATATGGCTCTGGAAAATCTGGAACTCTCTACCACTACAAATCAGGCAGGAACTGATTCTCCTAGGTTTTTGTCACCTACTGAAAATATACCTTTTCCAACAGGCGTTCCAAGGAAGATAATCTTGTCCTTTGTGTGAAGACTTGTTTTTGTACATTGCTTAGACATTTCCTTAATACAGTAATACCTTGGATTGCAAGTAACTTGGTTTGAGAGCATTTTGCAAGACAAGCAAATTTGAAAATATTTATTATTATTTTTTTGACTTGATATACAAGCGACGTCTTGCAATACAAGTACTGTAGTACGGCTTAAATTAAAAATCTCTGTACAAATTTTTTTTGGGGGGGATTTCATTTTGATAGAAGAGTGTTTTGGATTACAAGCACTCGTTTGCGGAACGAATTATGCTCTCAATCCAAGGCATGACTGTATAAGCAATTCTTAACTATTGTTGTTAAATAAGGTAGAATTTCTGCCCCATAAGATCAACTCTGCCTCCTCTGCTATGGTTTTCTGCTGCCAAATTATATCATTTTTGTTTAGGCAAACACCTGGCTTACCATAGCAAGCCACCTTGGAGCCACTCTCTGTTGAAAGTAAAAAGGGGGTTATAATGGCTGATAGCAAATTAAATAAGCAAACAAATGCACACACACAAATGAGGCTGAGGACTGTGAGGCCAAGGAAGAAGAAAGAAAATGTTATTGAGAAGAACAACACTGAAAGATTGTGTATGTGTATGTGTTCATGATGAGTAATGAAAAATAATTACCAAAAATATGAAGCAGTTTTCAACATTCTCACATGCACACACACACAGAGAGAGAGAGAGAGAGAGAGAGAGAGAGAGTTTCATCTCAGCCTTAGTTTAGTTCTGGCATCCAACAGAATCAGTAAGGAAATCTGTCATGGACGTTTCACAGATTGCTTCCCATATAAACATTTGCTCCTTGACAATAAGAAGGTTCACTGGGATGAACCGCCCTGCATGCCATCCTATCCATTACAATTGTGCTCCAGCCAGCCTGTCAAACAGCAGGACTAGTGGGAGTGCACTTTGATTAGTGTGCTGGTGTGCTGCTGGGAGGAGAGGGTTAACGTTCCTCATCCCATGCATGTTCTCCTGATGAGTAGGGGAGGTATGGCAACCTGGCCCCACCCATTCGCAGAGACCACACACACTTGCATGCAGCCCCTGACCACACACTCACTGCCTGTTCAGTTCTGCCTCTGTCAGAATACCCAGGAGAGCTCCAAATAGGGCTGGAAGCCAAACATGCTTGTCTGTATGGTGCTCCAACAAACAGCAGATTGTGACTGCACCTTAAGTAGGGGTTTGGCTTCCTTTAGGCTGGTTAGCTCTGCCCCCACATTGACTAAGGCCTTTTCTCTCAAAGGGACCTGGTCTGTTTTAACAGCCTTGGGCTGTGATGACATAGGCATGTTGTTGTTGGTGTCTTCATAGGTGGGGTCCTCAGAGTCTGGGGATGGCAATGTGATCTGCTCTGGACATAGGAAGAAGGTCCCTGGGTTCTTCCTGGAGAATTGGGTTCCGAGGAAGCCTCATGACATCATTGTGTAACCACATCCACTCCCCAAACTCAGGAGCCTCCTTTTCTGAGGATGAGGGGTCAGGATACTCTGAGGATGAGGGTTCTGTTGTCTAGTCCATGACACTGCCACATGCAGCCCTTGGAGCAAAAAGATTGCCCACCCCTGGTTTAATTCATATATTTGCATAATGTCATTTAGGATGAAGTAAAACACTTTAAGAATGGTGAAGTGGGTTGATAATAATGTTGCTACTGACCTCCAGACACACATACATTTTTTCTTTGTTCAGCTGAGCTCTGAAACAGCCCTTCTGTGGGATGATGACATGGTTTGAGCCACCTGGACCAGAGGAAAGGTGGCCGGTGATTGGCACACTGCCTGTGACATCAGCAATGTTCAAGATCCCTGTAGTAGTGCAACTGTTCTTAAGGTGAAATTTTGTGATAAGGTGAATGATGAATGCAATGGGATGTCTGAGGAATTTCATCTTTGGAAATTCCAATCTGAACTTACTTGATCTGCACCTCTTGGACTTATCTACAGAGCAGAACTTAGTTATCTATGAGCTTTTGCACTTCCCAAATGTTCTGACACAGTTCTCAGCTCTTGCGCTGTCTCTCTGTATGTATGTATCTATCTATGTGTGTGTGTGTGTGTGTGTGTGTAATCATATATATATATATATATATATATATATATATAATCTCCAATATATTTTAAAATGCATATTTTGAGAGAAAAGTCATTTAGAAATACATATTTTGAGAGCAAGCATGCTTAAAAATGCATATTTAAACGCAAATGCTTTAAAATTGTAGATTAATGCAGAAATAGGTTAGAACAGATTTATGGGTGAACACATGAAAAAGTGACACCGATTGGAAATAAAATGATTCACATTATCCCTAGAGGTATTTATGCTTAAACATATATGTGCTGTTTTGATGATGATGATGATGATGATGATGATGATGATGATGATGATGATTTTGGTAAAATCTAATGCACAGGGGTTGGGGGCTGGGCCAGACTGGGGTTGACACGCTTCCTCAGCAGCTCATTGATTCAGCATTCAGCTTGTTTGCAAGTTGCAAAGGGGACTCGGTCATCTAACAGGTGAACAGCCTGCTGTGACAATGGTCAGAATGAAGATAAGGACATAAGAAGAGCCATGCTGGGTCTAGGGATGTGTGTGGAGCTCAATTGGGGGGTGGTGGAAGTCCAGCAAACTCTCCAGGCTCAACCCCCCCAGCTCTGCTCACCCTACCTGCTTCCCCAGCTCGACTTGCGTTCTCACGAGCCGGGCTGGGGAAGCGACTTCCGGGTTCCTCCCAGAGCTACATTGTTTATGTAGGAAATGGTGTAAGATATGTTAAAAACGGCCATGATTTGCCCAAGTTACACAAATCACGGCCGCTTTTAACATATCTTACACCATTTTCTATGTAAACAACGTAGCGCCGGGAACCCAGAAGTCCGGCAAGTACTTCAGCTGGCGCTCACTTTCGGCCTGGCTCAGCTCGCGCGGAGGCAGTGCTCACCGAGCACACCGCAAGTCGGGTGGTGGATGGATCACCCACCCCTAGCTGGATCAGACCAAGGGTCCATCTAGTCCAGCATTCTGTTCACACAGTGGTCAATCAGCTGCCCACAGGAAACCCATAAGCAGGACATGAGTGCAACAGCACCCTCCCACCCATGTTCCCCAGCAACTGGTGTACATAGGCATACTGCCTCTGGTGGTGCCACTGTCTTCACCCAGATGTAGCAATTCTAAGCAATCAGACTCAGAAGTAAATTCCACTACAATAAAGGGCACTTACTTTTAAGTAAAGCTGTACAGCAACAGGCTGGCAACTTCTTAATGTTTATTTTCCACTCCCCTATTTTTAAAACCAAAGATATATTTGTATACTGGAGACGGTGGTGTACTGTTCCCATAAACGTCAAACCTTTGTAGAACTTGAATATTTTAATACCAGAATATTTTTCTCTCTCTTAACTTTTGTTTTATTTATCCATCATGAGGTCTAAGAATATGATTCTAAGGCAATTAATTTATAGAGAAGGCATAAGCTTGAGGCAATTCTAATAGAATGGATAGCTTCAGTTCTCCAATTTGGGAATCTACTCATCTTCTGAAATTGTAATAATCTTAAAAAAAAAAAACCCTGATCCAAACCCTCTGAATTAATGACACTATATATTTTAAATATCAGAGGTGACCGCACTGTGGCATCTCCCTGCCATTTCTCTCTTGCCAGAGAGTGAGAGCATTTTCTGGCATTGCTATATGTGTGGAGAACAGAGAGTGAGCATAATTGCACTTTCTATCAACCTGACTTCTTTGTAATGTCTGAATAATATGTGTATTTCCCAAGTGTGCAGATGGCTTGCACATTTCACTACAGAGGGGGTGCATGGGATCTACTTTGGACATTATGAAGTAGCATGGAGAATGGGAAGGGTGAGCTTATAGCTCCCAAAGTGACCTTGTTACTGATGTTTCACTGTTTTACCTCAGGTTATTTAAGAATATAAGTACATACGAATATAAGAAGAACCATACCGGATTAGACCAAAGGCCTATCTAATCCAGCATTCTGTTCCCATATGTAAGTGTATGAGTAATTCATTTCAGTTCATTTTTGAGCAGAATTTACCCAGTTTGTATCTCCTGGAACTGAATGCAATCTGTGGTCAAAGATTCCTGAGCTTGCCTTGTGATTTGCAGAATGAAAAAACAAATGAACGAACGAACAAAAAACCCACAACCCTTGTTTGAAAAATGCATAATTTGAAAAAATGTGAATGAAATATGTGGACTTCTGAAAAATGCTCAGAAACACACTTTAATCAATGGGAGAAAAAAGCGTTCCTTCAAAATATGCACACAATCATTGCATGTTTTTGGGAAAGGGTGCACAAAATGTGCATCCATTTTTGTGTGAAGAGAAAAAAAAGCAACACTCGCAATCTGATACAGACATATGCTTCGGAAGTGGAATGAGCCACAATGATGAGACTGAGTTTTGCTGATTCCCACAGTGGCCAACCAGATGCACCAAAAGGAAGCCCATGATCAGGACACGAATACAGTCGCAACCTCCTGCTCATGTTCCCCAGCAACTGGGATTGAGAAGATATTACTGTGCAAGTGTTTAAAATGTTCAAAACAACAACAACGATGATTAGTGCTGGGGGGCTAGGAACAAAATCCTGCTGTTTGAGAGTGAACAGGGAAGTCTCTCTCACAGAAGCAGTGCTTTGAGGAAATATGTCTGGAACCTTACAATGAAAGAGTAACCACTGCACATTTATTGAAAAGAAAAGGGATAATCTGGAAAGTCACATAAAACCAAGTGTTATATTCTCCAGGTAATGTTGTTACGTACGGTGAAGTGTTAGTGTATGTACTTCCATCTCTGCATTTAATATCCTGACTGGCAGGACCCATTTAAATTTAAACCCTCTGGGATAGACTAGAAAAGCCTAAGCTTGTTTCTACATATGAAGTGAATCAGAGTACAACGTGTTCTTTGTCATGAAAATGGATAATTATCAATAGTAGGTAAGCCTGGAATCTTTTTTCTTCTTTTCTTTAAGGTAATATGCCCCAAATGATAATTGCAAATTAATCAATGTGTCAAATACCAAAGCAAAAAATTGTATAGACCTGCTATGATGATGTACTGTATAGAAGACGTTAAAGTCCTGGAGACATATTTTTATGACAAAATATTGGGATATTTTATTGCCACAGCAAAATGTGTAATGAGAACAGAAAGGAGTGCAATATATTTTGGTTATTGTGACAAACCTTGTTCGATAGCAAAAATAAGAGGTGACACTAACAACTGAGTCTCATTACACTATTCAAAATGCAGCTTTTTCTGCATCAGGTTCCATACACCGGGTTTGCTGTTCCTCCACATAAATTGTTAATTTATCTTTATTGAATATGACCATTTGAGAATCTAAATTACACATGTATAATACATAGGCTGCATTACTCGAAAGGCAGATTTATTGCTTCCATTATATAACCAAAATGAAGTTCATGGGCTATGGGCATTAGGATTGTAACAGGCAATATTATGCTTCACGGCCACTAAGATCATTACAAATAGGCTAGCAAAGCAGGGAGAATTTGGATCTGGGTCTACTGAGTCCAGTCAATCACCTTTTACTTAAATTATTGACTTTGCCAGAGAAGGGGGTTGGGCAACCTGTGGCTATATGGCTGCATGTGGCCCTTGGCCTAATTTCAAAAGCTCTCTCCATGCAATCGCTTCAGATCTCTGGCAAGAACAATCTGTCCCTTCCCTGGTAGCTCACTGGGCAGGAAGGAAGAGGGTCAGAAGGAAAGCAGGTAGGCGAAAGAGAAAGAGAAAAAGTGTGCCCCACCCACTTTTGGTTCAGGCCTGCCCACCACTGGCTTCAACCCCATCCACCACCAACATGCAGCCCTTGATAGATTGCCTTCAAGGAAATGTATCCCTCAACAGAAAAAAAGTTACCCACCCCTCCCATAGAGCTTCTGGACAACCTGAGCTAACATACATAAGGGATTCATGCCTTTGTTCAGCCTCTCCTTTAATGTGGGTATAACTCTGATCCAGTATCACCTTCATTGGCTGCTTATTTGTGTCCAGATTCAATTTTAAAGTGAATCAGGTAAAATTGCATATAAATGTATATTAGGATAAATGCACATGGAAATACACATGGATTTTCATGCCCTTAAAAAAAAGTTGCAACTGATGAAGAAACAGGGCAGAACAAGCTGAATATCGGGGGGAAATGAGGAATGGAGAGAAACCAGATTGGCAGGTTCCTCCATCCCCATGCAAAGGAAATATAGGCAATTATAGTGAAAGAATTGCTGTTGATATTAAATTTAATTCAGAGATTTGCAAGGAATCACAGAAATTCAGGGGAAGTATCATTCTCATTGACAATACTTTAATAAATTTTGGCAAGGCATTTCAATATCATTTTCACCTCTTCAATTGTTTATATATTCTTGTCTTCCATATGGGTTAAAATGTATGTGAATGTTGATGGGTTTCCTTGAACAGAATTGAAGTTGAATTACATTCCCTAAATACTATTGATCATGTAATTCAGCAGAAAATGCTTCTAATGTGAAGCACATGTTATAATTTCAGGAGATATTATCATCCCTTCATTGTCGGTTCCATGCCAGCTGGTGATATAGCTACACAAGTCCATCACTGTTTTTCTTTTGAAAATGTGATTATTTCAGTAATAGGCTTTCAACTGGAATTCATCTAACTATGAATTAAAGTGGCAGCTCAGCTGACATTCTCACAAAACACAACTGCATTTGCTTACATTAAACGTGAAGAGGTGTGAAACTCATGTCGAATCCCCAAAGGGGAACTATTGAAATCCAAAAGAACTTTAAAAATGTGTTCATTTTTCGGCGAGTGATACAGTACTAATTCATGATATTAAAAGGTTATTCATTTCGGAAGCTTACCTCTACCTCTGGAAGTCTGGGTCTATTATTATTAGCATTGTCATTATATTTTATTATAGACTAAAGATATTAGTTCAGGGTTCAATTATGTGGCTTTTAGCTGCTCTATTTTTAAACACTCTTCTCTTTGCCCCCACCCCCCGGCCATGGCAGCCATGGGGGTTTGTCAATGAAAACAGAAATTTCTAACTGTCATGAAGTTTACACATGAGGGTCAATCCATTTAAAACATTTAGGGCACAATCCTATGGCTGGTAGACGCTGGCTGGCTGGACATAGGATAGGTCGGAGTCCCTGTTCTGACCTCGGAGTCGGAAATGCCTTCCAAGTTCACAGCGGGGACTCTGCCTTAGGAGGGCCCCCCCTCTGCCTTTGCAGCTGGCGTGGTTCTTTCCGCACCAGCTGCAGCTCTGAAGACAGAAGACCATCTTCAGAACTGGCACAGGGGGGACATTCTGGGGAACATTTAGATGGCTGAAATTGGCCATCTAAATGTTTTGGAGGGTGAGGGGAGTGCGACGGCAATGCTAGCCTCCGCGCTCCTCCCGCCTTCCATTGGATGCCCGCAATCCTCCAAACTTGGAGGTTTACTGGCAGCCACATTGGATGGTGCCCTTACATACATTTATAGAATCATAGAATCACTATAGAATTAACTAAGTTAATTAGTTAATCAAGGCAGTCTTTGTTTTGCAGTTGCTTACACATGTGTTTATATTTTGCATGTAAGGCATGTTAAGGGGGGGGGAGAATATAGTGCTTTATGGGAATCTGCATTAGAAACCTAGAAATTGATTAATAAAGAGAGAGAGAGATTTTATTAATGGTGTCATAGTATTTGCATATTTAACTAAGGTTTTGTGGGGGGAGGCCTAAAAAGCTCTTACTTATTCATTCATTCATTCATTCATTTTATTTCATTTCTATACTGTCCAATAGCTGAAGATCTCTATATTTCTGCAAAGTTTGTTGGGTTTTTTTTTACTGATTCAATATCTCCTTAATCTGGCTGGGAATTTCAATTTAGTCATAACAGTCCGCTGAAATAAACAAAGCATCGGGTCATTATAGGCAATGTGAGAAATGTAGCAGCTGACATGATGAGCAATAACATTTAGATTTACTCTCAAAACAAATCAAAATTACATTCCTGGGCAAAGCTATCCTGGTGGAAAACATATAAAGCTGAAGAGGTTTATCTCAGCACTTAAAGAAATATACACTTTGGACAAAGCTAGTCTTGATCCAGCTATACTTAAATTAAAGAAGGTATTGGGCCTAGCTCGTAGGACAAGAGACGGTACATGGATGTGGATTTCTTATAATGTGTCTAGGACTACACATCCCCACATTTGCTGCTGTGTGGTTACATTTATATTTATTATTATACAGTAGTTCGTGTATTTCTTAACAGAAACAGAAAAGCAATGTAAATGCTGGTGCAGCATAATAGCTAATAGTATGCAATGTGAGTCAGTTACTCACCAGTTGATATCCTGTTTGAGCCATGGACTCTATAGCTCAAGAGATTTCCCCCAAAAGTAATATTTTATATTAAAGATAATACATTAAACTAAGAAGTGGAAGCATATGAGATATTTTAATATATCTGTATATTATGCACCAGGGTTGCACATTTTATCCATTCATTCAGTAGTTTAACAATCTGCTGTGGCTGCCCATAACCTGCTGATCTCATAGGATTACAGGCATCCTATGGAGGCAGAAGGAACATGGAGGCGAAGGTCACCTCCATTTCTCCCACCCTGCAAAAGACTTCGACGGCCAATTTTGGCCATCAACGTCTTTTGACCCAGAGTGCAAGGAGAGGCTGAGATGCCAGCAGGATACTACATGTGCTCGCGGAGCCTGATTCCTCTCCTCCTTGCCCCCCAGCATGCCCACAGAAATCCGGCTCTGAGGTCAGCCTTCCATCCTTGTAGCTGCGGCCAGCATGGTTCTTTGCATGCCAGCTGCGAGGGCGGAGGGAGGGTGCTCTGAAGTTGGAATCCCAGCTCCGACCTCAGAGCATGTTTCCGAGGTCAGAGCTGCGACTCTGACTTCTATTATGTCCGACTAGACTCTGCCTAGCAGACATAGTTGTGACTTAATTTGCTTAAACTTTAATTGGCATATTAAAGTTAAAATTAAACTTTAATTGCCATATTAAAGTTTGCCCCTGTTTAGTCCATGGCCTCAATATCAGGTGCATCGCTGTGCAGGCTTCCTCATCCCTTTTCCAAATGGAAGGATCAACCTTAAATCTGGCTTTTTCTTCCAGTTTGCATCCAAACTAAGCGAGCAAGTATCTTGCCTTTTGTGGTGAAGCCACTGTGCTTTTCCAACTACAGGTATGAAGACTACATGCAACAGATTGAACAGACAGATGATTGTGTGCTCAGTCAAAACCAGTAACACTACACCTTCTGCATTCCATTCACAAAAGTGATTGGATTTGGGCATCTTCATTTTGAAGCTCTTTTAGCTTGGCTGTGAATATGCTAATTTCCAGATTCGCAAAAATCCCCCAGTTCCTTTTAACAATGAGTGACACCTTTTGCTTATTAAATTGTAAGGTATTGCACACATTTCAGAGAAACTAGGCCTTTCTTTCAGTACCATCAAAACAAAACCTAGATATTGGAGATCCGATGGGTTTGGAAACCTGCAAATTTATCAAAGAAATAATCTTTAACCAGTTGGCAGGTGTAAGGTTGAATCTATCTGTCTGTCTATCTATCTATCTGACATCTGCTTCTGTTCCAGCTCGACTGTCTCCCCTCCCCACCCCACCCAGGGCTATCTATCTGTGCTGTGAGAAGGAAGCCAGGAGAGAGAAGCAGTCAGGTCAGGTGAAGGCCACACCAGATGCTGCCTCTGTGTGCTTATAAATGGTGTGAGTCAGTGGAAATAGTGACTATATATTCAGTGACTGAATATAGTCACTGAATAGTGACTGAATATAGCCAGTGACTATAGTGGAAAAGTGAGATATAAATTTACTAAAATAAATAAATGTCTAAAAATCAGTACCTGTCTAAAAGTCAGTGCAATCATTGACTTTCTCCCATATAAAGAAATGATTGTTATTCATTCTTGGGGGGGGGGGGTAGTAAAGCATCATCATCATCATCATCAGGCGATCACTCGTGACCGAGTAAGATTGTCTTCCAGGATAAAAGGAGGAAATTCTAAAGAAGATTGTGTAGATTCTAGCGATGGGTCCGTAAGTGACTGTGGAGGCCAATTCTAGATCCACACAGCTTCCCACAGTGAGGACACAGGTTACCAGATAGAAGATGGTCCTGTAAAGGATTCATTTGAGGTGCTTTTCGCTTAGCACGTTTCTCCCTTTCACCTTGCACTCGGGCTTCTTCAAAGTCCATGGAACCTTTGTGAAAGGCCAACCTCCAGTTAGATCGTTCATGGGCCACAGCTTCCCAGTTTTCGATGTTTATATTGCATTTTTTTAGATTAGCCTTACGAACATCTTTAAACCTCTTATATTGACCACCGATATTCCGCTTTCCATCCTTGAGTTGGGAGTAAAGTAACTGCTTTGGGAGACGGCAGTCAGGCATTCGAACAACATGACCGGTCCACTGAAGTTGGCGTTGAAGGATCATTTTTTCAATGCTAGTAGTCTTTGCTTCTTCCAGTACACTGACATTTGTTCGTCTATCTTCCCAAGTAATTTGCAGGATTTTCCGGAGGCAACGTTGATGAAACCTTTCAAGGAGGTGGAAGTGACGTTTATAGATAGTCCATGTTTCGCAGGCATACAATAAAGTTGGTAATACAATGGCTTCATAAACCAGTGTTTTGGTCTTCTTACAAATACCCCGATCCTCGAACACTCTATGTTTCATTCGAGAAAATGCGGCACTTGCGGAGCTCAAACGATGCTGGATTTCACTGTCGATGTTAGCTGTAACAGTTAGCTGTAACTGGCTTCCTCAAAGGGATGACAATGGAACCAACTACCTAGGGAGGTGATGGGCTCTCCCACTCTAGGGACTTGGTGGGCTCTCCCACTCTGGAGGCATTCAAGGTGCAGCTGGACGGCCATCTGTCAGGGATGCTTTGACCTGGATTCCTGCATTGAGCAGGGGGTTGGACTCGATGGCCTTATAGGCCCCTTCCAACTCTACTTTTCTATGATTCTATGATTCTATATTATTGCAATGAGAGCAAAATCAACTCTTCATTCCTGACACTGGGTGGCCCAGCCTTCATTTACAGAGATCCTGCAAGGGAGTGCAATCAACCTCGAAGGACAAAATGGAAAGGGGAAAAAAAACTCTAAACACACAAAAAAGTAATGCCATCCATACACACAGAGAAGCATGCACACACACATACATGGCATAATGACAGGTATTTTGCTAGTTTTGAATATATATGGCCTTGTCACAAAGAGTTGGGAAGTTAGGGGTTAAAGAGTAATATGTAAAAAAATAAGAATTAAACATGACCTTTATTTCAACCCAGTCCACAAGGCCCTAGTGGTCCTTCCTGCTGTCCTTCCTCTCTTCCTTTGTAAGTGGGCAATCTGGGTTAACCTTTCACCGCTGCCAGTATCCTGATGCAATTAGATCACCAGGTCAATTTCACAGGCAACACTGTATAAATGCTTGACCAAGCCCTGTGCAAAACATTTTCAGTTGGTGTTAGCTGGGATTGGGAAGGCTATATGAAGTTGGTGGAGTCTGGTGGCTCCAATGTCAGTGGGGTGGTGTATCCACTCCGGGTTTCAGTCTGATCTTTTAAGGAGCTATCCATAGTGCTGAACCCTACCCCCAAATAGGTTTGGCACCATGGATAACTCCTTAAAAGTTGAGACTGAAATCCGGAGTGGATACACTGCCCCACTGACATTAGAGCCACCAACTACTGCTGCATAAAATCCATGGTGTCCCCCTGCTAAGAGGTAGAAAGACATTTGATTCCAAGTTCCTCTCTTCCTGCAGTACATCAGAGAAGTTGCCTGCCTATATTAAAGGCTTAGGGCAAGTTTAGAAGTTACATTTTTTCTTGTTCATTTGAATTGATGGCAATACTATGTTCTGTATCTGCATGTTTTGTTAATAGATTAAATTGTTTGTTTAAAGTAGGACTGATGTGATTTGATCCAAAGAGATTCTGAATGCAAGTATCTCACCCCATAGCCCTGCCTTAGACCACTTATCCAAACTACTAGAGAATCCTACTGCTCTATATTCAGTAGGTGGATAATCCCTTGGCTTAATTTATTGCTGTTGTACATTCAGTGACAAAAGTGGGGCACTTAGATGCCCATGTAAGAATAGTTTTCCTTGTGATCTCTGGGTGTGTGTGTGTGTGTCTCAAGGAAGAGAGTGGAGTAAGTGCTCTCTGAACTCCCCACGGTATGCCACATGCCTCAATCCAGCTTTAATCACATGTGCAACAACTAGTAGTCCCAGATAGGAGAGGTCTGTTCCCAGTTGCCTAAAAAGACATATCGATCTAGGGCTTCTTTACATGAGGCACTTATTGTGCACTCATAATTCCTCACTCACAGTAGTTTGCGGGTGCTTTACACGACATCGTCATCCTCCGGGGCCTCTCCTGTGCTCTCCAAGCATTTCCAAAGCTTTTTTTTTTTAGAGCAGGAAAAATCTGGTAGTATCTGAAAATGGCAGAATGAACTGGAACGAGGTCCCGTATTTTTGCAATTTTGCTATACCACAGCGTCACCTTGTGGCTGTGTAATGGAACGTATAAAAGGCAGGGAAATTTAAAAAGAAAAACAGGGAGGGAAAAACACTTGTAAAGGAGCCAATCTTAATCCTGCAAAGAATCCGGACCGGAAGCGTGGTAACGTGGTGGGTTAAAAGCCTCATATAGAGAAGTCCAGGGCTCTCCAACCTTGGGTCCCCAGAAGTTGCTGGACTACATCTCCCAGAATCCCTTGTCATTAGCTATGCTGGCTGGGTATGCTGGGAGTTGTAGGCCAGCAACATCTGGGGACCCAAGGTTGGAGAGCCCTGCCCTAGTCTAATGGGGTCTAGATGAGTATTTCAGTGCAGATGCAACCCCCAGATATGTATCTGCATCCACATTCAAAACTACCCTTTTTGAATTGGGGTGATTCTGATTTGACACAGTTAGAATTCTCCTGCAAAGAACGTATATAGGGCTTTTGTTAAATATATATAATGTGTAAATGTGTAGAAATAATGCATTTCTAAATTACCCATATTCCTTCCCAATAATTTTCTTTTGTTTAGACTGAAAGGAACATTTAATCAGAATGACTGCCTCTCTGGGATCAAGGTTTTGTAGCCCAAATGGCACATTCGTGTAATAATTTTTGACTAAACGAGGAGCATTCATGTTTTGACTGAAAGCCCACTGAGCTTTGATTAGCCCATTCAAACTTAAACACTCCCAGTGGGCATTTCAGAAAGACTTTTACCTCATGAATATTTATCTGAGCCACAGGAGAATGCCACTGTCACCTTACAGCAGTATTTATGGTTGTGTTATTGTCAATGTTTCACCACTCTTTACGGCCTCGTTCATTGTGTAGTTTTTAGTCAGCCACTCCAATATGAGTTTGGGAGATCGGGTAAGGTTACAATCTGTATGAGGCCTGGAGCAACCCTGGCATTATATCAAGTTGACAGCAATCTGTTTTCTTCTGTAATTAAGTATCACTTGGACCCTGAGATGCTGAGGGAGATGGGCAGCATTTTTTATTTTTTGAAACAGTTGGAAACTGTCAGACCTTCAGGCTGATCCAGCCACATCAAACCAATAGCAGAGGGACCAAAGGTGTTGTCTGAGTTCTTTCTCTAGCCAAAGTTGCCACAAGGAATGCTGAAGTTTGTTCTTCATTTTAATTGACTCATCCTAATTCACACTTCTCAGACTAAGATGTGAATCAGAACAGAATTATATTTTGAACTGTGCACTTCTCTGAATTCTGCAATACAACTTTCAGCTCAAAAATGCATACAGAAATGCACACTTTAGGGAAGAATGCATAGAAATACATATTTTAGGGGACAATGCATAGAAAAATACTTATTTTCAGAGGTAAATGTGTACAAATGCATGTAATTTGTTGTGTGGGTTTAAAAATACAGAAAATGGGATGGAATGGATTTATGATGGAACAGAGGTGAAGTTGACACAGATTGGAATTAAACAACTCCATCCATCTGTAGCCTCCACAACCAAATTTCCTGTATTCCTGGCTTTTGAAGTAAAATTAGAGGTCCCTGTTTGGTCAAAACATAGAACCCTGACTCAGTGATCCAGAAAACTGTCTGATTTGACTTGGACTGATTCAGACATTGCCCATTTGAACATGGGGGCGAAACCCAAAGCTCCATGTGTCCCAATTACTATCATGGAAAATCCACAAATGGTTGTACTTTTTACATGAAATTTGCAGGTGCAGTAGACCCTTCTGAGGGGATGAGCTCTGCCATCATTCAGAGAAATAGGTGCAGGGGGTTTATTGCTAGGTCCTTTTAAATAATAATAATAATAATAATAATAATAATAATAATAATAATAATAATAATAAACTTTAAATAATAATAATAATAATAATATATTATTATTATTATTATTATTTAAAGATTATTATTATTATTATTATTATTATTATTATTATTATTATTATTGAAAGTGCCTACAGCTTTTTTGCCTTTTGACAGAATTAGATGCCATTTGCAGACATAGTTACCCTGTCACTGGGGATAAAGCTTGCCCAATTTCATACAGTAGAAAGCACTGTTGAGAAAAAAATATTGTAAGGGTGCAATCCAATCAGGATGCAATGCAATCCAATCAGCTCCTGAACTTAGAGGTTTATGGATATCCAATGCAAGGCAGGAGGGGTGGTGATCTTCACCTCCCTGTCCTCCCACCCTGCACTTTTGTTAGATGGGCATTTTTGCATGTTTAGCTGGAGCATCTCTGTCTCAGAGGTGGAGGAAGGAGCCTGGAGAGGCTTCAGGATACCTCATATCCTGGCCACTGAAGTCCCTTCCCCACTCACTGAAATGCCCCCTGTAACCCCTCTCTGAGGTCACTTTCCCAATCTTGGAGAGCAGCTGGCATGGTTCTTTTCATACCAGCTGCGAGGGGGCGGAGATGGTGACATGGAGCTCTGATTTCCACAGCTCCAGGGTTGGACGCTGTCTCTGACCTTGGAGCTGGGAATCCAAACTATCCTATGGCTCCGCAGACAATGTCTAGGAGCCATAGGATCATTCCCTAAGACTCAAATCCTTCCCCACAAGCACTGGGATTGGCTAATCCCTTGGAAACCACTCCCTGTAATTAGAAGGTAAACCTGTCAAGTCACTCAGTTCCTCTCTCATCTCCCATCCCTGGATTTTCCATATATGGGAAAGCAAAAGTAAAGTAGTGAATTTTTTGTAGACATTCGTGTTTGCTTTTCAGCAGCCTCTTAAGTGCCAAATCATTCACAGAACTTTAGGAAGGTCCAGCTTCAGTTCTGACCATTTCAGGGCCCAGAATCAGGGGGAATCCTGCTTCACCGCAGAGAGTCACAGAATCTCTTCAAAGTGGCTCAGTGGAAAACTGAAGCACATCCCTATAATTTCATCCAACTATTTTTGGCTGTTCTCAGCATTCCTCAGGTGTTTCACCTAAAGAGGAATGTCTGAATGTGCTTAAGATTTCATTTTAGACAAAATCCAGTGGGACCTTAACAATATTCAATGTCACTAACCTTACTCAAATCCTTCTGGTTTACGATGATTTTTTTTAAAAAATGTTTGATTCCCAAGGAAGAACCCCAATTTTGCTTCTTCATTGCCCAACTGTGGATTTTTAATATTGCTTTGAATTTCTCTTTAGATAAGATGTTTGTGACAACTCAAGTGTTGAGTGTTGGATTAAAATGTGCTGCTTAATTTCATGTAGTACAGGGCATATTTTGCTTCGATCACTAGCTGTTTAATGGTGCTTCCCATTTTTGGTGCCATTTGTTGGGAACATATGAGATCTGGCTGGCATCAACGCTGCCGTCTTTTCAGCACTAGGTTAAGACTTGCCTCTGCTCCGAAACATTTGACGACATAGGATGGACATGCACCTCTTTTTGTGCTCGCCGGGTGCTCGCCGAGCACCCCCATTGCTTGATACATCTCGCGGCGGAAGCAGGGCTCCTGGAGGACTTTCTGGAGCCCGGAAGTGATGCAACGGGTCCCAGTGCTGTGCCAGGAAGTGATGTGACAGGACCTTGGTGCTGCATTTTTCAAGTAAATACCATAGAAGACCACCTTAAAACGGCCGCGGTTTTCTATTTGTGGCCGTTTTAAGGTGGTTTTCTATGGTATTTACGTGAAAAATGCAGCGTCAGAGTCCCGTTGCGTCACTTCCTGGCACAGCGCCAGGACCTGTCACGTCACTTCTGTTCTGGGTCCCTGGCGCTGCGTTTCTCATGTAAATACCACAGAAAACCACCTTAAAACGGCTGTGAATAGTAGATCGTGGCCATTTTAAGTTGGTTATCTATGGCATTTACATGAAAAGTGCAGCGCTAGGGACCTGGAAGTATCTCTCCCCGGCTCCTCTCCAGGGAGATGTGCCGAGCCGGGGAAAGGTAAGGTCTGCAGGGCTTGGGGGGGCGAGTGGGGTGAGTTCACCCCGCTTCCACCCCCTAATCGAGTCACGCGCACATCCCTACCACTATCAGTTGTTTTATCAGGTCCAGTATTTTATTATTAACTGTTTTTAGCTGTTTGAAATTGGTGTTTTTTTTTAATGGAATGTTAAATATTTTACATAATGGTGGGCAGTATCCAATGGGGTGCTGTGCCCCCACCGATTCCATTGTGCCGCTGCCAATTCCATTCTGCAATCAAGACCACTGCTTGTGCAATGGAGATCCAGTGCTTCTGGGAGCAACCGTAAAATGAGCAGAAACACTAATTTCTGGAACGGGGCAGGTCAGTGGAGCTCACATGAGGGAACTCCACTGACCTGTCCCAATCCAGAACTGTATGTTTCTTCCTGCTCATTTTGGGGCTTCCTATAGGAAGTGTTAAATGAATCTCTGTTGCACAAGCAACGGGTCCCGCTTGCTCAATGCAACTGGAGGGAGGGGGCGCTTGTGCAGTGGAATCAGCGGAAGGGGGCGCTTGTGCAACAGCCCCATTGGATACTGCCCTATGTTTTTATTCAGTTGTATTTTGGATTGTAATTTTCATGAACCACCCAGAGAGCTTCAGTTATTGGGTGGTATAGAAATGAAATGAATGGACGAACATATGATTTTTGCTTCTGTGATTGATTTGCGGGGTTGTATTTGATCCCGGGGTTTCGTTTCTGAAGACTACTCCATTGAGGCTTCTTGTTTCAGTTTTCTTGTTTCAGTTCAGGAACTGGATAAGGTTATGGAGAAGGTACTGTTTCAGCAGGACCTGGAGCATCTTGATTTATGTCATTGCATCAAGGTTGGAATACTGTAATTTCTGTCCTGCACTCTCTCTCGGTTGTTTGCTTTATAAGCTTCAGCTAGTGTCAAATTTACCACATAGACTGGTGCTCAGTAGAACTCAGCCATATCAGCAGATTGCTGAAAACATTACCTTGGCCTTTTGTCAAATGGCAAATTGGATCTAATATTTGCCCTTGCTCAGGTACTTAGCCAGTTAAATATCCTAGTACCCATGAAACTGTGAATTACTATAGCCTTTACCCTCAGATATCTAAAAGTAACTGATTATAATGCTATGGGTGAACTTCTTGAAGTCTGTCCTTTGCCAGATGAAATAATATGTGTTAGCGTTGCCTCAGTTTAGGCATATGTGAAAATGGTTCATTTATTTTCAAGATTTCTCTGTCTTCTTGGACAGTGGAATCATGCGTTCAGTTCAGGGCACTGTTGTTCTTGTAAAAAATGGATAGTGCCTTATCAACGTTTTGCCATTTCTGCAACATAATTATGCACTACAAAGCAATTAGTTGGCTCAGTTGTGCATCATTTTTCATTCAAAAGTGCAATATGTAAAAACAGTATAATGGAGATTTAATCAATGTCGCCAAAGCACAATCCATCCATTCACACACACACACAACCCGCCCCCCCCAAGACAACAGACAACATTTGCAAGCTTTGTGGCCTCTTGGGACACTTACAGCAGTGGCTGGTGGCTCCAATGTCAGCGGGGTGGTGGTGTATCTACCGGCTTTCAGTCTGAACTTTAAAGATCCTATCCATGGTGCTGAACTTATTTTTGCTGAACCTCCTTAAAAGTTCATGACTGAAACTTGGAATGGATACGCTGCAGCCTCCAGCCTCCAGTGGACACTTATCTGCAAGAGCAAAAAGGAGGATACCATCCACCAATTATGGGTACAAGAAACAGTCCTTTATGCCAGGGTGAGGAATGTAACTGCCCACTGACCCACCAAGGTCCAGCTCAGGTCCCTCCTTCTTTCTGTCGCAGCCTGGGCACATGGGGTCTCCATTGTCTTTCCATATTCATTGCAGCAGCAACTGTAACCACATGTGCTACACTGCAAGCCATCTGCACTCTATAAACTGGAGCCCGTCTGCTGGCTTGGGTCATCACCATCCTGAAGGTAGTTGTTGCACATTCCTGCTCCTAAATGAGTGGGGGCCAAAGACACTGGGAAGTTCCAGCTCCTGGGGGGGGTGGCCCTTGGCAAAATACCCTTTCCCCTTTTAAGTGGGACAAGCCCACCTTGTCCTTACTGCTGTTTCCACTGCCTATTTGCATGGCCACTCCCTTTTTACCCAATCCACACAGAATAAGAAGGAGTGGGCAACAGAAGCCAAGGTGGTTGCTCCTGTCACTGCTTACTTGTTTAAGAGGAATGAACTAGCAGCAACAGCAAGGAGGAGCTGCAGCAGAGCCTGGGGCACCAGAGGTTGGCAGCAGGCCCCTTGCTGGGCTTTGGCATGTACCCAATGATTCCAGCCCTGGCACTGGGTGAGAAACCATCCTGGTGAAGTCTACATTCACTATAGCCCAAAATTTAAATCTGGTCAGTGAAGACTTGTTTTCATATCTGCATAGAGAGCTGTGATCCATCTAGATCAGTGTTCTCCAACCTTGGGTCCCCAGATGTTTTGGGCCTACAACTGGCTGGGGCATGCTGGAAGTTATAGGCCAAAAACATCTGGGGACCCAAGGTTGGAGAACACTGATCTAGATGTAGAATACCAGAGTGAATCCAATTCAAGCCTTGGATTGCACTGACTCCCAGGTAGACTGTAGCTCACCTTGAACAGAGATGGATGATTTCCCTTGGGCTTGCATACCCTTCCCCACCCACCCAGATTGCCCATGGAACTATGTCATGTCATGACATAGTGTTATTCCGGGGGCGGGGGTATTTTGGGTCAGAAATGCTACCAGCTACTACCAGGAGCCCTGGCAGGCAGCAAAAATAAATTTCAACAAAAGAGAAACCACCACAGCTGCGGCAAAGACAAGAGTAAGCTCTTCCCCAAACCTTTCAAAAGCAGTGACACCTTGTTTTCATCCCTGCCTTTTCATCCCACGCTGTTTTTATCCATTCACAAACTGTGAACGGGGTGGTAAATTTAGGAGACCGTGTCATCTCAGCCTTCTTTAACCATGCAGGCCAATATCTCCTGGACTCTGTCCCACTTGGTAACTCACAAGATGACGGTATAATCTAGTTTTCAACAACATGTTCCATGATAGGGAAGGGATGGGATGGAGAGGCGATGAGAGGGAGATGCAACATCCCAACAATTTATTGTACAGAAATCTTCTGGGCCATGTTCCCTGCTGTGCTTGTCCCAAAGCACTGCTCTGTGTTCTGTGAAGCTGGAGGCAGAAGGGTGCAAAGATGATCCAAGTTGAGCATGTCCATGGATTCAGCCATAGAAGTTAGGGGAAGGAGCCAACTATGATGTTTCAGGGAGGACGAAGGTGCTGGAAATCCCATTTCCTCAAGACCCCTGACAAAGGTGGCATTTCACTAGTATGCATATACACACTGGCTAAAGACCAAAGAAGCTGCTTTTGACTTATGTGAAATGGTAAGGACGTGGACAAATAAAGCCCAGTTTTCTTGATCCATCTTCCAGATTATTCTTCAGCTATGCACATTCTTTCCTTTGCAGTTTTATGCACTGCTCCCAAGGCTGTGCTTCTGGAATGCTGGATTGCATCCGATAGCAAATGCAAGTGATAGTCACAAACAGATGTGACTCTCTCTGTCTTCTGGCATTTTCTATTTTTGATTTGCAGAAATGATGAAATTTTTTTAAATACCAATGCACCTTACTCTAGTCATTTTATTACAACAACTATAAATCTTGAAGGGCTGTTGAGGGAGAAGATGGCAAAATCTAACATGAACTTCTTTTGCCACCCCACCCCGTATCCTGCTCCCTTCTTTTGCACTTTATCGCTACCCTCATCCCTTTCACATACACTCTCTCCCCCTGGACACCATCTGCAGTTTCCAGTCTGATCTGCTTCTTTTAGGATACAATCCAATCGAGATGAGTGGGAGCCTCTGAACTTGGAGGCTAACGCTCATCAAATGCAGAGCAGGAGGGGCAGCAGAGGTGATCTTCACCTCCTCGCTCCTCCCGCTCTGCATTTTCACCAGAGAGTCATTTTTGGCCATCTAGTGACACCATTTCTAAAGGGGAGGGAAGGAGACTGGGGCAGAATACATCGTATCCTGGTTGCTTGTATCCTTCCCTTCCCTTCCCGCCCTGCCCCACTCACTTTAAGCACTTATCTCCTAGTCATTCAAACCTACATCTGCTGTTTCATGCTCACTCCATCTATCACCTGGAGTGTTGCGAACACTTCTCCCCACTGGCTCTCACCCAGGGCGAATCCCACTTCTAGCCACCACAGGCTCCCACCCTGTGCAGAAGAAGCAGCTCTAGCACACAAAGCCCCTTGCCCCGTCTCTCACCCAGGGTGGGCAATAGCTCATAAACCCCAAGGGCAGAGCACAGATACAACTATCATCAGGTGATTCTCTACTTTCACCCAGGAATTTATTAGAAAATTGCCCTATAGGCAGGTTGATTTGGTCACCTTTGGTAGAGATGTGCGGATTGGGTTAGGTGAAGGCTACACATAGGTAAGCATCTGGAGCACCATTAAGGAATTAGCTATGCCCAAGATTTTCTGCTCTAGGGGTGCGTGACCTGGGGGAAAGATACAGTATGGATAGCCTTTGGGGCTAATCTGTCTCATTCACTTGGAGTTGTGAGGAACTGAGTGGGAATGATGCAGAAAGGCCACTCGCGGCACCTGCAGAGATGTGGCCTCTGACTGTATGGGTGGGAGTTTGGCCCTCCCAGGACTCGCTTGCTTGATTTATAATAGGCTAGTTGCCTTTGGGTCCCATAGTTCAGTTAATAGTGCAGATTCCTTCCCCCGGCAGATCCTTCATTAATGCAATAATTGTAGCCCTGTTTAACTCCAGCTATGGTGTTTTGTCTCTTTCTTCCAGCTGGGTCTACAAAATAAAACTGATAGAACGGAGGCCAATTTTGGGTGGGGGTGGGGGTGATGGGGGAAGGAAAGTGAGACTGCTTATATATCTAGTTTTAAGAGAGACTAACAAACAACAGCAAGAAGAAATGAAATTTAACTTCTAGTGAAAGATCCAGGTGGGATGAATAAGAAGAGGATGGATTTAGGAAAAGTACTGGAAGTTGTAACAATGAAGATTGGTTGGAATTGGAGGGATAAGGAATGTGGAAGTAATAAGCACAAAAACCAGCCATAAATAGTTCCTCCCACACAAAGCTCTTCAACACATTACTGCTTTCAGCAGTGGAGCAGAGAGCAGCCTTGAGCAAAGAATTTTATAAGATTCAAATCCCTCCCCACAAACAGAGCAAAGAAGATTAGGAGGTAGACCTGTTAAGGTGCAACCCTGTGCAGGTTTAGATAGGAAAAAGGCCTACAGCTCCCTGCATGCCCCAGCCAGCCATAGGATTGCACCCTTAGTCCCTCAACTCTTCTCCCTGCAGCTTGTCCATGTATGGAAAAGTGACAGCAAAGTAGCATTTATTTATTTTGGGAGACAGATTGCCTTTTTGCAGCCCTCTGAAGTGCCATATCACAGACAAAGCTTCATGATGGGCGAGCTTCGGTTCTGGTCACTTTTGAAGGAATCATGAGTCACCTTGGGGAGGCTCAGAACATCTCCAAAGTGCCCCACTGCAACTCAGGATTCAGGATTTGGCTGAATCTAATGTACATCCCCAGTAAAAACAAGTGAAAAACGAGCAGTTAAAAGTAGAAGCAATTTACCAAGCATAAATATCATTTAAGAGCAGTTAGGAATACATAAGTCTTCAAAGCCTGTTTAAAAGACATTCATGTAGAGGCCATTTGGTTTTTCATGTTAATTTCCCATTCACTCTTCTTCTACTTCTTTCATTGATTTTAATGATAATCTTTTTTTTAAAGTGTTTTATTACTTTAAAGGTTTATACTGATATACTTCAAAAGAATGCTCTGCTACTGTCACTGTATCGTTATTTCTTCCCCCCCCCTTGCTTTTCCTTAAGCATGTGGTTCCCTTTGATTGTGAGGAGCTGCATCACTTCAAATTATGTATTGAAAGAAGAAATACTAAAAGCAATTTCACACACTGTTTCTTATTGTGCTCATTTCATTACTGTTTTTTTTTAAAAAAGCAACAAAAAACCAGCCAAAAAAAAAAAAAGGAGCACACTTTCCAATTAGAATCCTTCTTTTGGAAATTTACTGGGTCAGTAAACATTGGTAAAATAACAGAATATGCAATTGAATCGATGTGTTATTCTTCATTTCTGAGCCTGCTTTCCAAGAAGGCAAATAATATGTAATTAATAGAAGGAAACCTGCAGCTTGCTTTGTCCTATTATGAGTTACAGATATGATGGACAATGATGATATGTTGCAGAATTTATTACAGCCATAAGTTGCAAAATAAGCTTATTTGTGTATGAAATTATACATGTTACCAATTTGCAAACGGTTATCAAAGTACAGAAATGGAACACTGTTGGCAGTGGTGTAGCGGTAAACTTAGAAGAGCAGGAGCTCATTACAAAAGCCCTCATAACAACACCTCATAACTAGAGCAGGGCGGGGAACCATTTTGGGTCAGGGGGTTGGATTGCCCCACTGTGATGCTCACTTTCTTTTTCTTTTTTTTTTTACCAAACCAGAAAATCTCAGTTGATCATGCTGAGTTTTCCTGCACCCTTATACAGGTGGAAATAAGGAACACACCAAGTTTGAAAGAAAAGTTGAAAAAGCTTTATTCCAAAGATACTAATGTCAATAGATAAGATTACCACTGGGAAAGGACTGTTCCTCCTAATTCAAAACACAGCAGGGTGAGGTGGGATGCCATCCAGGCAAGGGGAGGCTGGTGACTCCTATTTTGGTGGGGCTCCTTTTCCATTACAGGTTTTGCAGATTTATTTGGAGCTTCATAGGAGCTATCCATGGTGGTGATCCTATTTTGGGGATGGAGTTCAGCACCACGGATAGCCCAGCAAGTTCAGCCGACTTCCAGCCCCCAAACGAAATCTTCACACATCCCTACCTCAGAGGCCCTTTTCCAGGTGCCCCCACTCAATGAAAAGAGGTGGGTGGCTACTAAGAAGAGGCCCTTTTCTTCGGTGGCAGCCCAGTTGTGGAATGACCTCCCCAGAGAGGCTCACCTAGCGCCTACATTGTGGTCTTTTCAGTGCCAGATGAATACATTTTCGTTTCCCCAGGCTTCTTAGCCCTTCAGGGTGTTTTTGTTTGTTTGTTTTTTTAAGTGTTGTTGATATGTTTTTATATCTTTGCACTGTTGCTGGCTTTTATCTTGGTTACTACTTTTATTTTATTTTGTTTTTAACACATGATTTTATATTATGTTTTACTACGTTGTATTTTATGGTTTTAATCTTTGTCTTGTATACCTCCCAGAGAGCTTCAGCTAATGAGTGATATAGAAATGTGATTGATTGATTGATTGATTGATTATCTGCAGGCTGGATGGGCCAAATTTGGACTGCAGGATGTAGCTTGTTCATTCTTGCTACTATAAAACAACAAAAAAGAAGTTTAAATTTCTTACACATGATTTTTTTTACACTGTTAAAGAGAATTAGTAGAGTTTTCTCAACTGGCTGGATTTAGGAGGCATCCTGATGACACCTCTGGTCCAGATCTAGTCATATATTTATATAGTTATATATCCAGGTTATTTGTTGTGATGTAGATAGATAGAGATAGCTTTGTTAGGGGAAAGAAGGGGTTTGTGGTTTTGATCAGGAGAGTGGAGAATTAAAGTCCGAGTTAAAATATTGTTAAAATGGAATCTTAATATAAAAATAAGAATGCATTTTGAATGGTAATATCCACTTGTTAACAACAGTAACAATAATGGCTGAAAAGGTCAGCTCTAGTTGAAAGCTAACTGCTATTTTGTATACTGGGTTTTCTCTGGGCATCAGACATCTGCCAGTTGGTAGAAAGGAACGGTTATAGGCCTTAGAGACTCATGGTTAGCTTTGTCAGCTTATATGTTAGACAGGGGGATTCAAAAGGTCAAGTTTTGTATTGGCTTTCATTGTCTCATAGTTATAACTGCTATGGTCTCTGTGGCGTTGGGAGGGGGAGACTGACTCCACCTCTAATAGACAATCTCCACACGGTCTAAAGTAGATACCTGAGACCCATAGAGTTTTAAGGCTGGTCTGGTGGAGGCAGCCAAAGGTAAAAATGATTTCCACCTGGTGGCAGCAGAAAAGGCCACGGGAGGGGAAGAGCAACAAGGGGTGTGGGCACGCTATTTTTGTCCATTTTCTCTTTCACTCATGGAACAGGGAGTTGCTGGTCCAGGACAACACCCATTTAAATAACAGAATAATAGCACAATCCAATGAGGCTGCCTATAACCATCTGAACTTGGAGGATTATGGGCATCCTATGGAAGGTGGAAGGAACATGGAAGCAAAGGTTGTCCCCATGCTCCTCCTGCCCTGCAAAACACTTAGATGTCTGAATTCGGCCATCTAAGAATTTTGCCCCAGAGCACAAGGAGAAGAGGCTGAGGTGCTGTCAGGATACCATGTATGCTGTCGAAGCCTGTCTCCTCCTCCCCTCCTCTCTGCCCACCCACAAAACTCAATTTCCAAGGTCACTCTTCTGACTTTGGAGCTGCAACAGGCATGGTTCTTTTCACACTGGCTGTGAGGGTAGAGGGAGGGCGCTCTGAGTCCGAGTGTGTTTCTGAGGTCGGAGCTGGGACTCCGAATTATTCGATGGCTATCTAGACTCTGCCTAGTGGCCATAGGTTTGCACCCTACATTTATTATTATAATCAAGGATGGTCCTCAGTAGCCTGCATAGAAATATGGTGCTGGAAGAATTAAGATTGACAATAATTCACATTCATAGCAAATATTTAAAGGTTAGCTCAACTTTTGTTTTCAATTTTGTTATTAATTTAAGTGATTATGTAGTAACTGACTATACATGAATATTAATGAAATATAGTTGTTACAAAATCCCTTGCTGAAGTTAATTTATTTTTGAAGTTATAAAAAGCAGAGCGAAAATAAGAGGAATGGAAATAATCACATAGCTGATCTGTCTGGGAGAGAGGAAGGCGAAGAAGACCTCAGGGCCTTCTCCAGCTGGGCTCCCCACCCACACACATACACAGAGGGGCATGTGCCATCAACTGCCCTGTGGGAAATATTCCAGGAGAGAGAGGGAGGGTGGCAGATGAAGAAGACTTCAGGGCCTGCCCCAGCTGGACTCTCCCTGCCTGCCCCCCCCCCAGGGCTATCTACCATCAACTGCCCTATGGGAAGGATCCTGATGACTTTTTATGTGTTAATATTGTTTATTGTGCTTTTATTATTTTTATGTTACTTGGTAGGATTTGTATCCTGAAAGGCAGCCTATAAATAATTGTAATGGGCAGTATCCAATGGGGCATAACCACTACTGTAAATTACATCGTACTAGTGTAAACTATGCTAGTGCAACGCCAATAGTGTTAGCTGGCACACTGAGTTTCCCTGGAAAACCCGGCAGCCAGCTAATGCTATGTGCATTGTGCTAGTGTACTTTATGCTAGCACAATGTAATTTATGTTAGTGGTTGTGCCCCACTGGATATTGCCCAATGAATAAAATAATAAATCTGCAGAAGAGAAACAGAGCAAAACTGGAGGAATCTGTCCAACCCTAGGCTTCAGCAGTCATATATTACAATGGCCGTAAGAACAATGCCTAAGATGTTAATTGTGAGATTAAAGAGTTTATTACTAAATCTGAAATGATATCAAAGAAGTAGCTCACACTGACTTCAGGTTACATTTACAGCATACTTAATAAAAATTAAGTTGACCATGTTTGACATGAACATCTACTACTGAAAAATAAAAATCAATCAAAAAATCTTATGCCTCTTTTTCCTCGTCTACCTTGGATGTAAGAAGTGTATGGTTTGTGGTGGTTCAATTTCAGTGATGTGTGGGTTATCAAACATATTATGGCAGGTAATACAATCATTTTAGATTACACAACCTGTAGTCAGACAATAGAATGGAAAAGAATAGCAGTGTATGTTAAATTGTACAGGTTTTCTAAAAAATGGATTCTAGGCATAAGAAGAAAGGCTCTAGAGAGTTTAGAAACTCAGATCATCTATACAACTCTAAGATGACTCACTGGCTTCTGAGTTTGGTTACACTGTATTCATTTTCTATTTGTTATTCTAGTAGCGACAGGCCTCTGAGCCAATACATTTGTCAACCTCAAATTGCATTTGGTCTTTGTCAGTAAACAATGTTCAAACTGTTCTGTTACTCTTTACTGCCATTGCTTCATTTTGTCCTGGACCTGATCCAGGGTATATGAGTAATGCAAGGAATATCAGGGCGGAGGTGAAGGCAGGTGTCAGAGAGTTGAGCCTGAAGACAGAGACAAGGAACAAACAAAAAGTCAAAGCTGGAGAACAAACAGAAATGAGCTAGAGTCAGGAAGACTGTTGTGGGCCAGGCAAACTTCCAGCCCCCCAAATGGGAAGCATTTCACAGCTCTTCCTGCCTAGCAGAGCTCAACGGCCAGCTGGGTTGGCAGGGCCAGTCCAGAGGTTAAACATGCTTTACTGCCCAGGAAGGTGCTGCAAACTCTAGTTTGTGGGGGGCAATCGTGCACAGAGCGGATGCTTCCTGGCTCTAGCCCCAGTGGCTTTTGAAACTTGGATAGGGTAATAGGCACACCTGTCAGAAAGGCAACCTGGACAGAGACAAAAAAAAAACGGAAGTCAAAATCTTGTAATAGCATTGACAGTTATTAAAATCACATTACATTATTTCATATTTCCTTTCAGTATGGCATACTTTCCTGATGGTAGTTGAAAACCAGATATCACTTGGTTCAGAGGTTTAGTAAGGGCCGCAGATCAGCTGGAGTGCTACCACTCCAGCTTGTCACTGACCTTGTGCCTGCAGCCTAATATAGTATAGGAATTCAGCCATTGGACATCAGTGGCAAGTGAGAAGGAAACCTGGAATTCTTATAGCAGTGTTCACACAGTCATCCTTAACTAGCTCCAGATTTTACTGATAACTCCGCATAGAGTCTGCACATATAATATTCATGCACACACTCAGAGACACACACACATACATCTACAGTCAGTGTTTCTGGGGCCTGGCATTTATGGGAGGTGCATAGAATTGCAATCCTACCCCAGATGTAGAAACAACTATGGCTCACGCTGGCTCAGCTTGTCTGAGCGTGGAAAACTAAGCAGGGTCAGGCCTGGTTATTACTTGGATGAGCTCTATGATCTATGAATCTATTAAACTAGTTATGACAGTGCAACAAATGAATTTGAAGCAGGGGTGGGTGAAGTCCTCAAAACTCGCTTTGGATCATCAAATCAGAAGTGAACCAAGCTACGTGGTTGGTGGGGAATGCCAGTTTCTGTGGAAGCTCTACTGGGTTGACAGCAGTCTGTGATTGAGCAGGAAAGAACCCGAGCTACAGAGGGAATAGCAGAGCCCAGCACAGTGCTCCAACCTCCAATAGTGCCCACACAACTCTTCACTCCCTGCCCCCATAAAAAAATTATTAAAACATTGGAAAACGTTAGTCCACCAGGTTATCCTTTCTGTTCCTGCCACTGATCAGCTGTTCAGTGGGCTGGAAGAGAAAGCAAGGCAAAGTGGTAGAGGAGAGAGAAAAAGTGAGGTTAGAGTCTGGGGTGGGGAGAAACAGCAAGATAAAGGGAAGATTGGGAAAGAAAGAACAAGGCTATGGACTAGGAAGGGAGAGAAAGAAGAAGGCTAGGGACAGAGAAGGGTGAGAAAAAGCAAGGAAAGGGGTTGGGGCAGAGAAATAGCAAGGCTAGAGGCTGGGAGTGGGGAGAAAGAGAGAGAAAGCAAAGGAGAAAGGTCTGTGTGGAAGATTGGGCAAGCCAGGAAGCAAGTCCTTCCATTTCCTCCTCCCTCCTACCTTCTAGTCTTGCGATTTCTCTCCCATTCTGCCTCTTGACTAGCCAGGACCCCCTCAGCAGCCATTATGTGACTAGCCTCATCCTCCATGGGAGCCATTTTGTGATGGTGCCCAGTGCCCACAGTAGTTTCTCAGATTCCCAAATATGCCCACAGGTCCAAAAAGGTTGGGGACCCCTGCCCTAGCAGCCAGTCTAAATTCCCCAGTTGTTCCCAACAGGCTTACCCTCTGAATGTTGTTTTTATGTACAAACTGTTGTGAACCGCCCAGAGAGCTTCGGCTGTGGGGTGGTATAGAAATGAAATAAATGAATGAATATGGAAACAGGTGTCAAGTCATTTATAGAGATGTGTGTCCCAAGCAAGCATGGCAACAGGGCTGAGTAGGACCACATGATATTCTAGACATGCCAGTTGCCAGAAGAACATGAGAGAAGAAGTATAGCCTGCCTAATGTGCAGTCTCTTCTGCACTAGCTAGGCAATTCTTGTTCATATTGTCTTTAGGAGATCCTGTGTAAGAAAGCTGCATCCTATTGAAAGGGAACATAATTTATCCCAGTTTTCCAGGTGTATCTAAGGGACTATAGAGGTTGGTGTTTTAAGGTCATTTGAAAGAGGTAGGCAGGTGGACTGGAGATGGATTAGATAGCTTGGTAGAACTGACAACCAGATTTGGCTTTCTGGTTCAGCATTATTGCTGGCATCCTTCCTTCTTCTGTTAGTCTAGGTTTGGCAGCATCTGCAGTGCTTTGTTCCCACCAGGTGTGCTGGACACCCAGTGACAGCAGCTATGGTGAAACCGAAATTAAACAAAAAGAGGACCAAACTTCACTTTATATAATTTAATCCTTTTCTTCGTTTTTCAGGGCACTGGCTACATTAGGATGGAAAGTCACATTTTTATCTTTTGAACAGTTCCATAAATCAGTTTATATTTCATCCGACACACTAACCACATTCCAAAGCAGATTTCTGTGCCCATTGAAATCACTGTGCATAAGCATACTTAACTCTGCAATGGAGTCAAATCCTTCTTGACTTTCATACACACTGATATTGTTATGTGGTCCTGAGCAGTGAAAGTTCCAGAAGCAGCACTACCCAGGTTTTGCATGCTTTTGGAGGAGACTTACGGCATTTTTTTGTTGTTGTTGTAATATTATACTTACAAGTATACAAGTAAAGCATAGGTGGAGAGAATCAGAATAACACTCCCTCCCAGCAGGCAATAGATCTACTGCCTCAGATCATATTCCCAGAGGGAGGTGCCTGAATCCTAAGGTGCTCAGAGTCCATGGCTAGCCCTCTGCCCCTTCTGCCTCTGTTTCTGTCCCTCTCTTATTTTGTGTCTCCCTGTCTCTGTGTCAAACTACAGTTTCTTTTACACTATTAGTGGAGGCAGGAAGGTGAGTCTCTCCTCACCTCTCCTTACAATCTCCACCTATTTCCTAGCCACTGACTCCAATTAAGAGACATTTCCCTAGCCACCCTAGACCATTAACATGCTATCTCCCTAGCCAAAGATGTGGCCTGACATGGCTTGTCAACTTAAGGAACATTAACCAATCACTATGGTCCATTAACAGTCTTTTGTCCAACCCCAAGACTCATTCAAAATTAGGTAACAAACTTACAACAATGTATATACAGGTTTACAATGTATATACAGGCTCATGCTGGCTCAGCTTGTCTGAGTGTGGAAAGCTAAGCAGGGTCAGGCCTGGTTATTACTTGGATGGGAGACTCCTCCTCTGGTTTTCTGCATTGAGCAGGGGGTTGGACTCGATGGCCTTGTAGGCTCCTTCCAATGCTATGATTTATGAAATCTATAATATTGTATGCCCATTGTCTGAACGGAGGGTCCTTCTTACACATGCTTAGAAACCAACCCAACACATTTAAGCTATGCTGGCTGGGGCATGCTGGGAGTCGTCGGCCTTTTTTCGATCTAAACTTGCATAGGATTGTGCCCATATTTATTTATTTGTTACATTTAGCCTGCCTTTTCTTCCAAGAAGCCCAAGTCAGGATATAAATAGCCCATGTAGTTTACACCATGCCATATACCTTCCTTAACATTGTAGCAAAATGATATTTTGAAAGGGGCACCAGTTTATGACTCTGTCGTGGGGGAAAGAGATATTTCATTAGGGAAGAAAGGTTTGCAGCAAAGTTCAAAAGCATATCTTTTGCATGTATTCAAGATTAAATTGCAAAGAAAGCATGTATTTAAAAGTTTTGTGGTTATCACAGACTAACCAGAGATATACGTGCTCCTGAAGAATACTCACACACGATTCTAAAGCCTTCCTAAATGTGTCGTTAGGAAAGCAGTCCATGTTTTTGCATTCATTTATACACAATCTGAATGCCACTACCCAGCCATCGTGCAGCCCCAAGACCGTCACCTGTCCTGGGCATCCGTACAGATATCCAAGTGGCTTTATCATATCAAATGTTTTGCAGTTCCTTTGGATATAAGATATAGGTAAAAATGTGGAGTGTATGAGTGGGTGGCTACATAGTGCAGCTTTGGATATGAAAGAATTACAAACCTACTGCTGAAGTGTTCAAGTATTACATTTCCCTGCGTGTACACAACACTCACATCTGGGGGTATACCTCTGTTTCCCCACAAAGATGCAGGTAGTACAACAGGGCAGTCCAGGGATTAGAAGTTCTATGACTGCTTCCTATATCCCTGTCTGGCCCCCTGTCCTATTTGGTCAAGTTATACAAATACTGGAGCTGTTTCAGGCGGTGGTTGTGGTGGCGGCGGCAGTGGTGGATGACATATGGGAGACACACAGACCTCCCTCCCATTCCCTGGACTGCCCTGGTATACCTCCAATCTATGCACCAAGAGGGACAGGTGAGAAACAGAACATTATTGAGCCTGATGGAATATAAGCAATGGCTTTACTAAGACACCTTTTTACTGTGAGACGGTAATGATGATTTATTAAAATTGTTAGATGCCTTTCTCAGAAGTAGACTCAAGGCATCTTACAACAGGGATTAAAACATTCAGAAAATTAAAGCTAAAAATGAATAGCAATAAAATACCAAGGCCTGCTAAATGTGTTTGGATTCCCTATATTTTGTGCCTATTTTCTTGTAAGCTTTTTTCTACTTGTTCCATTTTCAAATTTATATGTTTCATATTTCACATTCATATCTTGACAATTGTAGATACCATATGCCTCTTGTTACTGCCTATGATTACCCTGTCAATGTCTGCCGCTTCGCATAAGTGTTATCTAAGTGCCTTCCCCCCCTCTTTATTTTTTCATCAAATAATAGAACACCACCCTTGTAGGGAGCAATGAAACTGTGTCAAGCTATGGAACAGTATTTTCTTTACAGCAAAAGATGTAAGGGAATGGTCAATAGCTCAGTTGCAGAGCGCATGTGTATGTTGAGCATGCAAAAGCTTACAGGTTCAACTCATGGCATCTCTCGATAGGGCTGGGATTGGGAAAGACCACTGTGTAAAACCCCAGAGAACATATGTGCAGGACCTTGCATTCCAAACCAGTCATTTGCAAGTTTGGGATACATCACTACAGAATCATGCTAAGAGCTAATTGTATTCAAATTCCAGCCAAATTGGTGTAAAAGCTAGATGCGTACAATGAAGACATGACTTCACAGTATTTGGCATATTATACATTCTTTTGGTACTCAGTGTAATAAAAATTAACATCAAATGAGTTTTCATGGTTAACAGATGAGTAAAAATTTACTACAATTTTAAAGGAATTGCTTGAATGGCACTTAAAAAAGGAACTACTTGCACTAAACTGATAATAATCTGCAATTATTTAAATGGCACAACTGCACAGCAGTCCTATCATAGTGAACTCATATGGCATGATACGGGAACAGTCTCAAATATATCTAAAAATAGCCATTATGCCATACCTTCTCTGGAAGACAGACATTTTCTACTAGCCCATAAAAAAATGAATATTATTCTTATTGTATAAGTGCTGTGCTTTATTTCGGCACTTGGTGCTTTTCTGTACTTTCAATGCTCTAGATCTGTGGTCAGTAACTAGCTTTCCTGGGTAACTACTTTGAAAAGAGAATGAGGACAGAAACTCATTGACTCTCCAATCCCATGTACACATACACACATATACATACATGTGTGCGTGCGCGCGCGCACACACACACACACACACACTTCACACAGTGGCCTACGGGAAAGCTTAATCGCTCCAGATAGCACACCCTCCACTTTGGCTGTGTGTTGCCAGGTAACAGTCCTTTGGAACAGCATTACTATTCATGTATTTAGAGCTGTGCACAAATATCCTCTTGTAATTCTCCACCCTATTTGTGAGCAAATCTATCTATCTATCTATCTATCTATCTATCTATCTATCATCTATCACATTTCTATACCACCCAACAGCTGAAGCCTTCTCCCAATAGCCAAATTGCAAGGCAATTTCACTATGGGTGAGTACCACTCACCAATTGACAGGGATGGGAAGGTACTTTACCTGCCTTTCTTAAATGGTGATTTGGTTCCAGGGTATTTATTTATTTATTTATTTAAGTTGTACCCTACCTTTCTACCAAAAAATGGCACTCACGGTGGCTTACAGGCACAGTTAAAATGGATTGAAACAATAAAAATACATTATAATACAATAAAAACATAACAATTACAGAATTAAAAAATAATTTTAAAAAAACATTACCCAACCCAACAGACCCACTTACAGGCCAAAGGCCTTCTTGACTAAAGTGGTCTTTGCCTGCCATTGGAAGGGCAGCAGAGTGGGAGCGAACCTAGCTTCCTTTGAAGGGAGTTCCACAGCTTGGGAGCAGCCACTGAAAGGTCCTCTCTTGTGTTGCCACCAAAAATGCACTTATAATGAAGAGGTGGCAAGGTCAGGTGGTGAGGGGTGGGAAAGAGCAAATGTGTTGTTTCCCTTGACTTCTGCAGTTTTAGGTCAATGTCTCTGTTACACTCAGCTTCAGTCTAAAGCTGGGGCATTGAGCAAGGACCTTAGCCTGCGGAAAAGCAAGGGGTGTCCTGCATGCTCTCTCTCTCTCTCTCTCTCTCTCTCTCTCTCTCTCTCTCCCTCTTTGACCTCTTCAGCCTTGGAATCAATGGCCCAGGTAGGGGGCTCATTACCTGCTGGCGCTGGGATCATTACTGCCACACCCACTGGTTGGTCACAAAGGGTGGCATGAGTGGCCTAACCTGGCCACTGCCCCAAGATAATCTTTGTCTCCATACACATATGGGGGTAGTCATGCTGTGGAGGGGGGCTTACCACTGGCAGCAGCAGGCAGGCTGGCAGAGTGCTTTGGTTTCTTGCCCATATCATGCCAATATCTGTTTGGAAGTTTGATTTCTCCAATCATTCTGTCTGTTCTCATCCTTCCCCTCCTTGTCCTGCTCCACTCTGGCTGTGGGCAAAATGGAAGCATAGCAATATTGAAAAGAGAGACATTAGCCAGCAGGAAGATGCAACAGTGAGTTATCAGTCCACAGCAGCCAATAAAAATTGTCTGTTGACTTGAACAGAAGGCGTTAACTCCAAATTTTATTTTATGGTGTGCTGCAAGGCTTGAAATCCACCACTTGGCCTCAGTAGAACATGTGCAATCAAGACTACAACCTCATAAAACTGGACAAAGAAGAAAGCCAGTTCGATTTTGCATAAGGAATTTCAATAGGTTTTTTGACATAAAAAAGGAAGCCAGCACCCAGCCAAATCACATCTAGTGGCTGACTGATGAGCAATACCAATAGTAGTTAATTTATGCATGTAAACTTGAAAAGTTTCTCTGAGGTTGGCATGCTCTCTCCCCCACCCTCACCCCAATACATACATAGTGTCACAGCTCCTGTTTCAGCCTAATGTTTTTCTCTTTCTTCCTAGTTCTTTTTCCAGCCTGCTGTCTCATCTCTTGGAAACAAATAGATGGGAAAACTGTAAACTTGTGATCTTGTTACTTAGCAACAGCCCCACATGTTTTTCTACCACTTTCCAGATAGCCTAGAAGCAGCTAAAAACACAGGAGGCTTTTTCCTTCTTCTCCTCAGCTTCCCAGAAACTAATGTTTCTACTCGCCCGAGAAATTGCGCTAGTTTTGTAGACACTTGTTTGGTTTCTTTGCATCATATGTATCTGTCTTGCTCCTTCTATGTCTCTTTTTCTCAAAGGCAAAGAGAGTGGCAAGTGTCCTTCATTATCTTGCCACTTTCTTTCTTTTATCATTGCATGCACCTCTCTCTCTCTCTCTCTCTCTCTCTCTCTCCCTCTTTCCCTTTCATCCCATTACACACAACAACTCTTTCTCATAACTGAAAATGGAGAACTTAGAGATAGGATTGGTGCTGATGGGTCAAGTGCCACCTGTTGTAGGTAGGGATGGTTCCAAAAACATACTCCTCCAACTTTCTCCCCAGATTTTAGTGTTCTAAATTTTCTGGTCCTATCTCCAAAGTGGAACCTATGCCTTAGGGATCCTCCGTTATTCCACTTTTAATTTCTGAATTTTGTCCAATCTCAGTTTATGATAGTTTTCTGTTCCTTCCTTCCTGTCTTCCCCCACCTCACCACCTCTACATTATCAATATGTATGCGCACTTTGATGAAAACACTGCACAAAGGCAAGCTTGAGGTGACTGTACGTATATAAGATTGTATCAAGATTCTTTGGGACAATGTTTTATTGACAGGCACAGGTGCCTTTGCACATGCTTAAAAAAAACTGCACAAAAAGAATCTTGATCTAATCACATCAAGATTTCTTGGTGGGTGGTAGTGGTGATTTAATAAAAGTAGAGAGGATGTTGTCGGCAAGGGGGGGATGCAAATAAACTGAAGGCTGCAACAACAACCATATGCTCCAATTCCAGAACTAGTTTTAGAAATTCTCCTAATTCAGATCAGCTCAATCTTTGATTTATGGCCTACCAGCCTCAGAACAATAAAACAGCACAATATGAATAATAATTAGTTGCATAAACTACACAGACTTACATTAAATAAATAAAATTGAATCTCATGTTAGCAAAGAAGGCAATCATAGATGGTCTAATTGATATTGCTATACAGTAATACCTTGGATTGCAAGCATAATTCGTTCCGGAACCGTGCTTGTAATCCAAAACACTTGTATATCAAAGTGAAATTCCCCATAAGAAATTTGTACACATATTTTTAATTTAAGCTGCAATAAAGAATGATAGTGTAAAGTCTTCATTTTTCTTGACCGTACTACAGTACTTGTATTGCAAGACGTCGCTTGTTTATCAAGTTAAAATTTATTTTAAAAATTTGCTTGTCTTGCAAAATGCTCTCAGACCAAGTTACTTGCAATCCAAGATATTACTATATTTAAAAATTGTTCAGAATTCTCCTAATTAAGAACAGAACTCAAGAAAAAATGGAACACAGGGCAGAATGAACCAAAGGAGCTGTAAAGGAATTGATTGGAAGAAATACCCGACTTCAGTCTAGGATTGATATGGTCAGGAAATAGTAGTTGTGCATATAAAGAAACTAGCTTGGGGTAGATGTAACATTGCCTGTCAAATCATGGTTTGGTGATTAGGAACATCCACAGGTTTGGATAATCCTCTTCCTCCCTTCTTCTCCTCTTTCATCCCTTCTCATGCAGGCACTCATCCCATCACTTTTGGAGATAATAATTAACCCTATTCAGGTGTTCTTCTGTGTAGAATGGGGGGGGGGAGTGAGGATGAGTATGCTAGCTCTGTCCCCATCACCCTCCCTGTCACCTCCACAAATTAGACATATCTTCTGAAGTGGGATGCCTCCTCTACTCATGTAGGATCCCTGCACGATCAGGATTCTAAATGGTGGGAGGAGCCTTATGTGGTGAAATGGAGAACTGTTGTTTTTATTAAAGTTCAGAAGATTATATTTATTGCTGGGATTGAGTGTACTGATGGTAGAACTGCATTGTGACTGGGCTTCTTTACTGAGAGGGGTTGTGCAGTGGGGTCTGAGGGCAGTTATGACCATTGGAAGAGGTCCAAACTCTGGGTCCTCTTTAAAGGCTTTTCTGACAGGGCAGTGGGGGTTCGGGAGCTGGGACATATACAGTCATATGCCCTAGTTAAAAAAAGAAGAAGCAGCCATTGCCCTGTCAAAAACCCCTTTTCCCCAGAAAAAAAGGAGTTGGGATGCACTTTTGCACTTTACCAAGCATCTAGAGTCTCAGGGAAAAGTGAAAAATGTGCATCCCCCTGAGCAGTGTCAGGGCAAAAACAAAAAAAAAAAGAGAGAGGGGGGGGGGAAGATGAGGATCTTTCCATGAAGGGGATGTAAATCACACCACCCCCTTTACACGAGCAAAGATCACTTGCATGCACCTTTGCTTTCTTTTGGCAGCTCACCTTTTGACAGCTGTCAAGAGAAAGAAAAGGGGGGGGGAACTATTTGGAGCCTCTTTGGAGCAATGTCCAGGGTTGGTACCTGCCTCATCTTGGCAGCTGGTACCTGCCAGGACATTGCTGCAGCCAAGGCTTCAAATTTCCACAGTTGCACAAGTACAGCTAAAAACAAACAAACAAACAACCCCCCCCCCATGAACCTATTTGCATACATGATTGAGTGCACAATTTAAAAAAAAATGGTCTGCCACCCGCTGAAAGCCCCTCCAAGGTGCTGCTTGGGCACTTTGAAGGGGCTGTCAGTGGCTGTGAAAATGGGGATCATGAAAGCCATCTGTCAAGCCAGTTTTGGCAATCTCAGGGTGGGGGGGGAAGGTAAATGTGGAAAAAAAGTCACAGCAAGCTGAAAACGGCTTGCAATCATGGTGGTTGCTTGGGCACTTGTGAGGTGGCTGGCACTGGAGGGTGCCCAGGCAAGCTTGGTAAGAGCGGCCAAGGGGTTTTGCTGCTCTTGCCAAGCAGCTTAGTAGTCAGTTCCCAGTACCCACAATGGAGTCGGTTGCCCAGGTTCGGATGACATGACAACCCATCATGGGTACAACAACCCCTAGAACAACCCATGGGTTGTCGGGGTGGCTCCTGCCCATGGACAAGCCGCCCTGTAGGAATCGGTCCAGGTTCACATGACACGACAACCTATCATGGGTAGCATCCCATGATGGGTTGTGGTGTCATGAGAACCCAGTCACTGAGATGGTTACTGTGGTGTAACCCCACAATTCAGTTCCGTGGTGTATGTCTGCATTAGTATGTTTAGTGAGTATAGAATGTTGAACTGAGTGGGTGTGGTTTTTGATGTCTTGGAAAGGGTGGGGGGAGGAGTATATAAGGAGTGTTTGAGTGATCTCAGAGTTAGTGTGTTGTGGGAGTGTGTTTGGAGTGTGGGGAGAGTTGGGAGTTGGGGAGTTGGGTTAGATGGATTATTCGTGTCTTGTCTGTCAGTAGTTTTGAGAGAAATCAGTGCTTGTATGAGGAGTGAAAGTATTTGGAGTTATAGGGACTTAGGTTAATTACAAAGTGTTTTGGGGTAGGCAGGTTTAAAGTTATTTTCTGGAACTAAGATTTTGAGAATTAAAATAAACTTATTTTTATTTTGTTTGCTACCCAAATCCTACGTGTCAGCTTGGCGTTATTAACCTGCATTACTATTAAATCTACACACACACACACACACACACCTTTGTACCCACAGTATCATAAATTTAAAATAGATCCTTAATAACCAGTATTAATCTTTTCCCTCATTAGTAGGGGAAAGGTTTCATTTGACCCTTCCCTCATGGTTTTTAAGTGTTGGTGCTTAGCCTGAGAAGGGTTTAGGCACCTGGTCCTAAAGTGTAAGGGACCCTGTCGTCGCAGTTACAGTTTGAAGAATACTAAAGTAAGTACTTTGAAAGGTTTTATTATTTTTCTTTTTTTGCCCCCTATAGATATTTCCACTCAGTAATGTCTGTGTTTGTGTAGAATGTGAATGAAGACTTATGTCGTCATTTAAATGGGGAGTAGAAATGTTAAGTTTTAACTCTTCTATTAATGGCACCTTAGGGCAACAAGAGAAAGATTCGATAAGCCAAGCCAGGTCTCAATATTTATGCACATTGTTTTCCCGGTGATATAAACTTCTGCCTTCCATATATTTAAATATATATAGCCAGTTTCACTGCCAAGATACTTCAGAAAAAGAATGTGGGATATCCCTTTGTGAATCAATGAAATATTTATTCACTCAATGTATCCATTTTGGAGTTACACGAAGAAACATATTTAAGAACAGGAATATAAGGATGCTGTCCATAATATATGGCAACAGCAATGAAACAGGAAAGGAAAGCACTTGACAAAATCTATAAGGGTTCCAGAGAGGAATATTATCAACAAGAAGCTTGTTTTAGCCCAGCAGAGACTAAAAGCCATATACATTTCAGTAGTGCATGGAGAGTGATGTGGGGCAGACAACTAGAGAATTGTCCAGTCTTTCTGTGTTGCATCTAAAGTTAGTCCTACTTAGAGTAGACTCATTGAAATTAATGGGACAAGTTAGTCATGATTAACTTAATCCCATTCAGTTCAGTGGGACTACTCTAAGTAGGACTAACAATGAACACAACCTTCTAAAATTAGAAATCCAACTTTCCATTTCGAAAGCAGAAGAATACTTCTAGTTCTCTTCATCAAAGATGATACTTTCAAAAGATGACAGTGACTAATGTAACCATAAGGATAGTGTGAAAGCCAAATGGTGCTCCTTCCTCTGCATGGAAATGAAAGACAGTTACAGGACACGATTTCAACATTAATACTCTGCATTTCAGCTCTGTGGCACTTTTGTTGTGTCAATTTTATGTATGTACTGTATGTATTTAAATATTCTATCTCAACTCTCCACAAATTGGTCTGCAGGGCAGCTTACAAACAAACGTGGAGGAAAAAAAAACCTGGCATCAAAATAAAATATAAACATTTCAAATTAGGGTGGGGTGGGGATGACAAACTGTTTTATTCTGTCCAAGAGGCAAGCCGGAAGGTCCAGCATGAGCAGGCCATGTAAGTGAACTGGAAGAAATAATTTCACATTTGCAGCAGAAGCCTGAATTAATGGTTGTGCCTACACATATTCTCCACAGGGACCAGAACAATCCTGGGCCTAGATCAGGGGTAGGCCCCTGCCACACCTAGTGCAGACCCTGCTATCCCCATCACTCCAAAAATGGGGGGGGTGAGCGGTGGTCTGTTCAATGGCAAACCTCTGCAGAGGCTTACTAAAGACCAACGTAGCTTGTTTTCAGGCCAATTATTTTGTTGTTGCCACTGAGGCAAGAGTACAATTGGCCCACCCCTGGCCTAGATGGACTAAGGCCAATTCTCAGTTAGACTGCACTTATTTCCTTTCCTCCAGTCTGTAACAATATGAAAGAACTTCTGGATTTGGCCTCAATGGGGTGTGCTTCCTGGGAGGAACCAGGAAAAGGTTGAAGGCAACACCCACTGCTTCTGGCCTGAGGAGAGAGAGGCCACAGCTGGAGAGAGCTCTGTAGAGAAGCCTTTGTGTAAATAAAACTTGGAGGTTTGTTTATAAAGAAGAGTCTGTTGGTTCTGCTGTGGGGTGCAATCCAGCAACTTTGAAACACAATCCAAGTTTTCCTGCCATGGGTTTTCATAGTGACTTATTTTAATAACTAGCTGAGGTTTTGGAAGAAGTCTGGTGCATGCTGCTGCTCTCTCACATATACGAGACAAACACCACCAGCACAATAAGCAGCAGATAAATAAAAGCTGTAAAACAGGTCTATATTCGATTCCACCAATGGACAAGGGTTTTCACCAGCAACTTACTTCAACGAGGGCTACAGGGAAGTGAGTTTATTGTGTGCTATTGCAAGGGGGAAGCATGCTTGAGAATATATCACTACTGCCTGTTCACCTCCTTCACAAAACTGTTTATCCTCACAATCTGCAGCAGTGGAGTGTGCCCTGGAAGAAGAAGTAGGCCTTCATCCTGCCCTCTGCTTCTGAAGCCTTGAAGAGTAAAGAGTGAACAAAGGGGCAAACAAAAAAGCTGCCTAATCTCCCAGATCCTGTTTTGATGTTCTGAATGATTATTTGTTCTGGTTGGGGCTAGTGTGGTTGCTTAGGTTTAAATGGGGCAAGAACTATGTCAAATTAAAGGGTCTACATTGTATTGGTTTATTATACTTAACTCACTCACCATTCCTACAGTGTAGTACCCATTGGTGGAATGTTTATGCTTCTACCTCAACCTTTGCTCTGGGATGAACTTCCCTACCTTGGGACCCTTAAGTAGTTGTGTCCCTATTCATGTCCCCTTATGAGCCTCACATTACATAATATGGCAAGGGAGCATGGCCTGCATCACCACCCACAGGATCTCGCAGCTCCTGTCCCTATCATCTTGACCCTCATAGTCTTGAGGGGCAGGTCTGAAGAAACTATGGTCTAAAGATGACTTAGGGCTGGGGTCTCCAACATGGTGCCCGTGGGTGCCCATGTGCCCACAGACACCTCTCTTCATGCCCACCAGGATCCCTGTCCCTGTTGATTTTTATTTTATTTCTTAAGATTTCTGTAATTTAAAAAATAATAATAATTGGGAGGCTGGCATACCGCAAAGCAGTGGTTTTGTGTTTTGAAGCTCAGACTCCCACCTCTGCCTTGTACTTAGGTTCTTGGGAAAGTTATTTTTCTTTTAGTCTCACCAGTTTGCCTTCTGGGAAACAAGTGTTTTGTGAATGGCCATGCTCACCATGGCAGCCATTTTATGAATTGACAAGTCCCCCATGGCAGTCGTTTTGTGAGAGCACATGTAACATCGAGCCTCGCGCGGGCAGAACAGGGCCGGAATCGGCCCCGCTCATGCCTGCGCGAGGCCTTACCTTGTCTTCGGGGTGGCTTGCCTCTCCACGGCGAGCCGCCCACACGGCCCGCTCCAGTCCCGTCGCGTCACTTCCGGCACTGGAAATGACACAACGGGACCCTGCGCAGGCGTGCTGGACCCTGCGCAGAGTCCTGTCGCGTCTTTTCCGGTGGCAACGGGACCAGAGAGGGTGGGTCGAGCGGCACGGAGAACTGCTCCGCGCTGCTCAGAAGATCGAGGTGGGGGCGCCCCTGATGGCGCGTGAGTGACAGCAGAGCCCCATGTGTGTGAGATGGGAGATTAAAAATCCTGTTCGTGTGTAGAGGCCCATAAATCCACACACAGAAATCCAGATCTTTCTCCCCCTCTCTCTGCGCAGCGTGCAGCGTTTCGGTTGCAATCAGCCAGCCAGCTTTCCAGCATGTAATCCGACTCCAGCAGCCAGCTCCCCCGTTTGCAGATAGCAAGGAAAAAACGCTGTAACTCCACAGGTCTATTCTACCTGTTTATTTACTTAGCAAAGAAATATTCTACAGAGTATACATTTCCTAGTTACAGTCCATGTGCAGAGTACAATGCATAGCAAGCATTTATTCCAGTATTTTATTATTACTATTATTATTCGAATTTATATAAAGGACATAATGTTTCATCAGAAAAAATAGATGAATATATTGAAAAACAAAAGTTACCTAAGATTACAGAGGAACAGAGACATATTATGAATGGTCCTATAACAATAAGTGAATTGGTGGGTGCTATAAAAAAGATTAAACCAGGAAAGGCGCCAGGACCGGATGGACTTTCTGGTAAATACTATCAGAGATTTGAAGATGAACTCATACAACCTTTACAAAAAACGATGAATTCTATTTTGCAAGGAGGCCGGATGCTGGAGACATGGAAAGAGGCAAATATAGTAACATTAATACCTAAAGAGGGACAAGACTTAACCTTAACAAGAAATTATAGACCAATATCATTACTGAATAATGACTACAAGCTGTTTACAATGATATTGGCGGAAAGATTAAAAATAATTCTTCAAGAATTTATTCATGAAGATCAATGTGGTTTTTTACCTAAAAGACAGCTGAGGGATAATGTTAGAACAGTCTTAGATATTTTGGAATACTTGGAAAAGCATAATGAAAAACATGCTGCATTGATTTTCTTAGATGCAGAGAAAGCGTTTGACAATTTAAATTGGGGGTTTCTATTTAAAGTACTGAAGGAAATGGATTTTGGAGAGAACTTTATAAAATGGATAAAGTCAATTTATACTTCACAAACAGCACAAATAATTGTCAATGGCGATATGACGAAACCGTGTGGAATACATAGAGGAACAAGACAAGGTTGCCCATTATCACCTTTGTTGTTTATTCTTGTGCTTGAAATATTGAACAGAGATATAAGACAAGATGATAGAATTGGAGGCATAAAAATTAAAAAAGAGTCTTATAAGCTGAGAGCTTTCGCAGATGATTTGGTGTTAACTTTGGAAGATCCTCTGAAAGGAATAGAAACGTTATTGTTTAAATTGAAGGAGTTTGGTGCTGTAGCTGGTTTTAAGGTTAATAAACTAAAGACAAAGATATTAACAAAAAATATGAAAATTCAAGATCAAATAAAATTGTCAAATAAATCAGGTTTTAAGGTTGAAAAGAAAGTAAAGTATTTAGGTATCACATTAACAAATAAGAATTGTATGTTGTTTCAAAATAATTATGTAAAGTCTTGGAATGAAATGAAAAAAGATTTAGAAAGATGGGATAAAGCTCAATTGACACTTTTGGGGAGAATAGCCACAATCAAGATGAATGTATTACCTAGAATGCTGTTTTTGTTTCAGACTATTCCTATTGTGACATCGCAAATATCATTTAAACAATGGCAGAAGGATATATCTAGATTTGTATGGCAAGGGAAAAAGCCACGGGTTAAGTTTAAGATTTTACAGGATGCAAAAGAAAGAGGGGGGTTGGGTCTACCTGACCTGAAGTTATATTTTGCTGCTTGTTGTTTAGTATGGATCAAAGAATGGGTTTTGTTGAAAAATAGTCGATTATTAGATTTAGAGGGATATGATTTGAGATTTGGATGGCATGGGTACATGTGGTATGATAAAGTTAAAGTGAATGTAGAATTTAATAATCACTGTGTTAGAAGTGCCATTTTGAAAATTTGGAATAAATATAAACCTAGGTTTTGTCAGAGAGTACCATTGTGGCTATCAGCACAAGAAGCCCATCATAGAAGAGAAATGTTAAGTAAATACAGTTGGTTGACATATCGTGATTTGCTGAATTTTTCACAAGATGAATGTAAAATAAAATCAAGAGAAGAACTGATAAAAGAAGGTCATACATGTCAATGGTTCTCCTATTTACAGATGGTAGAAAGGTTTAAAGTTGATAAAAGGTTGTATGATTTTGAACAGAGGGTATCTGACTTTGAAAGGGAATTATGTCTAAATGATGAACATCTTATTTCAAGAATGTATAAGCTTTTGTTGAAATTTGAAACTGAGGAAGAGCAAGTGAAGGAATGTATGATAAAATGGGCTCAAAATTTGGGTTATAATATATTAATGACACAATGGGAAAATATGTGGTTAAAAGGTTTGAAATTTACTTTATGCTCTAGTCTTAAAGAGATTTTTTATAAGATGATGTATTGTTGGTACTTGTCGCCGGAGAAATTGGCTAGAATGTATAGCGGTGCATCAGATATATGCTGGAAATGTGAACAACAGGAAGGAACCTTTTATCATATGTGGTGGACATGTAAGAAAGCTAAAAGATTTTGGGTTGAAATTCATTTATTAATGCAAAAGATCTTAAGGATTACTTTTCAATTGAAACCAGAGGCTTTTCTATTGGGAATAATGGACAGTCAGCTAGAAGGAAGATATGGAACTTTATTTTTATACATGACAACGGCAGCGAGACTACTATATGCACAGAAATGGAAAGGTCCAGCAGTGCCTACGATAGAAGAATGGTTGGTCAAGATGCTGGAGCTGGCAGAGATGGCCAAACTTACATCACTAATTAGAGAAAGGACAACATCTGCATTTATTATTGAGTGGAAACCTCTAATTGACTTTTTGCAGAGACTGGAAAATAATGATTTGTTTGTTTGTGGATTTATGGAATAATAAGTGAATCTGGGACAATGGGAAGAAAGAGATTTCTCATTTGGATTATCGAGTAAGAAAAATTATTGTTACCTGTATTTGCTGTAGAAGAAAAATGGAGGTCTATTTTGTTTTGTTAATTGTTATATGTTTGATATTATGTGTTTGTTTTATATAGAAATAAAAAATTGGACAACAAAAAAAGAAAAGAAAAGAGTGAAGAGAGAGAACAGTCCTGCTCCTCTCTAAAAATGGCTTCAGACTGAAAAACTGAAAAACAAGTCAGTACGTCACCAGAACATCTAAACCATGTGACTAGCTCATACTGTTTCCCAGGCCTAGCTTTCCCATGAAAAATAACACGGAAAAGTAGGAAGACACAACATTCTTGTTTACCGCCATTCTGTTCCTTCCATATTGTAAACAATGTGCTCCAGCTTGTGAATGTGATACATATCACAACAGCCCCCCCCACGGAGAGTCGAGGTGGGGGCAAGGCGCCCCCCCCCGGTTCGATTTCATGGCTACCTATGACTCCGTCAAAATTCCAAATGTGCCCACTGACCCAAAAAGGTTGCAGACCCCTGCCTTACGGTGCTGACCAAAACTGATCTGCTCTTTTCCCCTTTATACCTGCACAGCATTTGCATGTGCTTGATTATGTTGGAATAACCAACAGCCAATAGTTCAAATCCACTGTATGGAAGGGAAAATAACTGGTTGAAATATATAGAAATAGTCAAGGAAGCATTCTCTCAGGTCACCAGAGGGGGCAATAAAGAGCACTACATACAGTCAATCAATCAATTTATTAATGCTTCAGCCATAGGCCATTCGCATATAAAATACATGCAAAATATATAAAACCTTATAAAAGTACACTAACATAGAGAAATAATCATATAATCATACAGTTGTAAAGAAAGTACTGGAAGGCTGAAGAAGAAAGAGGTTGTTACAAAGACAAGTTGGTGTCAGCCTGATTGTGAGAGACCAGAGATAGAACATGGTGTCAGAGGTAAAACAGAGCTAAAAGCTGAAATTACCACGGAGAATAAAGATGACTTCTATCACCAAAGGGAACATTGCTGAAAATTGGGTCCAGTAGAGGGAGCTCATGGAACTAATTTATTTATTTATTTGTAGTGTGAGTGTGTGTGTGCGCGCGTGTGTGTATGTATGTGTGTGTGTGTGTGTGTATATATACACACACTACAAATAAATTAGTTCCATGAGGTATATATATATATATATATATATACACACACACACACACACACAGGCAGTGCCCAGGTTATGAACGAGTTCCGTTCTTAAGAATGTCTTTAAGTCGAATTTGTATGTAAGTTGGAACAGCATAGCGTTCTATATGTTAAAATCGGCATTTACGCAAATTGCGTAAATTATGCAAATTGCGTAGTATACTATGCTATGTACTCTACGTAAATGACGTAGCGCCGGGAAACCCAGAAGTCAGTTCTTAAGTATGGGTTGTCTGTTAGTCGGACGTTCTTAACTCGGGGGCTGCCTGTGCCATATATATACCTATATATATATATATATATATATATATACACACATCTCTACGTATAATAAAATCGCTAAGCGGAATTTATTATGCCCAGAAGCAGACAAGTAGTCTGAAGAACAAAAGGTTGCACAGTTCCAGATCAGCATTGGGCAGAAAGGCAGATATATCTGCAGGGCCTGGGGTGCCAGTAGAAAACTCTCTGCAGAGGATAGAAAGAGAACTGCAGCATTCTTTGCATTGTTTGAAGCTACTGCACACCTAGAAAAAATGTCTCCATCCAAGGCAAACTGTTTTATGAAAGGCAGAAAGGGACAACAGAAGCAGTAGATGAGTGGATCATACAATTACACCTTATAGCTGTAGATTGTGCTACATGACAGTGATGAGTAGAATATTAATGGGATCTAATTCAAATGAGATCCAAGAGAAGCTACTATGGGAGGAAGACTTGACCTAGAAAAGGCATTAAAAATAGCAAGAACATATTAGATGTCCTGAGTACAAATGAAAATATTGCAGAGCATATTCCAAGAAGTATATGAAATTAATAGACAAGAAGTAAGTCACAAACAGACAGGAGAGCAGAATACTAGGCCTCACCAGAAAACTGCTTCTGGCAAGGAGGAGACAAAAAACTGCAAAAGGTGTGGAAAGAAACAACATGGAGGGATGCCCATCTTGGGGAAAGATTGGCCATAATCGCAAGAGACATCATTTTGGACAAGTATGCACTCCAGGGAATAAAAGTCTGAAACAAGTGTATGAGATACAAGAGAAAGAGGAACTTCCAAAGCAAGAGGCAGCACAAGTTCACCGTTTCTGGCATCAGTGACAAGGGTAGACAAAGAACAAAAAGAAACCAATGTAGACATAAAAGTAGGCAGAGATAAAATTATTCAGTTCAAACTAGACACAGGAGCTATGTCAACTGCATACCAACACAAATATACTATAAAATGCTAGCAGAAGAGGATGAGCTAGAAACTATTGATATACCAACCTTAACAGGATATGGAAGACATTCATTAAATGTGCCTGGCAGGTGCACTTTGCGGTGCGAGTACAATGAAAAACTGTACATCCTTTAGAATTTTATATACTGGAAACACCTGCAAAAAACAGTTGTGGAATATTGCACAAGTCAGCTATGGAACTTAATAAAGATTGTGAGACTGGTGAACCCAGAACGCATGAAACTAATAACAAAAGAAAAGTGAAAGAATGCTTTGCAGATGTGTTTACAAGCTTAGGCTGTATACCAGACCAGTGTCAAATAAAGCTGAAACCAGATGTGGAACCAGTTATTCATGAACCAAGAAGGATTCTTACTGCAATTAAAGAGAGAATTGAGAAAGAACTCAAGCATATGGCACACATGGGAGTGCTACTGAAAGTAAATGAACCAACAGAATAGATAAACTCTATAGTGGCCACTGAGAAGAAAAATTCTAAACAGTTACGCATTTGTTTAGATCCAAGAAACTTAAACCAGGTCATCATCAGAGAACACTACAAACTGATCTGTTCACATGAGAACAAAAGTACCATTTACTTACTGTGGACTGTTATAGCTGTTATCCAGACATTGTACAGTTACCAGATAAGACTGCTGGCAAAGGATGGGTTGCACCTCACAAGGACTGGGAAGAATGTGTTTGGCCACAGCATGAGGAACTTAATCAGGAGGGCTTTAAACTGAATCCAACAGGGGAGGGAGACATAAACTCGGGGGTACCAATGGAAGAAGGCCTCTATGCCACAATGGAGAGAACAGCTCCAGCGGTGCCCATTGATAGTCTACCACAAAATGTAGGGGGAAAGTCGGACTATAAAGCACATAGTCTTCAATGTCTCTATACTAATGCCCGGAGTATGGGCAATAAACAAGACGAACTTGAACTCTTGATACATGAGGGCAAGTACGACTTGATAGGGATAACTGAAACCTGGTGGGATGACTCCCATGACTGGAATACAGCAATTGAAGGGTATAACTTGTTCAAAAGGAACAGAAGCAACAGAAAGGGAGGTGGAGTTGCACTGTATGTTAAAAATACGTATCTCTGCACAGAGATACAGGAAGAGGAGCTTGGCAGCCCCATTGAGAGCATCTGGGTTAAAATAAAGGGGGCAAAGAATAAAACGAACATGGCGGTTGGAGTCTACTACCGACCACCCAATCAAGGAGAAGACGAGGATGGAACTTTTGAAAAGCAAATTGCCATTGTTTCAAGGAGGCACGATGTGGTAGTAATGGGAGACTTCAATTTCCCTGATATCTGTTGGGAGACTTATTCAGCCAAACATGGCCCCTCCAAGAAATTCCTGAGCTGTGCTGCTGATAACTTCCTCCTACAGAAAGTGGAGGCAGGAACTAGAGGATCGGCTATCCTTGACCTGATTCTAACCAACAGAGACGAGTTAGTGGATGAAGTGGCAGTTTCGGGAACTCTGGGGGAAAGTGACCATGTTATACTTGAGTTCTTGATTCTAACGGAAGCAAAAGCTGAGTGTAGCCAAACACGTACCCTGGATTTTAGGAAAGCCAATTTTAACAAACTCAGAACAATGATTAGTAAGATCCCATGGCAAGTGACTCTCACGAGAAAGGGAGCCCAGGAGGGGTGGGAGTTTTTAAAAAAGGAAATTTTAAAGGCACAATTGCAAACAATTCCCACAAGGAAAAAAGGCAGAGGGCAACAGAAGAAGCCAATGTGGCTTCACAATAAACTCAAAGATGACCTGAAAACAAAAAAGGACACGTATAGGAAGTGGAAGGAAGGACAGGCTACAGGGGAAGAGTACAGGCAGGTAGCACAGAACTGCAGGAATAGTGTCAGGAAGGCTAAAGCTGAGAATGAGCTAAGGTTAGCGAGGAATGCTAAAAGCAACAAAAAGGCTTTCTTCAGATACATGCACAGTAAAAGACAGAAGAAAGAACTGGTGGTTCAACTACGCAATGAGGATGGCAAATTGATAACAGAAGACAAAGAAAAGGCAGAAGTGTTCAATTCCTACTTCAGCTCGGTCTTCTCCCAAAAGAGGGTCTATGACCCCCCTGGCAAACCTGAAGTGCAGACTGAAGGGGCAGGATTGCAGCTTGAGATTGATAGGCAAATGGTCAAGGAGCACCTGATTACTCTGAACGAGTTTAAATCTCCAGGGCCTGATGAGCTGCATCCTAGAGTAATAAAGGAACTGGCAGAAGAACTCTCAGAACCACTGTCTATTATCTTTGAGAAATCATGGAGGACAGGTGAAGTGCCAGACGACTGGAGGAGGGCAAATGTTGTTCCCATCTTCAAAAAGGGCAAGAAGGAGGAACCTGGGAACTATAGGCCAGTCAGTCTGACATCAATCCCCGGGAAGATTTTTGAGCAGATTATAAAGTAGTCAGTCTGCAAGCACCTTGAAAACAATGCAGTGATTACTAGAAGCCAGCATGGATTTGTCAAGAACAAATCCTGTCAGACTAATCTGATCTCATTTTTTGATCGGGTAACCTCCCTTGTGGACTGTGGGAATGCTGTGGACATTATATATCTGGACTTCAGCAAAGCTTTCGACAAAGTGCCTCATGATATCCTGATTAGTAAGCTAGCTAAGAGTGGGCTAGATGGAACAACTATCAGGTGGATCCACAATTGGCTACAGAATCGGACTCAAAGAGTGCTTATCAATGGTTCCTTCTCAAACTGGGGAGAGGTAACGAGCGGGGTACCACAGGGCTCGGTCCTGGGCCCGGTGCTCTTCAACATTTTTATTAATGACTTGGATCAGGAGGTACAGGGAATGCTTATCAAATTTGCAGATGACACAAAGTTGGGTGGAACAGCTAATACTCTGGAAGACAGAAACAAAATTCAAAGTGACCTCGATAGGCTGGAGCGCTGGGCCGAAAACAACAGAATGAAATTTAATAGGGATAAATGCCAAGTGCTGCACCTAGGGAGAGGAAACCAAATGCAGAGTTACAGAATGGGGGACACTTGGCTCAACAATACTACAAGTGAGAAGGATCTTGGAATTGTGGTAGATCACAAACTGAATATGAGCCAGCAATGCGATGTGGCTGCAAAGAAGGCAAATGCAATTTTGGGCTGTATTAATAGAAGTATAGCTTCCAAATCGCGGGAAGTGATAATTCCCCTTTACTCGGCACTGGTTAGGCCTCATCTTGAGTACTGCGTCCAGTTCTGGGCACCTCACTTTAAGAAGGACATAGACAAACTGGAGAGGGTTCAGAGGAGGGCAACAAGGATGATAAAGGGACTGGAAACAAGGCCCTATGAGGAGAGACTGAAGGAACTGGGCATGTTTAGCCTTCAGAAGAGGAGACTGAGGGGAGATATGATCGCACTCTTCCAGTATTTGAAGGGATGTCACACAGAGGAGGGCAAAGATCTCTTCTCGTTCATCCCAGTTTGCAGGACACGGAATAATGGGCTCAAGTTACAGGAACCTAGATTCCACCTAAACATCAGGAAAAATTTCCTGACTGTCAGAGCAATAAGACAATGGAATCAACTACCTAGGGAGGTCGTGGGCTCTCCCACTCTGGAGGCATTCAAGGTGCAGCTGGACAGACATCTGTCAGAGATGCTTTGACCTAGATTCCTGCATTGAGCAGGGGGTTGGACTCGATGGCCTTGTAGGCCCCTTCCAACTCTACTTTTCTATGATTCTATGATTCTAATGTTATTAAATCAGTTCTAGCAAGACATGGAATATGTGATGAAATTATATCTGACAATGGACCACATTATACATCAGCTGAATTTGCAACTTTTGCCAAAGAGTGGAGTTTTAAAGTCACGTTCACAAGCCCATACTATCCACAGTTGAATGGGCTAGCAGAAAAGTAGGTACAAATTATGAAAAACATGATGATAAAAGCAAAACAGACTAATCAAGATGTATACTTAAGCTTTTTGAACTACAGAAACACAACCAATGGTGGGAGATGCATCTCCAACCCAGCTGTTAATGAACGAACTGCTAAAATCCAATCTTCCAATTATGATTAGACAACTTTCGACAAACATCCAAAAAGCAGATGAGAGATCAGGAAAAAACATAGTAAACTCAAGGTTCCAACAGAATATATATGTTGTCAGAGGTGCAAAGTTACTCAGACTGATGAAGGTAAGACATTCTGTAAGGGTTCAACAACAGGGTGGGCATTGGGAACCAGCAGTAGTAACAGGTGTCACAGGAACACCACATTCACACATAGTGCAAACAAAGAAAGGAAAGGAACACAGGAGAAACAGAAGATGACTGAAGTATGTGGGAAGAAAACAACATTACACACATACAGGCAGTTTTGGAGATAGAGTCCAAGAACAATCCCAAGAGCCACAATCTACTACACAATCTGAGCTGAGGAGTGTACCAAATGAATCAGAAGCTAGAGGGAAAGATATAACAAATTCCATCAAAATTATGGCTGAGACATACCGGTATATGTTCAAGGTCAAGGATCAGAAGCAGAATCTATCTCAAATGAGCAGCAAGCAGATCAAATACAGTATTCCAGATATGGTTGAAAATTATTAAAGCCAAAGATTTGAAAGGATTATTTACCAGTTTGAGAGAAGCAGTTAAATGTTATTATTTATTTCAGATAAGAAATAAAGGGTAGTTTGTTTAATGGGGGATGTAATAGAAATAGTTGAGGATGCATTCTCTCAGGCTACCAGAGGGGGGCACTAAGAGCACTATTAGAAGTACAGGAAGGCTGAATAAAAAGATTGTTGTTACAAAGACAAGATGGTGTCAGCCTGTTTGTTAGAGACAGAGGTAGAACAGGCACTAAACCAGAGCCAGTGTGGCACAGTGGTGAGAGTGTTGGGCTGGGACTCGGGAGATCCAGGTTCTAGTCCCCACTGGGCCATGAAACACACTGGGTGACTTTGGGCCAGTCACTGACTCTCAGCCTAACCTACCTCACAGGGTTGTTGTTGTGAGGATAAAATGGAGAGGAGGAGGAGGATTATGTAAGCCGCCTTGGGTTCCTTGCAGGAAAAAAGGCAGGGTATAAATATAATAAATAAATATAATAATAATAATAATATAGTTTATTATACGCATTGGCAGAATTCATAGGGGACTGATGGTATTTAGCGGACTCTGTGTAGGAACCTGGGAGTGGAAAGAAGGATGAAGAGAGCATCATGTGGGCTGTTTAGAAGGGAAGAGGAGAGGCTGTTCCAAAGAGGGAGCTAGAAGGATAGCAGGGGTTAGATAAACACATGGGGGATCTAAATACAGATAATGTGACCCACAAACACATAGATAAACCTTATCAGCAATAGTGTGGGGAGAAGAAAGGAAAGATTAACTGGAAAGAAAGGTGTGAGATGCAAATATTACCCATTTGAAGACGAAAATAATGGGGGGGGGACCTTTTTCCTTTGATGTCTGCTGTGATCAGCAAGTTTGTTTTGTGGACCAGAACACCAGAGTTATAGGGATCATGGGTCTCTAAGTATCCTGGCCCTCAAAGTACACTCTGTTGATGACATAGGAAGGAGGTGATGGGGGTCCAAAGGTATGTTAGGTCCCTTTCAGTGCTAACTTTCCAAGTTCAAAATAATAAAAATGGTCCCTAACCTTAGAAGATGCAAATGAGTGTGTTAATTTGTTTACGGGTTGTGGCAGAGCCTTGGCATGAAGCCTTCCCTCTTAGGACTCTGGGTGGCAAATCAGGGACGTGCTTTGGATGGCTTGATAGGGTTAGGAACTGGGCAAGAGGAAGGCCTCTGCATCTTCTGGAGGTCCCACACCCTTTGCATATCAGTGGAAACCCTGACAAATTGAGGAGTAGCTTCCTGCTAAATATCATCTCCCTGCCACCATTATCAGCCAACTTGGGCTCTCCGGTCTGCATGAGATGCCCTGCATGAGGTAAATTGAGGTGTGCAGATTAGAAGGCTTAAGAGGGGGCATTCTCGGTTGTGACCCCCCATTTGTGAATTTCTCAGGAGAGGTGTGATTAGCCTCCACTGTGACTATTTTGAAATGTAAATTAAATACTGTTTTATTTACACAAACATTTGGCTCCTGATTTGTTGGTTTTGGTGCTTTTCGGTCAGATTATTGTTGTATTTTAATGATTTTGGTGTGAAAGTATCAGGGATGTTGAAGAGTCCTTGGTCTCGAGTCACGAGTCTTTGGACCCAAGTCTCGAGTCCGAGTCCGAGTCCTTGGTCCAAAATGGTGACTCACGAGTCACGAGTCACAAGTCACTCCCAAAGCTGACTCCACAAGTCCCTATTAAAATCAATGGGGTTTTTTTCCCAACAAAATAAGGCTACTTCAGATGTGTGGTTTAAATAATTCTAGGCAGAAGTGTGCCTTTTTATTTCAAAACTCTGCAACTGATTTTGGCAAGAACAGACCAGGCAGAAAAACCCAAAATAACCAGGCGGGCAGAGGAGGCAGGGAACCCCAAAGCAGGCAGGCAGAGGCCTTTGTCTTGGACAATTCAACTGTTGAACTGGTCAAGAAGAGACCAGGCAGGCAGAGGAGGCTGGGAACCCCAGACAGGCAGGCAGAGGCAGCCAACCCAAAATGTCTGAAAGGTTGCATTTTAGAAAAATGATTTTAAAAAATAAACTTGCTGTACTTCCTAAAACTTATCCATGTTGCATTTGAGGAACATGATTTTTAAATGTTTGGCCCCCATTCTGGAACGGTGAGATCTCATCACAATTCCACCCTCACTGAACACCCGCTCCACTGGTGATGAACTTGCTGGAACCAGAAACACACTCAGAGCAGCCACACAGAGTAATCTCAGGTCCTTCTTCTGCCTCTCCCAAGTACGCAACACATCAATCAAAATAAATCTTGACACACTGTTGGGGCTGCACTCCTGGTAGCCATCCATAGTGGCCGAGCAGCGGCACACCTCACTTCCATGCGCTCTTCGCCGACAATCATGCTCCTCTCCACTCCTTCTGGCACAGCCCAGGGATGTTGAAGAGTCCTTGGTCTCGAGTCCCGAGTCGAGTCTCGAGTCCCATTAAAAATATTGGGACTCGAGTCCGAGTCGAGTCAGAGGGGGGACTCAGTCCGACTCACGAGTCGAGTCCTCGAGTCCGAGTCCCCATCCCTGGAAAGTATGATTTTATAGTTGTTTTATTGGTGCACGTGTTATTGATATTGTAAGCTGCTCTGTGCTCCTTTTGGAGGAGTATAAGAATTGGGAATGAATAAATAAATTCTGCTATCCCCCACCGCCCCCTAGGTCAGCTGCTTAAGGCTTTTGCAGCCCTGACACAGGAAGTATGAATGGGAAAAGAGACAACAAAACTGCCATATTCCCTAATCCCATTGTTTCATAAATATCCTCCCTTGGCTTTTGTGTTGGGTACATTTTGAACCCTGGCACATAGAGAGTATGACATTTACTGGATTGAATAAGCTTCATGCATGCGAATGGACTTGGCAGGCCATTACAGTGCTTTGAGAAAAAAGTCTTTATCAGAGTTCAGTCTAGTTTCCTTTGAGGCAGTTACTGATATGAGCCTCTCTCTTAATTCACTTATGAGCTTGACCTATCCAGCCATTATTCTTACCCACTTCACAAATGTGCCCTTGCTGGTCAAGCTCTTGCTTTGAACACTGTACCTTATAATTAAATGACAGTTTTTGTTTGTACTTTGGATAGCCATAATTGATCAGGTTATATTGTTTCTTACATAGATCATCTGTGTCTGTAGGTGCATAATCAATAACAGATTGGTTAGAGAAAAACCTCAAAACCTTTTAAGGGCAATTAATGCAAATCATGTATAAACTGCATTTATATTCTGCCCTTTCCTCAAGGGGTTCATGGGATTTTATCCTCACAACAACCCTGTTGAGGTAGGTTAGGTGGAGAGTTAGCAACTGGCCTAGCACCACTCAGTGATCTTCATAGCAAAGTAGGGGATTGGTTCAAGTACTCTATATGCTCCACCATGCTGTCCCTCATATATGGAATTTTAAAATGCTGATGAGCTTAAGTGACATTTTTTTTATCCATTAGATAAGGGCCTGGTTGCTTTTTATTGTTTATTATCTTATTCCCTATATTAGTCATCTGACCAGGCCATCTGACATGGCCATTAGAGATGGATAGACATCTCCCTGTTCCCCTTGAAAATGCCCAGGCTTTTGTGAGCATTCACAAAAACTTGCAGGATTTTGCAAGTAAAATCTAAGAAAGGAATGCTTGCAAAAACCTAAACTAAGATAAGGGGAGGGAAAAATTGTAAACTGCTTACTGTTGATGGTAAATGTTGGTTGTAACCTTTTAAAGCCTAATCGTATGGGCCCAAGTTACCTGAAGGACTGCCTTCTCTCGTATGAGCCTGCCCACATTCTGAGGTCATCAGCAGGAGCCCTTCTCACCGGCCTGCCACCAAGGGTGGTTAGGCTGGTGAGTAAAAAGGTGAGGATCTTTTCAGTGGTGGCCCCATACCTCTGGAATCAGCTTTCATCAGGTTTTCATCAAGCCTCTTCTTTGCAGGTCTTCAGGAAGGCTCTGAAAACCTTGTTTTCACTAGCCTTTTCATAATCATTGGGCTGCAGGTTTTATTGCTGGTATCTGTTTTTATATTGTTTTTATCATATTTTATTGAATATTTATTGCTTTCTATTTGTTTTCACATATTTTTGTATTATTTTTTTATTTTGTATGCTACCTTGACAGGGTTCTACCCTCAAAGCTAACCTAAAAATGTTTTAAATAAAATAAATACAATAAAATAAAATGGAAGAAGGAAACCATCTCATAATGCCTCCATCTTTCTTGCCTAGATTCTGAAGTGGAAAATACTTTTCTGAGCATACTCAGAAACATTATTTCCTTAAAAGACCATGGTGTTTGTGGTCTTCTGAAACTACAATCCCCATGATCCTTGCAGGAAATGATGCTATTGCTCTGAAAAATTATTTCCTGCAAGATCATAGTCCTGTTCCTGGGAAAGATTTGTAGGAATGTCAAAGAAAGTTGCAGGAATTTTGATAAGATTAGTGAAATTTCTCATGTGTTTGGGTTTTTCTTTAATGTACATTTGTGTACTCCACATGCCCAACTAGAAACAGTGACTATTACTTTTTCATTCGTCATGTATATGTTGTAGTAAATGCCAGTAAGTGTTAATGCTAATGTTAATGTTGACATCTATTGGTAAGTCTTAAGGGTTCATAAATTCTTTTATGGGTGCAATCCTATGCAAGTTTAGACAGAAAAAAAGTCTCCCATGCTGGGAGTTGTAGGACTTTTTTTCTATCTAAACCTGCATAGGATTGCTCCCTAAACCTCCTAACTTTCCCCTTGTTGACTCCCCCCTGCCACATTGACTCTTACCCATAAGGCCATGCATTTCAAAGGAAGTGAAGTGTCCGAACGGAAAAGCCCAGTTATTAAGCTGACACTTTTCTCATGCACCCCCAAAGCATAGCCTTTTAATAATATTGGACAACAGTAGACCTGCATTTATGAATCATTCTGAATGAGTTTAGTTCTGCTCAGGAAGAGGAATCTAGAAGTTTTCCCTCATCCAGAGCATTGCTAAACCTGCCTCCACTACTTAACATTATTTCCTATTATGCCCACCTTTCTTATTCCATTATTTATTTATTTATTTATTATATTTATACCCCACCATTTTTCCTGCAAGGAACCCAAGGCGGCTTACATAATCCTCATCCTCCTCTCCGTTTTATCCTCACAACAACCCTGTGAGGTAGGTTAGGCTGAGAGTCAGTGACTGGCCCAAAGTCACCCAGTGTGTTTCATGGCCGAGCGGGGACTGGAACCTGGATCTCCTGAGTCCCAGTCCAACACTCTCACCACCACACCACACTGGCTCATTACAATCAAAATCAAAAAAGGTGAAAATGGTTGGGGCTCAGGTAAGATCTAAAGTGCATCTTAGAGGCAAATATGGAGGTTCCAGTGTAGGCAAAATACATCTATAGTAACTGTCAGTGAAGTGAAATGGATTTCAAGTAGGGATGGTAAAAAATTTGGCGTGAGAGGGAAGGAAGGGTATATTCTTCTCTAGTGGCAAATGATGTCCATTCCTATGAAAGCAAATGGTTGGGTTGAGACTAAGGTAGACATGCTTTAGTCCAGAGGTGCAGAACCTCTTTCAGCCTATTTCAGAGAAACTATCAGGGGCCACATTCCAATAGTGGGTGGGATCAAAGGCAAAAAGGTTGTTAAACAACCAAAACTACCTGCATATTTTACCTTCAAGCTCTTACTGCCAGTTACTAATCCTTAGGGGAGGCATTTCAACCATTTAGAATGGGGGAAGAAACTGCACAAAAGCTGGGAAGGCACCAAATGATTGTTGGCTGTGGGAAAGAAAGAGTCTCCTGGGGAAGAGGGTGTGGCCCTCTGGGGAACCCCAGAAGGGCCAGATGTGGCCCCTGGGCCTTGGGTTCTGCATCCCTGCTTTAGTCCCATGGGATTTAAGTTGGTCATGGCTAACTTGTTCCATTGATCCCAATGGGCCTAAGCATGACTAACTTAGCTTGGATCCAATCCAATATTATGGGGATTCAATGAGAAGAAATTGTTCTTTGATCAGCTTTCTGATGATAATCAAATAAACCCCAACAATATGTATCACTTGAAACCACGAGGTTTTCCCACTGGAGTACATTACTTTGTTCCCCTTTGGTTCCATTTGTGCTGCTTTTGCATTCGCTGTCTGTGAGCATTCGGGCATACTAGAATACTGACAGGAATGTTCCTGGGAGCAGGAGTTTTCAATAGCAGAAAATGAATGTCAAACTCCAGACCTCTCCATGGAGAGCTTCCTCACCAATTCCAGACTTGAACACCAACAACTAGAGCTGGGGAGAAGCAAAATAGGACACCAATAGCATATCTTGAATAGCAGCCAGGATCTGGGGTTTTATTGATACTTCTCTCACTTCCATAAAAATAAAAATCCTCATAGTTTTTGCCCAAGCACAAACATCCAAATTTGCCTCAGAATTTCACTTTAGGTGAATTTCAGTGGCAACTCGTACTGTAATAAGGGTGAACAAGCAACGTTCAAGATTTCTAGGATTCTCAGAACATCATCTCACTACTGAACTTGTGCCCGATTCTTGTTTGTGTTTGTGATCACTGCTTGCTTTGAGTGAATGGGAAACTTGCACAAATTGAGCAGTGATCAATTGGGAGAGTTGCGCAAATCTCTCCAAATTTGTTCAAATCTCTGCAAACTTGTGTAAAGTTCCTCTATAGTCTAAAGCGGGGCTGATTCAATCTACCGAGGAAATTTGTGCAAATTAGGAAGTCTGCGCGATTCAAACTGGGAATCGGGAATGAGATGAACGTGAGCACATGTTTGACAATTTGCAAATATTTTCGCACTCACACCTTCGGAGCTTTGAGCAGGGCATATCTGCATGTTTTGCAAGCAAAAACAAAATTCTCATTCATCCCATGATTGTAATATGCAATGATAACTGGCCCGCTAACTACTGCAGCAGTAACTTTGGTTGCCCAAAAAGTGTGTGGAAGCCATGGAGTCCAAATGAGGAGGGATGGCCACAATCCACTTCCTCCTGATGTGCATTTTTCAAGGTCCAGCTGTGATGGAGCCCAAATAGTAAAAATGCTCTGTGTGTGTTCGCAATCTACTTCTGCTATATATTTTGTAAGATCATACTGTATACTAAACAATAATCCTTTAAAGCCCTTTTCAGCAATAATCCTTTTCTCTCTCTAAGCATCTTGTGCATACTTAGAGAGACAAAAAGTCCTATAACACCCAGCCTTCCCCAGCCAGCGTGTATCTGCTTAAACATGCATAGGACTGTGCTGTAAAGCAGCAATGCTGCCTTAGATCAGGTGGAAAGCATGCACCTTGTTTCCCAGCAGAATTGCTGTGAACCCAGCAGTGCAGCCACAGTGGGGGCTGTGCCACAGAAGCAGGGGACCTGTTGGGGGCCACAAAACTCCCCCTGGTGGGCTGCATGCTAGATGTTACTCCGATCTGAATATTTATTTATTAACCAAGATTTCTCAATTGCTTACATTAAACAGAAATTTCTAAGCAATATACAAATAATACAATATAAAACCATAATAAAATATTGTATAAAACTTGGAAGATACAATAGCATGGTGCAGCCCACCAGGGGGAGTTTCGCAGCCCCCCAATGGGTCCCCTGCTTCCTCAGAACAGCCCAAATGCATACAATAGCATGAATATAAAAGATTTTGGTTTCACTTTTTCCGTATTAAGCAGAATTATATTTTAACCTAAACAGAGCCCTGCTTAGTTCATGTTTTCTTTTCCCTCTATGGATTTTACTTCAGAGTTGGCAGACTTTATTTATTTTTTTGAAGTGACATTTAACAAACTCATCTTCTAGACAGTTCTAGAAACAAATGATCAGACTGAATATTTGGTCACCCTTGTCTAGCTGCAATTTTAATAGTGGAACACCAGAAATAAAAGGCAGATGAGTCATCATGCAATGAAACGTAACAGGATTTCATTAGCAAATTCTTGTGCAAGAAGAAGATTAGCACAGTTATTCACATCACATGGGAAGTTACCAGGGACACAGACACACACACCATACTGGATTCTTCTGTTCATTGAAGATGCACTGAGTTGCTTGGCAGAACCAAAAGTGGCTGATTTTCCTAGTCCATTTTTACAATAATGCAGTGAGAGAATATTATTACTATTAGAAGATTTTATAATGGGATTTCAGCCAGGGAGGCCATCAAAATGTTTTGTTTGTTTGCTCATTGAAATGGTCACCTTTCCACCTGAAAAATACCCAAGAAAGGTACCAAACACCCCCCCCAATAGTTTGTCCCTAGCACCTGGAATTAAGAGGTATACAGCCTCTAAACATGGAGTTTCCATGGCTAATAGCTCTTGTACTCTTGACTACATTGACTGTGGGATGCAGACAGACAGATTTTTATTTTTTATGTGTGTTTATTGGGGTGTGTCTGTGGTGGGAGAGTAAGAAATAAATATTGAAAGCGTCAAAGCAATGCACTTGTTGTTTAAGAGCAAGTGAAGCAGGGTTGCCTGGCAACTAGTAAATAGCATGATTTAGTGTGGGAAGGGGATGGGGTCTGGAGAAATGAAGCAAAGAGCCAAAGATACTTTCAAACAGGCAAAGGAAGACTCATTTCTAAGCAGTTTTAATTTTAGAGGCAGCAAAAGGAAAAGAAAGCAGGGTGCAGTGACTCTGAGACATTTGCCCTTATAATCTCATTACAACAGAGTCAGATCGTCGTCTGCTGCGAGTGGCTGGAACAAAGGCCGGTTGACCATTGCCTTCAGTGCTTGTGAGTGAGCAAGGGATCATTTCCGCCTGGAACATAACTTTAATTAATGTTCTTTATATAAATTTCAAGATTCAAGAATGGCAGGCACAGAGGTAGCTCTGCAGATAGAAGGCTGCTTCTAAGAGCCTTCGCACAGAAGCAAAACTGGGCTTGCCACTAGGGATGTGTGAGGAATCCATTTGCGGGGTGGAAATCCATCAGATTTCCTCAGTTCAGCCCCCTGGATTTCAGTTCAATGCCCACTTGCTGGTGCCGACTCACTGCAGCGCAAGTCAAGCCAGCTTGTGGACTTCCGTCTGTAAGACAGACTGCGATTTGCATATTTTTTTTCAAACTGCCAAAATTTTTTTTATAAATCAGCATTGGGAAAGCACGTGGCTTTAATGCAACTAGTGCAATTTGTGCAAATAGTGCAAATAGTGCCAAGCCACGTGTTTTTCGCTTTCCATTTTGCACAAAAATGCAAATCATGGTCCGTCTTATGGACAGAAGTCCGTGAAAAATCCTCAACTTGGCCCGCTTACGATCATCGGATTGGAAGCAGACATGAAATCTGGCGAACTGAAATGAGCCAATTTCCCTGTTTCGGTACATCCCTATATGCCACCCAGTGTCTACTCAAACAGGAAGATGCAGCGGATTGCGAACTCTCTAATGAGTGTACCTGCTATGATAGACTTATTTGCAAAAATGTTCTCTGTGTTCACACAGTTTCTGATATTGACCTGCTTAGTGCAGAGACAAGTTTCAGTCAAGTACATGCAAAAGTGCCACAAGGGACCAAGAAGTCCACCTCTATTCCATCATTTGGACAGTGCCAATAGGAAGTCAACAAACACAATAATTGGATGGATGTGTCAGATACAGTTAAGAAAAGGTTTATAGAAGACACCTAGATGTAGAGGGCGGGAAGGAGAACTCCAAATGTGTTCTGGGATCAAACCTTATTCTGGGTCTACACATACTTCAGAATGAGGTGGGAATGAGAGGACAGAGTTCTGAGATGTTCAAAAGAACTGAAGGAACTGTATATAAAAAAGAAAAGCAACCTCTCCGGAAGTAGAAAAGTAGCAGATCAGAGTAAGGGCTGTGCTGGAACCTTTCTCATTGCTCTGCTAGTTTTCTGCTGGAAGGGATTTATTTATCTGGAGGAGGATTCAAAACACAGTATCCACCATGTGAAATCCAAAGTGATACAGTAATACCTTGGATTGCAAGTAACTTGGTCTGAGAGCGTTTTGCAAGACAAGCAAATTTTTAAAATAAATTTTGACTTGATAAACAACCGACGTCTTTCGTAGGGATGTAACCGCTCGCCTCGAGCGGGCGTAGCGGGCCGAAATTGGCCCCGCTCACGCCCGCCAGAGAGTCGCTTTGATATATTTATTTATTTATTATTTACATTTATTAATCGCCCATCTGGCCGGCAACCGGCCACCCTGGGCGATGTACATAGAATAAAAACAATAAAATACATTTAAAACAGTATAAAAATGTTAAAATCTTAACTCACCCCATATTCCCGCCTGAACAGCCAGGTTTTTAATGAGCGGCGGAAGCTCAGCAGAGAGGGTTTTGGATATAAGAGTGTTTTGGATTACAAGCATGGAACCGGAACGAGTTATGCTTGCAATCCAAGGTATTACTGTATATTTTACACACCAAACTGTCACCTCTGTGGCATGCATAAAGCCTGCCCAAGATGGAGGTTATAGGAGGCACTTCCTCTTGTGAAGTGTCTGTCAACCTTATAGAAACAGTAAAGTTGCCACAGAATGAGAAATTTGAGTTGAATGCGGAGGTCTCTGCGTAGCCAAAACACATGAGAAGGTCGTTTGCTACTAAAAGCCAACCACCCTCTTAGCATAATGAGGCATTAACTACCTTCTGGATCCACTCAGTTAATCCCCCCCCCACTAGATTTTATTAGCAGGATTGGCAAGGGTGGAGAGGGCAAGTAGTCAGCTTAACTGCGCAAGCATCCTGTCCACATCCTCAGGCCGCAAAAACCAAAACTTACCCCCCAAATGGTAACCAGATGTCTCTCTGGACACAACTCCTAGATGAGGAAGTGGGGAAATGTGAACTTAGCTAATTTCACACTTTCAAACAAATATGTGAACCCTAACTTCTCCAAATTTTGCAATGAAGCTCTCTAATTAAAAAAATATATGTACACAAATGTGTATATTAGGGGAAAATGCACACAAGAATGGGTATATTAGTAAAAAAAATAACATTCAAAATGCATTATATTAGGAAAATTGCTTGCAAGAATGTGTGCCTTAGGCAAAATTGCATACAAATATGCATTTATTAGGAAAAATGAGAACAAAAAAGCATACAAATTTTCATATGAACTTCTAAAAAAATATATCGCAGTGTTTGGGACAAACTAAAGTTAAGATTGGAAAAATAAGATACAGAGAGACACCAACACTGGCAGATTCATCCATCCCTAGCTTACGAGTGAACCTGCTTGGCTTCTGCTAGATCTACACCAACCATGCCCTTCACTGCTCGGAAAAGCTCCGCTGGGGTGGTTCACTGAGGACACAATGCAGGTTGAAAATACAGCTTTCTTTGCTACCACAGCCACCACATGGTAAGTGCAATTATGCACTGTTACCTGTGTTTGGTTGTATCTACTATGAGTTCCCTGCCACCTGTGCTCCAACCATCTCTCTCTCGTTTCATCGTCGGATAGTTTCTCAGAATACCAAGGACTAGGAGCCTGTTGGGTTCCACAAGAGCAGAGAGGGCACCTTGGAGCGATCATGACAAATTGCTGGCACCAGATTTGATAGCTAGTAGACCTGTGGCTGATGCTTTTCTCAAGTCTCTCAGCCTGGGACTGGTAAATGAAAATGATTCTTCTAACTACCCAGGACATGAAACTGCAGCAGCTGTGGTAAGTCAGATATTTATGCAAAGGATGACGTGTCAAAACTGAACAAAGCTCTAAGGAACCCTGTGGTATATTGGGAGTGAGTGTCATGTGTGGTTTTTGCTGTTGCTGGGGACTGACTGCCTTGCTTGCACCATATATGACTTCTGTTTTCCATTGCTAATCAGAGTACGCTCTGATAACATATAACGTATGCTCATACATTACTGGTCAGGTTGCCATTTCTCAGCCTCATTTTCCCAGATGCAAAAAAGAAAATGAGAGTTACACACCACAACATTTTGTGAGTGTGAGCAGAATAACAACAACAGCAGCAGCACTTTACCGTAGTAACTGCTGATAATAAATTAAGTCTGTGCATTAGCATTCTCTCTCTCTCTCTTTTTCTTTCTTTCTTCTACTTTTTCTTTTCTTTTTGCTAAGCACTTTAAAAAGATTCAGACTTCAACCTGTTGGGGGAGAGGAGACCCAAACCTTGCTGATATGGAGAGAAAACACAGTGATTGGTGTGAATCATAACTTATCAAATACAATTTGACTATTAAGTGTCAAATGCACATTCTGTACAGCACAATGTAGGTGCATATTTCTGACAAGTGCAAAGTTTTCTCTGAAAAGGCGCAAATTGTTATCTAACCTCTGGTGACCAAAGCCAGCTGCTTGGCTGGTGGAGGTGCAAGAATATTTTGTTTCCCCCCCTCCAAGCCTGTGAATTCTAGCCCCTTGCAGACAGACTAACTTGGCAGACGTGCAGGGAGGCAGAAGGGACTGGAAGCCTGTCTGTAGTGCTAACCTTGTAGGCTCTTGATGTGTATCCTTTAAAAAAATGATTTTCAAATAACACATTGTTAAAAAATAAGACTAGAAGTGATAACAGGGGTCGGGTTTGTTTTCTTGTCGTATTTCTGAGGTACATAGGTTTTCAATAAAAGCAGCTTAATGGCTGATGCTGGCGTAGTATATCTTTCTAAAGAGTTCCATGTATTGTTGGATGTTTAATATGGTCCACTCCATCTATTCTTTTCCCGTAGGCAAGGAAACAATACCACATTTATATAAAGTCAAAAGTACCTGTTTCTCCTCTGGCTCCTCTCACTTCTTTGGTAAGCTTTTCAGCTAACACTGTTTGCCACCAGACTGGAGCCCTATTCAGGTGTTATATGTGTGTAAAATGTAAATGCATGCAGCATGAGGAGAGAGAGCTCTCTAGTCCTACCCCCTCCTTTGTTGCATCATCCCCTTCAACTCATGAAGGGCAACTGTCTGAAGAGGAGACCATGGAGATTCTCCTCATGCACCACAACATAGATGGTGATAATGTCACAAAGGAGGGGTGGGGCTAGAGCATTCCCTCTCCTCTCATGTTTACTTTATGCACACATAGGAACTTAAAAAGAGCCATGCTGGATCAGACCAAGAGGTCTATCTAGTCAGACATTCTGTTCACACAGTGGCCAACCAGCTGCCCACAGGAAACCTAGAACTAGAAGTAGGACATTCGTGCAATAGCACCTTCCCGCCCGAGTTCCCTAGCATACTGCCTCTGATATTGGAGGAAGCATATAGCCATTAGGTCCAGTAGCTCAGGAGATCCGGGTTCTAGTCCCCACTCAGCCATGAAACTCACTGGGTGACTTTGGGCCAGTCACTGACTCTCAGCCTCACCTACCTCACAGGGTTGTTGTGGGGATAAAATGGAGAGGAGGAGGAGGAGGAGGATTATGTAAGCCAGCCTTGGGTTCCTTGCAGGAAAAAAGGCGGGGTATATATATAATAAATAAATAAAATAAATAGCCAGTATTCTAAGTGTGGTATAAGGGGAATTTGATCTTGGTAGTTTTATTTTCAATTCCGTTCCTAATTATGTCTAACATGGAATTTGCCTTTTTATAGCAGATGCATACTGGGTCCACATTTTCATTGAGCACCACAAGCCCAAGATTTCTTTCTTGGTGAGTCACTGCTAGCTAGATCCCATCAGATTATATTTGAAGTTGGGATATAATGTCTGAATAGGGCTTTGGTTACACTAGTGATTCCAAGAAAGGGCTGTGTTTGACTTCCGGATTTTTGGCTGACTGCTACAGTCATAAACATTTTTTTAAATATGTCAGACCTTCACTGGGTACTTTGAAGATAGATGCATCAGTTATTTTGAGGTTAGGTTGCAGCTGTTGTCCAATTATTGGGCTACATTCAGTCAAACTCTTTAACCAAAATTAGTTTGCCTTCCTTCAATTCCAACACACAAGAACAAATGTCCGTAGGGTGTCACAACCTCTCCAGCACAGTGGGCTGCTGAGTGTACTATATGTTTGGCTCAAGGTAAGTGGGATAGATATAACCTGTGTGCTATTTTATTTTGTTTTTGCTAATTTAGCTAATATGGATTTGAATATGGGTGTTTGTGTCAAAAAAATAGTTCTGTTTATTTGGGCATATGGTATTGCCCAAGTCTCTTTCCCACACCTTCCTAAGAACCTCTGTGTTACCTGCTGATTTTGCTAGCAGTAGTTTGTATATATTGCAGACCACACCTTTTGACATGAATTTGATGTCTGTCTATGTAAAAGGAAGGGGTCTAGATGTTAAATGTGTGGTGTGTGCTGCTCTAGCAATGAATTTATTGTTTTGAGTACTGGAGCATGATTGGAGTGTGGAAGCACCGACTGCAGCCATCTTCCTCTGCCCCATGGTAAGCTTCTGGACCTTGGGGTAGGGGAACATAGGAGAGTTTGCGGTGAAGTAGTTTGCAGGATCAGGGCAAGTGCAGACCTGCTTGGGATGTGCTGACCCTGGGAAGTCCGGCTTGTTTGAGCTTGACAGACTTCCTGCCCACTTCCAATCCAATGATCAGAAGGGGGCTGGGTTGGGTTTCCCCCCGCAGACTTCCATATCTAAGACAGGCTGCAGCTTGTGCACTTTTTTAAAAACCCTAAGGAAATTTACACAAATGGTGCTATTTACACCATTTGCACAACTTTACACAATTCGTGTAACTTTACACAATTTGTGTAAATCACGGGATTTTGCAAGTTTTGCTCAAATCACCACCCGAAAGCACCCCATGGGTCTAGCGCGATTTGTGTAAAATCAGCCAATTTGCGCAAAGTCACGCTAGATCCACGTGCTTTTTGGGTACCAATTTGTGCAAAAACATGCAAAGTACTGTGACTTACGCAATGTGCATAAAGAGGTACGCAAATTGCAGCCATTTGCACAAATTTCCTTATCATTTAAAACAATGTGCAAACCGCAGCCCATCTTAGATACGGAAGTCCACAAGCTGGGTCAGCTCACATCATAGCGAGTTGGTGCCAGCACAGGGCTGGCAAACTAGAATCCGCCGGGGGGGGGGGGAGCTGAATCATGAAAATCCATCAGATTTTCACACACACCCTATCAGATTCCTCACACATCCCTAGTTGTGTTCACCTTGGTCCTGCTCACGGCACCTTTAGAATTAACAGCAGGTTCAACAAGAGATTTAGATTAGAACAGGGAATGAACAAGGGAAGAAAAGGTTAAATACCTCTCCAAGGAAGCCACTTTCCTGATCTTCAAAGCATCCATATGAGGTTGCTAATGAGTCAAAGCAACAGTGGGAGATCCTAATCATGGATCTCCCAGGTCATGTTTAGTTTGGCCCTTCCTCTAAGCTTGCTTCATGCATTCACATAAAGGTCTTCACCTATGCAGTGTGCTGAAGTCAACTTACTTCATCAATAGTGTAGCTCTCCAAGTTTAAAAGCCTCATTTTTTTTTTGCCTTGTAACATAAAAAATATCTCCTTGTACACCCTTTTAATAGAATTAATGTACCCAAAAAAAAATCCACTCTAAAATTAAAGCAGTATCAGATTAAAAAACACACACACCCTAAAATATATTCATTTTGATCTTATTAACTTTGTACCAGATAGTCCAATTTAAACATATGCCACAATCTTTATCAGTTTTTATAGAAGCTAAAATGGACAGCCCATCTCACAAGGTTTAATTGTGACAAATCTTGAGGTTTATGAGAAGAGTTGTCCTGGATATGGTAGTCTAATTATGCAGCCATTGGATATAATACTTTATATTTCTTGAATCATTTATTCAGAGACATTAGATCATCCAAAAGTATGCTTCTGAAAATGCTGAGTTGTTCCATGCAGCACATTCATCCAGATCCAATTTCAAAGATAGAGATAGAGATAGAGATAGAGATAGAGATAGAGATATGACTAGCATTTCAAAGATATCCAACAGAGATGAACAGAACTCTGACTCAGTGCATGACTCGGAACTTAACTCAGAACTTTAGGATTCTGCAGATCCTAAAGAAACACTAGTAACCTGAAGCATATAAATATGCTTTTATCTAGAATTAAACAGACATACAGGATTGCTTGATGCTTTCACTACCACCACTGAACCCTTGTAGTTGTGCGTCCAAGCCTACGGATGTGTGAGACGTTTGCTCCATCAAGTCTTTGTTGTTGTTGTTTTGTTTTTATGGATTTACCTAATTTTCACTTCATGGACCCCATCACTACTGGCCTTGAAGCAGGCCTTAAAGACTTGTTTTCCTTGGCCTATATAACTGAGTAGGGACTTAACTGGGTGCTGATACGGATTTTATCATTGTTTTGTTATTGTTTTTATCATTTTTTGTGATTTTAAATGCCACCTTGATTTCCTCTAAAATGCAGCTTGTAAATCATCACCATCATCATCATCTAGTGTGAAAGGACGCATATATATGTCAATAGCTACATAGGTAGGCCTCCCTCATGATTCTTCCATCCGTTATTAATATGGATGGCTTATGCATGAGTGGGAAGATTGTGTGCAACTGGAGAATGCTCATATTGTGAGTAAAGGCATGCAAACTTGAGGCTTGCTCCCATTCTCTGCCTTGTGAACATGATGGGGACCAAGTGTTAACTGCCCTCTAGTTCATCCTGCACAGCACCAGGCCTAGATAGTATTAAATCAGCCCACCCTTACCATATCCTGTTCTTCCAGCTTGAGGAAGTATCACAAGTGTCTCCATCACAGCTGTTCCAGTTTTTCCCATTCTTCCTCATTTTGGGATAACTGATGTGTGAAGAGGAGTCAAGGGAGATTGGGGGACTGTCAGCGGCGGTTCCAGGTTTTTGAGGGATGCTTGTCAAGAAGACACCCTCAATGGGCCCCCTCCCTCAATGAGTCTACTTTCTCGCCACTATTGTCACCAGCTGTTTTTGCTCCTTATCCTCTTTCTCATCATTGATCCAACTTGCTTGCTTGACAGGCAGAGAGCCAGCGAGCAAGTAAGCAGTAGCATCGACTGCTCCACCTTTTCCTCTCCACCATGCTTTGGGGAAGCATGAGAGGCAGATGAACAAGCAGGTTGCAATGGTGAAAAGGAGTAGCAAGTTCAGTGGGACTCATGTCAGTGGGCCCCTGCTGTGGTGCATGCGGGCCCTCAGCAGGTGCCTGACCATGCCTACCCTTGATGTTGGCCCTGGGTACTGTGAATTATGGAGCTGAATATGCAGGCAGGCCAAGGAGACAGCCAGTGTGGCGTAGTGGTGAGAGTGCTGGACTGGGGCTCAGGAGATCCGGGTTCTAGTCCCCGCTCTGGCCATGAAGCTCACTGGGTGACTTTGAGCCAGTCACTGACTCTCAGCCTCACCTACCTCACATGGTTGTTGTGAAGATGAAAATGGAGAGGAGGATTATGTAAGCCGCCTTGGGTTCCTTTCAGGAAAAGAGGCGGGGTATAAATATAATAAATAAATAAATAAAAATAAGGAGACATGGGCAGGGTGCCGGAACTGTATATATTTATTTGAAATAACCAGCCAATTATTTGTGCAGGTGAGCAGATTTCATCAGTTCCACTCCATAATTGTTCTGACACTCTGATATATCCCTTGGGTTGCACTCCACTTCAGTTCTGGCAGAAGTTCCACATTCCAGCATGTCAGTGATAGTTTTTGGCACACATGGCAATTTAAAAAAACAGCATTCCCTACCATTTGTGCTCCTATGGAAAACTGGGAGGGGGAACAATTTAAAAGTGAAAAAAGAAAAGAAAAGCTAAACAAAAATCAAAACATCCCTAGTTTTAAAAGGTAATGACGACAACAACAACAACTACGAGTTGGATCCAGTCTTAGTCCAACTTAGAGTCGACCCACTGAAATTAATGGAACTTAAGTTAGTCATAGCTTAGTCTGGATCCAACTTTGTGTGTGTGTGTATATAATCATTCAACTGCATGAAGAAAAATACAAAAACAAACTGGGTGGCTGGGGGAGAGGTGGAATTTATTTTAATTATATATTTTTTAAAAAAGTTGGCAAGAAAAAATGGAACACCAGTGTTATTTACAGTGTTTACAGGCAATGTTGGATATGTTCCCAGTTTTATTGTTTTATTTATTATTTTATTTCTAAGCTGCTGTAGGAAATTGCTGGGTTTCCGTATGCTGCTATTCCTCTCTCCTGTCCTGGTGCCAGGATAGTTGGCCCAGAAGGGCCACAGCATCCATTATATAAACCAGGTTTGGGAGCATATGCTGGAAGCTGCAGGCACCACCAGTGTGGCCCATGGGACAGGAAGGGGAAGGGCTTCTATGGGAATCAGGCCCATTTATTCCCCTGGCTGAGAAGAAGTGTGGAGGAAGGCAAGGAGAGGAAGCAGGAAAGTGGGCAAAGGCAGCAGCATATGGAGTGATAACCTGGAGGGGAGGAGAGAAAGGGGAGAGGAGGAGAGACATCCATGACAGGAAGCGAGGAAAGGTAGGACCTGGGAAGAGCAGAGTGGAAACACCAAGGGCAGTAAGGAGGGGGAGCCATAGCAGGCTCATGGAGAGGTACGGAAAGAACGTTCTGGAGGGAGTATATGAGGCGTGATGAAGCCATTTGTGAAGCACCAAAAAAGAGGACATGCATCACCCCAAAAAAAAAAAAAAAGAGGACAAAAGGGGACAGTGATTTGCATAAAATTTGAATATGCTAATTTAGAAATAATTATTATAATTCAAATAGAAATACAGTATGTCTCACCCTACTGCAGAAGACTGTGACCAGGTGACTTGTGTGCCTTTCTCAGTCTGCTGTCCAGGTGCTGCTGATGGGCAGCTCTTCAAGGCCCAGCTCCCCCTTGTCATGGTTCCTCATCTTTAAACTGGATTCAAACTGGACAGCCCTACAAACAGAGGACAACCTCAAAATAAAGGACAGTCCTCTGGGAGCCCTTCAAATACAGGACGTGTGTGTGTGTGTGTGTGTGTGTATGTCTGTGGACACACGGCTGCCCTAGATGAAGGGGTTGGTAGAATGACACTGGTGGGAAGTCAGAAGCCTCAAGGGAAGAGAGGAAGCAGGGACTGGAATTTCCTTGAGAGGTTTTGGGGTCTACGGGGCCTTGCAGAACCGAGTGGCACTCAGGTGTCTTCGCTAGAGAGGTCAGTGTCCCCAGCCAAAGCCTACACCTGGCAGGGACCTGACCCAGCAAACCTCAGCTCTACTACAGCTCCATTTTATTTCAGTTCGCAAATCATCACAACATGTACTGTTTGCAACCCCGGACAGAAATGGGAGTGCATTTTTCAAAAAATGCTCGCAAATTTTTGAGCTTGCAGTCACATTTGGAAAATGCATAGTTGTTTTTGTTTTGTTTTTTGAATGCACACCTTGAAATGTGGTTTTTTAAAAACAAACAAATGCATTTTCACTTTTTAGGCAAGGGAGGAAAAGTGCACACTTTTAAAAAAATGCACACTTTTCTCATTCGAACAAAAAGATGAACAGTTCAGAAATGAAAATGAAGGCAAGGTGAAATGAGCTTTGGAGTGGCATTCGGAGAATCTCAGTGAACTCGACCATCTCCGGATGGTCTCCGCCCATCTGGAGGCCATAGAGAAGGATCTGAGGGAGGGGCAAAGTTAAAGAACCTACACAACAGAGTCAAGGAAGCTCATCTTTTGCTTATGGCAAGAAAGGAAGGTGAGGCTCCTTGCCCTGAATGGCCTTAACACACCTCAAAGGGTGGGAGTTCTCTAGTGCTATTTACTATGGGAGAATAAAGACACTCACCTTGTTGTATGCTGCCTACCATTTGATGAGTCTTTCTTAACAAATCCTACAGAAAGGGGGGGTGTTGAGGGGCTCATTCCCCTGGAGCCAATGTCAGGCACTGTGGAAATATCCCCCTTGAAGTGCAGCGTATGCATTCTAAAAATAAAATGCATGGACTTTGCCGGGGCCTAGATTGCTGTGCCACTGTCGGGAGGGGAAGATCATGCCAGCACAGCTGTGTACTTTTCTAGATGATGCTCTCAATCACTCAATGTTCTTTTTGGAGTGGTGTACTACCAAGTTACACTTTGGTACAATAATGTCTAAGATTGGTTTCCAAATAATGATTTGTTTTCATCTTTAAGAAATAAAATAAGTGTTTGAAAGTTTCAACCTCTGAATGATTTATGGTGGCAGCACCAGGAGATCTTTAACTATAGAAACATCATAACTGACAGCATGATTATGTATGAATGATTTAAATCTTTCTCACAACAGGTCTCCTGAAGAATGTTATCTACCATTCCAGTGAGATATTTGGTATAAATAGTAGATTTCATGTTAATTGTATATCATGCTGTTGGCATATTTTCGTGGTCCACATTGTGTAACAGAGAAGAGTGACGAGATGCAGGAACAAATGTGTTTCGTCTCTCCTTCTGCTTTATACAAACAATAATTTGTCTTCTTTCTCACATGGTTTAGGCACCATCGATACACCAATGAAGTCAACATCTCAAGTGCCACAGATTTCAATGACTCTTGCTATGCATACATGTGTTAATTAGCTCTTAGATACATAGATTATCCAGAAATGGAAAGAGGTGTTCTATGAAAGACACCTGCATATGGCATTAATACATAGGAAGTTGCCTTATACCAAGTCAGACCATTGATCATGCCCGGGACTGAATCTGGGATGTTTAGTCTACCAAGCAAGTCCTCTACTACTCAACTACAACACTTCCCCAAATGCCAATTGTATTAGCATGGGTAATAACTAATGGCTTCACAGATGCTGCATTTGGTGGGTATGGTTGTACACAAGTCATGCTTATGGTCATTCCCACCATTCCATAAGAAATGCATTCCATAAGAAATGGTGTGTCTTCAAAGAACTATGAGTGCAAAGAGAAAATGTCTTCATGGTGCCCTGTGAACTCTTTCACAAGAAGAGGAAGACCCCTAACAAGTGCTGCATCCCAGTGTATTGGAGATTGTGTTATAGTATGAGAAACAAATATACAGGTTGTATATTCAAGTCGTATATTTTTTAAAAATTGCTTTTAGCTTGTATGCTGATTTCATTGTTTTCCACCATGAGCAACACCAACATATTAGGTTGGATTCAGGTTTAGTCATATTTAAAGCAGGCCCATTGAAATCAATGGGACTTAAGTTAGTCATGACTAACTTAATTTCAATTGCTCTGCTCTAAATTTGGATCCAACCCATTGGAAGGGAGGGAGGGACATAAATACACAGATATATATATATATATATATTTAAAAAAGCAAATTCTGGTACTCCATAAAACGGTCTTGAAAAGAGCTTGTGGCATGTCTTGGACATGAACTTGCACAGATGGAAATTCCTTTGGATTTCAGGTCACTTTTCTGATGCAGTGTTTTTCACCAGCCTGGAAACAGCCCTTATGTGATCAGAAGAGGCCATTTCCTAGCAAAAAGGGCACCTCTGGATACAATCCCATGTGCTTTATGGTATTATAGCAGCCAGGCTCACAGCAGCTGCATCTTCCTGCAAAACTAAAAATAATGTGCCGATGTCTTAACACGGTCACACATAACATATGGAGATTTGTGTGTTATCATGACCATCTGTTCCCACCTGTTAAAATAGCAGAAATTGTAAACACAGATTTTGTATTGCTTGTAAAGTCTGAAACTCTTAACTACATATAGTTCACTGTAGGGTTGCAACATTTAAGGTGCAACCCTATGCATGTTTAGACAGGAAAAAAAATCCTATAACTCCCAGCATTCCCCAGCCAGATTGTTGGGAGTTGTAGGACTTTTTTCCTATCTAAGCATGATAGGGTTGCATCCATATTTGATTTGGTTAATTGAATTAAAATCTTCAGATCAATTAAAAATAAATTGCCCTGATCAATGGGGGCAGCCCATTTGTGTTTAAAATATGAGCTATTAATGTAAGCAGGTACAAATCCATGGATCACAGATGCTACCTTCTCTTTCAGGACCAGGCCAAATATCAGCAACCAGAAGGCCCACAAGATGATGCCATGGTTATTCCATTCAGTGGAAGACCGACAACCTGGTCTTCTGCGCGGGTTCAATGCTAAGGGGGTAGCGGGTGCTGGGGCGGGCCTTCTCCGAGGTCCCCAGCGCCTCGCCTTAGCCCAGAACAAAGGGATAACTTATAGCCACAAAAGTATCTTTTAGAAAACAAGTTTATTTACAAAATTACCTTCACAAACTCAGACCCACGCCAGCAATACAGCTTATCAGTATGGTACAAAGTAGCAAGCAAAAGCCTCAAGGACAGCGTGATTTCAGGGCTCTCAGCTACTTAGTTTAGCTTGGGTCCCGGCAGAGGCCCGGTCAACCGCACGCACGCTGCTAGCTGGGTTCCCGGTGGAGGCCCGGTCTACCCAAGCGGCTAGCTGGGTTCCTGGCGGGGCCCGGTCTACCCAAGCGGCTAGCTGGGTTCCCGGCGGAGGCCCGGTCTACCCAAGCGGCTAGCTGGGTTCCCGGCGGAGGCCCGGTCTACCCAAGCGGCTAGCTGGGATCCCGGCGGAGGCCCGGTCTACCCAAGCGGCTAGCTGGGTTCCCGGCGGAGGCCCGGTCTACCCAAGCGGCTAGCTGGGTTCCCGGCGGAGGCCCGGTCTACCCAAGCGGCTAGCTGGGTTCCCGGCGGAGGCCCGGTCTACCCAAGCGGCTAGCTGGGTTCCCGGCGGAGGCCCGGTCTACCCAAGCGGCTAGCTGGGTTCCCGGCGGAGGCCCGGTCTACCCAAGCGGCTAGCTGGGTTCCCGGCGGAGGCCCGGTCTACCCAAGCGGCTAGCTGGGTTCCCGCCGGGGCCCGGTCTACCCAAGCGGCTTGTGAGTGATTTCAGCTTGGTTTCCTGGGGGTCCGGTCAACCCAAGCGGCCAGTGATTTCAGCTTGGTTTCCCGGGGTTGCTGATCCTTCGTTCCCTTACCCCAGGCATGGGCAAAATTGCTGATCAGGTCCAGCGAAAAGTTCCCTTGTGCAGGGTGTTTTATACCTTGGTGTTTCAGGTAGCCCCTCCCTCCGTGATCAGGTGGGTTGACAGTGACACCCTCCCTGAGGGGCGGCCTTTTGGGTCAGGTGGGGTGACGCCTTCCCCCCGTGGGATGGGGTCCCTTCGAAGCCACTTGCTTAATGGTCCCATCCTATGGTGTTGAGTGGCCATTTCTTAGGGGTGCCGAAGCGTCTGCCCTGGAGAGGTATTCAAGTCTTATGTAGATGGGGCTGATATGCAAGAGCATTGACAAACCTGGTGATGCTTCCTGCCTTCCCCCCTGGGGCGATTCTATGTAGATGTTGTTTGTCCCCTTTGGCATCTGTGGAGACTGGTTGTCTCCCCCCCCCGGGTCTCCTTCCCCCCTCCTTGGTGAGTGTGTGTGTGTCAGGCAGGGGGCTTAGGTTGGCTTTCTCTCCAAACATTCTATTTGAAATATTATTTTTATTTTAAGGCTAGCCCTGGAAAGAGAAACACAGGCCCAGGTGGCTGCAGAGGTTGCCATCGCCTTCCCACATGCCTCTGGGAGATGCTGTGTTGGGGACCAGAGGCATTTGAAGGAAAGAAGATGGCCCCTGCTACAGAAACGCCCAGCCCAGTGCATCTCCTTTGAGCCCCAGGTTCTTGAAAGACAAAAGCAGTTATGCCAGTGTGGGTGGGATCCCACCTATGGTGTGGCATGGCTCCCCTCCCCCCTACATCAATGACACAGGTCTGAAAGAGACATACCAGGCTGGGAACTCTTTAGTGGCTTCCATGCTACTTTTTCATGCCACCCAGTAAGCTTATGAGGAGCAGAAATTGCCCAAGAAGCAGGGAGGGAGGGATAGGAAATCCCATGGGAAGCAGATGGGGGTGGTGCAGGGCACCTTGACTGGCGGGAGGTGGTGGTGGTGTCGAACCTGGTGCCAGGCCTGTTCAAGTCCAAACTACGTGTTACACAAATGTCCATGACCACAGCTCCCAACCTTCATCTCTATTGTGAAGGGAGAAGATAAAACCCCAGGACATGCACCTGTGGAACCAACAGGGATGGGAACTCGGACTCGACTCGTGAATCGGACTGAGTCCCCCCTCTGACTGACTCGAGTCCCAATGTTTTTAATGGGACTCGAGACTCAGCTCGGGACTCGAGACCAAGGACTTGTCAACATCCCTGGGCTGTGCCAGAAGGAGTGGAGAGGAGCGTGATCACCGGTGAAGAGCGCATGGAAGCGAGGCGTGCCATTGCTCGGCCACTATGGACAGCTACTAGAAGCGCAGCCCCAACGATGTGTTGAAATTTATTTTGATTGATGTGTTGTTGTGGGGGGGTTGGGTTAGGGTCAGACATTTTGGGTTTGGCTGCCTCTGCCTGCCTGTTTGGGGTTCCCTGCCTCCTCTGCCTGCCTGGTCTCTTCTTGACCAGATCAACAGTTGAATTGTCCAAGACAAAGGGCACTGCCTGCCTGCCTGTTTGGAGTTCCCTACCTCCTCTGCCTGTCTGGTCTCTTCTTAACCAGTTTGAATTGTCCAAGACAAACGCCTCTGCCTGCCTGCTTTGAGGTTTCCTGCCTCCTCTGCCTGCCTGGTTATTTTGGGTTTGTCTGCCTGGTCTGTTCTTGCCAAAATCAGTTGCAGAGTTTTGAAATAAAAAGGCACATTTGTGCCTAGAATTTATTTAAGCCACACATCTGAAGTAGCCTTATTTTGTTGGGGGAAAACCCCATTGATTTTAATAGGGACCCGTGGAGTCAGTTTTGGGAGTGACTCGGGACTCGGGACTCGTGAGTCACCATTTTGGACCAAGGACTCGGACTCGAGACTCAGGTCCAAAGACTCGTGACTCGTGACTCGACTCGTGATTCGAGACCAAGGACTCTTCAACATCCCTGGGAACCAATGATTGATACTGGGTCGAAGGGGAATAAGAAGTATAAATGTGTAACCTACAGGGTGGGGACAAATTGGATCAGGGCCAGAACACTGTGAGATGATGATGTAACCCTTTCCCCTACACTGTTGTTTACCTGCTCAAAATGCACCCCACTGGTGCTATTTGCCATGGTGAGAAAAAGAGACAGGCACCCATATCATGCCTGCCTCCCCACCCCCCTCATCATGGCCAACAACAACTTTTGGGTGTGTTTTTAATAATTTTGGGAAACAATGCAGGGGAATATGATCCCCTCCTGAATTGTCACAGCTTTGGTCCAATCCCTACTCCCGTTGCTTTTAAGTCTTAAACAATGTCTGCAGATCCTATCATGGATCTCCCAAGTAACACCCAGTTTTCCATTCACATAGCAGGGGGTGTCTCTTTTGAAATGGTGCCTGCTGTGATAGATGTATGCATTCTTTAAATATGAAGGAAAAAAATTTTTCCCCCCCCCTTCAGAATTAGTGTTTTACTCATATGGATGGGGGGGATTTTAATTGATTAATCAATGTGGATTAAAACACATTTAGATTTTTTTTTAATGCCACACTTATTTATTTATTTTATTATACCCCGCCTTTTTTCCTGCAAGGAACTCAAGGCGGCTTATATAATCCTCCTCCTCCTCTCCATTATATTTTGCTGCATTAGTCTTTTTATTCCTGTTGTTTGTCTTGCTAGTTTTTATTCTCTAAGCCAGCCACCCCCCGAGAACTTCTGTTATACTTTGGCCTTTAAATATTGACACCTGGAGGGGTGGGAGGGACTGTAGAACAAGCCAGGATTCAGGACTGAAAAACATTTAGGATCAGATAGCAAACCAGGAGACAAGACCAGAGAATGAGACAAAGGAAATACAGAGGAGCATCAGAGGCCAGAGACAGGAAGCCCTCTTATACTCCTTCCTGACAACCACCTGTACGCACACCCCTCCCCCCAGTTCCTTGATTCCATCATCATCAGCCCAATGTGATTTGATTTGTTTCTTTAAAACTGCTATGACTGTGTGAAGCTTTTTAGTTCTGTTTTCATACTGCTGATCTGTTGTTTTGATTTTAATTGTGTTTTGGATAGTTTTAATTGCGAATTGTGTCAGATTGTCGTGAATTGCCTTGAGGGTCTTTCTGAAGTCAGAAAAGCAAGACAGAAATGGGGGGAAATGAATTACCGAAAGCCAAAGTAATATGTATACAAGTCCAAATTACTCAGTTCTTGCATTATACTTTTAAGCCTTCCCAGTCCTGCATATTAGAGCTGCAACCTCCTCCTCTCTCACAATTGGGTGACAATATTCCCACAGAATATATGGATTATAGGTAGGGATGACCTGTAAAATTACCTATCATTTCTTATTTTCTGCTTTTTTATCCCAAGCATTCTTTCCCCTTACTTCTGCAATACCAGGGCTCATCATCATCAGGCGATCACTCGTGTCGTGACCGAGTAAGATTGTTTTCCAAGATAAAAATTTACAAAAAGGAGATTTTAAAAGGAGGAAATTCTAAAGAAAATTGTGTAGACTCTAGCGATGGGTCCGTAAGTGACTGTGGAGGCCAATTCTAGATCCACACAGCTTCCCACAGTGAGGAGACTGAGGACACAGGTTACCAGATGGAAGATGGTCCTGTAAAGGATTCATTTGAGGTGCTTTTCGCTTAGCACATTTCTCCCTTTCACCTTGCACTCGGGCTTCTTCAAAGTCCATAGAACCTTTGTGAAAGGCCAACCTCCAGTTAGGTCATTCATGGGCCAGAGCTTCCCAGTTTTCGATGTTTATATTGCATTTTTTTAGATTAGCCTTATGAACATCTTTAAACCTCTTATATTGACCACCGATATTCCGCTTTCCATCCTTGAGTTGGGAAAGTAACTGCTTTGGGAGACGGCAGTCAGGCATTTGAACAACATGACCGGTCCACTGAAGTTGGCGTTGAAGGATCATTTTTTCAACGCTAGTAGTCTTTGCTTCTTCCAGTACACTGACATTTGTTCGCCTATCTTCCCAAGTAATTCGCAGGATTTTCCGGAGGCAACGTTGATGAAATCTTTCTAGGAGGAACTAAATAAGATAACGTTGTTTTGCATTCAGCTATGTTTGCCAGCATTCTTTCTATGGTATACCTTTCTTTCTCCTTCCTCCTCTACGGATGAGCTTGATTGCTGATCCTCCTCGTGTTCCTCCGGTTCGTGGGACTCTGGAGCAAGCATCCTTCCCACCTTGCCCGGGGATGTCTTGGAGTTGCGGTTCTTTGCAAGGAGCTTGGGGCAACACGACTGAGGTTGCCCCCCTTCACTCCTTTGGGCTGCCGATACAGCCCCATTTGGTCTGCCAACTTGCCCATCTCCCGACAGTTTGGGGGGTCCCGGTCCCTCACCGCCGTAGCCAAATCCTCTGGGATAGTGGCACAAAATTGTTCCTGGATCAGGAGCTCCCGCACCTCCGCCAAGGTGGTTCTCCCGGTGGCCCCAATCCATGCATCCCAGACCTGCCCCAGGTGCGCCATCCAGGAGGCATACGTGTCCCCTGGGGAAGGCTGCCCGTAACGAAATTTACGGCGACAGTGTTCGGCTGTGAGGGCAAACCGCTCCCTCACAGCCTCCTTAAATGCAACATAGTCCAAAGGGGCAGTTTGGGTGTGAATGCCCAAGAGATCAGCCAGTTCCCCGCTGACCTGAGTCCTCAAGGCGGACATTCGCAAATTGTCCGGCACCTTCTGCTCCAGGCAGGCAGCTTCGAACAGGGTGAAGAAGATCAACACGTCCTGCCCGGGCTTGTAGGTGGGGAATTGCTTCCTGTCCCATTTAGGGGTCGGGGTGCTCCCACTCTGGGGTGTAGGGGGTCCCCCATGTCTGGCGCCTGCGGTCAGCCTGGCCAACTCCAGCTGCATCTGCAGCGCCACTTGCTGATGCTGGACCATCTCTTGTTGATGTCGCATCACCTCCCTGGTCTGCTGCCAATTAAGTTGGGGGAAGAGGGCATCTAAGCCTCCTCCTCCTATGGCCCCACCAGCAACCCTCGTCACGGTCTTCCTCTAATCGGGGTCCCTCCTCTCGCTTCTCCTGAGGCTACTAGTAAGGCTGGGGCTACCCCATTGCTTGGGTTCCTGCCCTGCCAGCAAGGATGAGGGGGCTCCTCCCCCCTCCCGGTTTGCAATCCTCGGCCGCACTACCCACTCCATTGTGGAGATCTGGCTCCCTTCTCTGGTTGGGGTCTCTGGGCTGTTCCCTAGCTCCAGCTGTTCCTGGCTCAGGCTATTCATTACTTTGGTCTGAGCGCTTTTCCAGCAATCCGCTAGCCTGCCCTAGACCCTGTTAGTTCTGTCCATTAATTGTGGTTTCCAATTATCCCACGCTGCCACCATGTGAAGGATCACTAGCAGGATCCTTTGTGTGAGTTCGGCGCTTAACGGGTTAACCGGCACTGAGTTACAGCCCGTACGAGCGCTGGCGACCACCTGAGAGGCTTTCACGCACAAGAGGAAACCAAAGCCCTTTAAATGACCAAATAAGGCTTTTATTTGTTTACACAAAACACAGATCGGAACTAACAGCTCTCCAGGAATACTACAATGTCAACACAACCTTAGTTGACCCCTGCGTTACTCAATGAACAGGCTCCTAAGCTAGCGGATTGAATCTGGTCAATTACCTCAGATCAGAGACTCTACGCTTAGTCAGTTTCAGCCTGGCTCCGGGTCGGCCGATCCGGGGATGAGACTGGCTTACTTGGGCTGCCGCTTGAAGGACGAAACTGGCCCCGAAGTACCCTGGGTTCCCAACAACCCCTTACCGGAAGGGAGAGGGGTTTTCTACCCCGGAGTTCCCGCTCTCCCCGTCCTCCAGGTCAGGTGGGGGCTTATGCCTGCCCCTTCGTTTCAGGTGGGCTTATTCCTGCCCGGGAAGAAGGTGACGTACTGATACTTTACAGCTCTTTGAGACTGCCCTGATAGTTTGATGGTCCTTGATGGTCCTTCCTGGGTTTTTGTGGATCTCCACCGAGACTCTTCCTTGTTGGGGATGACGACCTGTCTGGCTGCTTCTCCTGTGACTTCATCCCTCCTCCCTCGCCCCCTCCCTTAGGGGAAGACTGTGTGTGTGTGTGTGCAGACTTGTGTTGGGCTTTCTCCACAGTTAACCCATTCCTCCCACTCTAATCAGCGGTTACATGACTTTGTTGATTTTAAGCAGGCAATATTACAATTTCCAACAAACCGGGATGGCTGCCTCAATTCACCTTTGGCTGTTGGAAGGAAGTGATGGGAATTTGTTGATGATGTTCTAATATATGTCTGGTGTGATGCTGTCAGATCCCCATAAACAAAAGCATGTGGGTTGTCACGCCCAATCTGTTTGAACAGCAGTGTGGGCAAACCATGCTAAGGACAACTAGGGCAAAGGAGAAGGATAATGAATGATGTCGAGAGAATTGGTACTAGCAACTGGGGCCTGACATACATGGACACATTTATTTATTTAATGCCCCAGCTTTCCACCCAGGAAATGGCTGTCAAGGCCATTTCAAGGATAACACGACACATATTTGGTAAGGTGGTGGTGAGTAATTCATTTTCCAGCTATTTGTTCAACTGCGTCAAATGAGTTACTTTCAAAGTGAATATCAATATCAAAGGATATTTGATAATGATACCTCTCTTATTTGGTGCCCCGAATGGCAACACAACTCACATGGGGAAAACTTCTAAATTTCACTTCTTTATGTGCACTACATGTGGAAAAAAAATATTGCAGCATACCATATATCAACACCAGGTGTGCTTTTGCTGAACACAGCAACAAATGGGGGGGGGGGCAGGATCTCAGCTGCTTAATTCAGTTAGGTAATTAGTGCTGCTGGTGGAAATCCATGTTTAGTATGTCCTGATTTGTTGCTTTTAAAACAATGCTATCATTACCTGTACAACAGGATGTAACTATTAAATGTGTAGAGCTAATGACAATGGCATATCTTGGAGTGATAACGCCTCAGAAAAATGGCTGAATGAGTGAAATAATGGATGCATTCACACAAGTGGAAAATGTATTAATGCAATTGCTCCATCTTTCTCCTTAGCTAAGTCTCATGCTGCAGTTGCAAACACAAGGAATTATACAGGCACAATTCAAAATCTTCTTTTAAATATGTTTTCATTATTTCCTGAAAGCATTACCAGAACATACGCTGACAGGATCAGCAATTAGATGAACCCCCGTCTCTTTTCAGACAGAAAAACTCAGTGAATTTTAAAAATGTCTGCAGCAAAGGCAGATAAGATACCCATTTGTCTCTAATCATATGTCTTTTCCTTGCTGGTTCAGGAACTAGCTGCTGGCATTTGGGTCTCCTGAGGTCACCAAATAGGCATTGCAATGGTAGGTTTTAACGATCGAGAAGAAGGGGGAAAGATATTCTAGTATTCTCGGGGGGGGGGAATATATATATATATGTATATATATATATATATATATGCTAGTAGCAAATCAGGTAACCGATTCTTGGTCCCCAATCACCAAGCCATATGGTGTGAACAGATACTCACTTTTTCCCCCCCTGATGCAGAAAAATATGACAACAATTTTAAAGGCTTCCTTTTCTTCATTTGTGAACACATGCCACCATTCCTACATTGAGATTAGCATTAAAAAACACACACAACACAACTCCACATGTTTATGCATGAGTACCTTCCCAGCACATAACTATTCTTTGGCCTAGTTTATGCATTACAGGTGGCACTGGTCCACGAGTAGTGGATGAGTGGGTGGACAGGTGCCCTGCCCATCCCTACAAATATGGCAGTTGGAACCTCTATATTACAGAGAAGGTTTTTCCTCATATTTTGAGGTCTTCATCCTCAAAATAAGTGGGGAGGAAATAATTCACACGGGCCAAAGCCCCACATGATTAGGCTTCCTTTGGTGACATATATGGAGGAATATGCATTCCAAACCAGTGGAGGCTGGTGTGGCACCATTTATTTATTTATTATTACATTTATATCCCTCCTTTCTTCCGTAGTGGAACTCCAGGTGGCTACATGCAGTTCGCAGGTGGTCTACCCTCCAAGCACTGACCAGATCCAGACCTGCTTAGCTTCAGCATGGGGGCTGCCTCATGGGCCTTCATACCATACCCTGCAACCAATGTCCATGGGCAGTGTATCCACTCTGGGTTTTAGTCTGAACTTCTCAGGAGCTATCCATGATGCTGTGTCCTGTCCTCCCAAATAGGTTCACCACCATGGATAGCTCCTTTAAAGTTCAGAATGAAACCTGGACTGGATAGAACATCCCACTGCCATTGGCGCCACCAGCCACTGCTGTTCCAAACCTCTGAAATACTTATATACTTAACATGCATAATGCTCAACATTATGACAACTGAAATGTGTGCGGAAGGAGGGCTTGAATCTTGCAAAGATCCCTGAGGGGTGTAACCCACTGCAGGGTCCCTATCAGACAGGTTTGAAGCATGCACTGTCAGGATGGAAGGGCAGGTTTTGCTCTCAACATGACTGTGGTCAGTATCCAGTGGTGGCAATCCATCAGCTCTAAACACATTGCATTAGTGGGAACATCCACTGTTGCCATGGGAAACTAGTGCTTTCTAGTGCAACCCCGGAAACTGCAAGCTCCACTGACTTTTCCCTTTTCAGAAGCAGTAGTTTTGGCTAGTTTCTGGTTGCACCAGCCAGCACTAGTTTCCCATTGTGCTAGTGGGCATTCCTGCTTGTGTAGTGGCAGCACTGGATACTGTGCATTGCTGTCATAGGAGTGTTTGCCTACTGTTTGTTTACATGGATAAAGGAAAGGGGTGCACTCAGAACACCAATGAGGTGTAGACTAGATCTGATCCTTGCCTTCAGTAGCCCCAGCCATTGAGAATCAGGCCAGCAGATATGTGCATAGCATCACCTCTTCATCTGCATAGCCCCATCCTGGATTCTGTTTCTCAGTCACACTAGTGTTGTAAACTCTGTGTGTGTGTGTGTGTGTGTGTGTGTGTGTGTGAGAGAGAGAGAGAGAGAGAGAGACTGAGACTGAGACTGAGACTGAGACTGAGACTGAGACTGGGGTCAGACAACATGATAACCAACACTCAAGAGTTGAGTATGGGTTGAGTGTGGATTGTTGTTGAAACATGGGTTCTCGTGTTGTCTGAACCAAGCTGTGCTAACAAGCCAGGCTTGTTAGCCACGATCAGTCCATGAAGAGAACCCATGGTTTGTTGCTGGGTTGTGGGTTGTTCATCATGGTTTGTTATCTTGGCTGGGTTCAAACAACATGATAACCCATGTTACAACATCAATCCATGGTTTTCTATGGTATTTACATGAAAAACGCAGCGCCGGGATCCCATCGCCTCACTTCCTGGCACAGCGCCGGGACCCGTCGCATCACTTCTGGGTCTCCGGTGATGCATTTTTCATGTAAATACCATAGAAAACCACCTTAAAACGGCCACAAATAGCAAATCGTGGCCATTTTAAGGTGGTTTTCTATGGTATTTACGTGAAAAACGCAGCGTCGGGGACCCGGAAGTACCTCTCCACGGCTCCTCTCAAGGGAGATGTGCCGAGCTGGGGAAAGGTAAGTCCTGCGGGGCTTGGGGGGGCGAGCTTGCCCCACTTCCACCCCCCAATCAAGATCCACGCACGGCACATCCCTAATCCAGTGACGACACTTTTGTGGCCACACCTTGGGCTGGCAAGAACAGTGCAACTTTAGCACACATTAGTTGTGTATTGCAGTAGCAAACTACAATAACTGGGGGGAAAACATGATAAACCTAATCTGGGAAATTCTGGAAGAAACAATGAACAATTACACAGGACTAGCACGACCAGTGTGTGTTGTGTGCCCCGCAAGTCATGGTAGCAATACAGTACTGCAATAAACTGCCCATGACAAGCCACCCTAAACAACACTACCACAACAAACCATGGGTTTTCAGGGTGGCTTGTTTGCAAAAAAAACCCCCAACCCACGATGGAAAAGCTGTGCCGGGTTCAGATGTCATGCTAAGCCACCCTGCAGTCATCTGTGGTGACAACCCACCATGGCTTATTGTGTCATATGCCAGATCTATAAGCAAATAGTTGGTTAATGGTTATTTGGACTCAGCTATTTTCATGTACACAGGCCCACTATCACAAAAGAATGCATGCTTTTTTGTAATGGGTTTCTCATTATCATGAATTAAATGTGTCCTTTCACTGAAAATTGGTGGATGCAAACAAGTCTGGTCTTCTGGCATAATTTGCCTGGATATCATGGACTGGTTGATGGATTGCATTCAAGAAAAATGGTACTGGAATGTGACTGTGGAATTACTGCAATTAACTTAATAACTGTGGTGGATCTTTTGCTTGCAGTTGCATAAAAACAGGTTTGGCTAACAATATTTGCTTCCCTTTGTACCGTAGCTTCCAGTGCTTTGGAGATCAGATACTTCTTGATCTGTAAGGATTTTCTGCGAATAAAACTATACTTTGCATGGTTTAAGCAGAAATTTAATGGATGCTTCATAACAATTTCTATCAACCTCTATTTATGCAGATTCCCCCCTTTAAGAAAAAAAAGTTTCCCATCTACATTATTTATTTCACTTTATTGCCCATTTTCTTCCAAAAGTACTGAATGGTTAGCAGCATTAGCATAAATGTGAATTTCTGTGTCCAAAGGCCATATAAAACAAAAGACTCAGGATAAAGAAAATGAAGTATAGACCATTCCACTCAGATGTACATATCGCTACCATTCCACACATGCCAGTCTGAAATCCTGACATACTAGTAGAAATGCTACATAGAATTGGAAATGCACTGTGAAGTATGTTTGAGAATTAATTAGTTTACTCATATGTTTACCACTCTTTATCCACTAGGGATCCCAGGGCAGCGTACACAACATGGGGTTGCGGGGACCAAATCCAATATGAAAATTACAAATTAAGAGGCAAACAACCCCCTTCAACCAGCAAACCAACAAAAACACAATGGTTTAATAATAATAATAATAATAATAATAATAATAATAATAATAGCAGCGTGTGTAAGGTGGGAAATAAAGAGTCAAGACACAAGATATATGGTGTAAAATTAGGGCCACATTGATTAAATAGTCAAAGATCTGTGAAGGGAAGAAGTGCGGTGCTAACTGAACCGGCCATTGGCCAGTAGGCTGTTACAGGTGAAACATCCAACTCCAAGGGGGTGGTGCTGTAACTCGTCACACCCCAGTTTTACACTACAATGGTGCTGGGAGGCCTTCCCACAGTCACCCACTCTCAGAGCCACACAACTCCGATTCGGGTGAGGTGAGTTGGCCTCAAAGATGAGCCTTATCTCCTTAAACTGAGCCATAAAACTCAGCACCGGGAGCCTTGGGTCACGCCAGTCACCTAAAAGGTGCCATCAGATGAACACCGAACCCTAGCCCACTCCCTATTCCCGCACTTGCCTGCCACAGAGAAAGCCTCTGCTTAGTCTACTCTCCCCCACCTGCCAGGAATAAATTCCATCAGGGCCCTTCGCAGATCCGTGAGAAACAAATCGTTGCTGGCATCAGATAAATGGACCCCATCTGGCCGGTACAGCTCCCTTCTAGCCAAGGATATCATGGGATGAGGAATCGCAAAACCTATCCCTGCAAGGCCCCTGAAAGTCTCTCTATTAACTTTCCTGCCTGCTCTGTTCAGGCCTCTGGGGTCACCACCAACCCGCAAACAGAAGTGTGGCAAAATGTGAGACCAGACGATCTGGACTCCCAGCCAACACTGCCATATCACAGCAAGGTCTGCAGATGCTTGCAATATCAAGGCCAGAACAGAACAACGTAGGTAGGAGGCTCTGCCACTGTATTCCATGCTGACCCAACCAATAGATGTCAGCCAGTAGACCGATCCCAAGTTGAGATCCAAGGCCCAAGTTAGCAGCTCTCCACGCTGCCCAAAACACCATACTGTGCCCACACACGAGCAGGGCCGGCGCTACCGCTAGGCCAACTAGGCTGTTGCCTAGGGCGCGTAGCGGAAGAGGGCGCAGAATGCTGCGCTCCTCTTCGCTGCCGGCACGCTCCTGCCCTGCCCGCTCGCCTCACCGAGAAAGCCAGGTCAGTGCGGGGGATTGCGCCCGGAGTAGTGGTGGGGCCGAGCCTGGGTGCCTCCCCCCACCTTGCCTCTCCTCCGCGCCGCCTCCCACCTCGCCTCACCTCTGCGCCGCCTCCCCCCCACGCCGCCTCCCCCCACCTCACCTCGCTTCGCCTCTGCGCCGCCTCGGCCTCGCCTGGCCCCCCCCACCCTGCCATCCCCCCACCTCGCTTCGCTCAGCCTCGCGCCGCCTCCCCCCCGCGCCCCGCCATCCCCCCACCTCGCCTCGCCTCTGCGCCACCATCCCCCCCACTGCCAGCCCTCCCACCACCTCGCCTCGCTTCGCCCTCCGCGCCCCTGCCCCCCCCCGACACCTACTTCTCCGCGCTGTTTCCGGAGCCCCGCCCGCGCACTCTGTTTGGCGGAGGAAACAGGGCAACAGGGCTTAAACAGCCCTGTTGCTCTGGTTACCCCCGGCCAAAAACAGAGTGTGGGGGTCCTCCTTTTTGGAGGAGGAGTGGGAAGGTAGGTGGGGGATGGCAGCGGCAGCGTGCGGGGGGGGGGGTCCGGTGGCGGCGGCGGCGGGAGGTTGCAGAGCAGGGCTGCTTTCCGGAGCCTCCCCCACGGCACGAGAGGGGGGGGCGCTAAATATAATTTAGCCTAGGGCGCCAAACTGCCCTGCACCGGTCCTGCACACGAGCATACAAACTGGCCTCCAACCACTCCAGGGATCTGGAAAGAAGAGATAGAAGCAAGCAGCAGCACCAATCATGGCAGTTTGCATACATAGTAACGATATGCCTGAGAGCGCCATTGGCCCACCACCTGGACCCGTTCCACGGGAAAACCCAGGGCAGCAGCAGTAGAAGCAGCACCAATACGAAAGGAATGGATGCGAAAACGCATGTCAGACAGACCAAGAGCCAACAGGAAAGATTCGACAATGGCACAAAATTGGAACTAATTGGATAGCACCAGACTCATAAGAACATTGGAAGCTGTCTTATACCAAGTCAGACCATAGCCAACCAGCTCCAGATACTCTTGGATAAGACTGATTATCTGGAATCTTAGAGATGTTACCGCAAATATCGGGGGGCTGGAATGAGGCTGAAATCAGCCCCGCTCGTAGCCCCCCGATAATCGCAGGCCTACCTTCCTGCCCGCTCGGTCCACTGCTCGAGCCGCCGCACTGCACAGGCTCCCGCCGCATCATTTCTTGCTGGCTGGAAGTGACGTGACGGGACCCTGCGCTGACGCGGCAGAACCCCGCGCTGCGGTATTGGCGTAGAAACTGCGATGGCTGTTTTAAACCCTGTTGCCCTGGTTTCTATGCCAAAACCGTGGCATGGGGTTCCGCGCATCCTAGGGATGCACTTCGGGCCCTACCTGGGCCCGAAGTTCTCCGCGGCTCGGATCTCCACGGCGGCGGTGGCCCAATCCCGGTCTTCTGAGTGGCACAGAGCGTTCTCCGTGCCGCTCGAGCCGCCGCCGGACGCCCCTGCCCCCCCGCTGCCACTGCCGCCGCCGCCACCACCATACCTCCCGCTGCACCCGCCTCCTCCTCCTTCTCCGCCTCCGCTGTTGTCTCTGCCGCCGCTGGACCCCTGCGCCGCTGGACCCCTGCGCCGCCACCGCCGCCTCCGCCTCCGCTGTTGTCTCCGTCGCCGCCAGACCCCCGCGCTCTGTTTTTGGCAGGGGGAACCAGGGCAACAGGGCTTAAACAGCCCTGTTGCCCTGGTTTTCCTCGCGAACAACAGAGCACAGGGGTCCAGGGGTGATGTAGCAGGGTCCCATCGCGTCACTTTCGCTGCACCGGAAGTGACGCAACGGGACCAGTGCGGGCGGCGCAGCCCGCGCAGGTGGCTCTCTGCGGAGAGCGAAGAACTAAAGGTAAGCCCGCGTGGGAGGCGGAGAGCCCGCGCGGACATGAGCAGGCCCAGTTCAGGCCTCACTCGTGTCCGTCGGGCTGCTCGGGCACATCCCTTGGCGCAGGGTCCCATCGTGTCACTTCCAGCCAGCCGGAAATGACACGACGGTACCCTGCACTGCCGGTGTGGCTGCCCGAGCGGTGCGGAGAGCGGGTGGAGAGCCGCTCCATGCCAAAGAGAATATGGGCTTTGGGGGGGCTGCTCGCTGAGGAGAGGAGAGGAGAGACGAGCCCCCCCAAAGGTACAACCCCCACCACTAATCTGGATCCATTTCAGTTGGGGTTCAGGCCAGGTTTGGGCATGGAAACAGCCTTGGTTACCACGTATGATGACCTATGTTGAGAGAGGGACGGGGGAGTACAACCTTATTGATCCTCCTTGATATCTTCATCAGCTTTTGATACCATTGACCATGGTATCTGTCAGGGTCCAGGTCAAGAGTGGCAAGGGTTCAGGGCCGGAACGCTGGGGCCAGGAAAGAGGACAGCAGATACAGACAACAGGCCCAAGGTTCTACACAGGTTCAGGACAACAGAGTCCAAATGGGCCAGAGGCAGAGGGCAAGTACAGGCAACAGGCACAAGGTCAAGCAGAGTCCAAGCACAGGTCAAGGCGAGTGGCAGGATCCAGGGATAGGCAGTGGTCAGGGATAGGCAGGGTTCCAGGGAAGAGGCAGGAACAGGCACCCAGATGAACCAGGCTGAGCAGGGCCGGAAGGAGGAGCATTGGTCAGGGACAAGCAGGAGGTTGAGCACAGCAAAGCCTGATGTAGCAGGCAATCATGAACAGGCTGCAGCTAGCACTGGAGACCATGTTGCTGAGGCAAAGGCTGAAGGTGAAATGCAGCTCATATAGCCCTTTCCTGGCAGCTCCCAGCTGGTCTGTGTTAGCCCACCTGGGGCTGGGAGTGCCTGCTGGTCTGGGCCCGAACTCTGCAAGGGTTTACCAGCCAGGGCTCACATCTTGTGAAGCCCTGCTGCTGGTTATACGCAAAGCTGCCGCCAGATGCTGCTGCAGGACAGACACTGATGGTATCCTTCTAGGATGATTGTCTGAGTTCAGAGTGGGAGGAACTTCAACTGCATTGCAGTGGTTTTGCTCCTACTTGGATGGTTGGCTTCAGAAGATGGTGGCTTAGTGGAATATATCTCGGTCCTGTGGATTCTGCAGTCAGGACCGGTGCAGGGCAGTTTGGCGCCCTAGGCAAAGTTATATTTAACGCCCCCCTCTCGTGCCGGGGGGGGGGCTCTGGAGCAAAGCAGCTGGGAAATGCCTGCTTGCCCAGTGCCCCCGCCCCCCGCCCCCCTCCTCCTCCGGCAGCCGCTTTCCCCACTGCGCAGCAGACGTCCGAGGCGATGACCAAGGCAAGACATCATAATCTCCTGCTGAAACTGACACACAGCAGCAGCAGAAACAAAAAAGCCAGGAAATCAGCTGTGGGCTCACGTGCCAGCCACCCGGCCAATGGCGCGCCGGCTCTTTTGTTTTGATACATTCCATTCGATTTTTAAAGGGACACGGTCCTTGTTGAGGAAAGACCCTTCACCCCACCACCACCGGTGTGTGTGTTTCTTGCTTGCAGGCATCTTCGGACCGGTCGCCGCCGCCACGCGCGCTCCTGACCCGGCCTGGCTCCGGGCGCCGAGGAAAGCCGAGCGCGACCCCGAGCCCGCCCGGCGCCCGCAATCCCCCCGCACTGACCTGGTAGTGCCTTTGTCAGCGAGGCGGCCAGGCGGGACAGGAGCGTGCCAGCGGCGAGGAAGAGTCGTCCAGAAGGAGCGCAGAGTTTCTGCGCCCTCTTCAGCCATGCGCCCTAGGCAGCCACCTAGTTTGCCTAGCGGTCGGTAGCGCCAGCCCTGTCTGCAGTATGTACTTGTGCAGGGGTTGGTTTTGTCCCCCACGCTATTTGACATCCGCATGAAACCACTGAGTGCAGTCATCTGGAGTTTTGGGAGAGCATTGTCATCATTATGGCAATGCACCAACTGTATTTTAGGAATGTAATCCGAGCGGGGAGCTTACCTGCTGGGGGGGTGCTCCGGAGCACCCGCCACCTGCTCTTGCCGCACTTGCGCTGCTCGCAGCGCCAGGGAACCGGAAGTGACATGACGGGTTCTCTGTCGCATCGCTTCCAGTTCCCTGGCGCTGAGTTTTTAGCATAAAAACCAGGGCAACCCAGCTTAAAATGGCTGCGAATAGCAAATCGCGGCCTTTTCAAGCTGGGTGCGTTGCCCTGGTTTTTATGCTAAAAATGCAGCACCAGGGAAACGGAAAAAGATGTGCCAGGGACCTGACGCTCCTTTCCCCGGCACGTCTTGGAGCGAGCGGCAGCCAGGTAAGTCATGAGAGTCTGGGGGGGGGGGCGAGCGGGCCAATTTCAGCCTGCTTTCAGCCCCCTCCCCAAGACTTGCAGATACATCCCTACTTTTCTCCTTCTCATCTTCATCAGGTAAGGCTGTGAATGTACTAGATCAGTGCCTGACTATATGACAATGGACTGAATGAGGGTTAATAAACTGAAGCTTAATCCAGACAAGACTGAGATGTTGTTGGTGGGTGGTATCCTCACCGGATGGAGAATGCTCAACATGTTCTGGATTGGGTTGTGTTTCCCCTGAAGAAGCAGGTTCATAGTTTCGGGATTTTTCAGGAGCAATGTTCATCATTTGAGGCTCAGGTGGCCTCAGTGGCATGGAGTGCCTTCTATCAACTTCAGCTGGTGGTTCAGCTATGCCCCTATCTGGGCAGGGATAACCTGGCTTCAGTCATCTATTCTCTGGTAACTTCCAAGTTAGATTACTGCAATGTGCTCTACATGGGACTGCCTTTGAAGATGGTTCAGAAGCTGCAGCTTGTGCAAAATGCAGCAACCAGATTGATAACAGGGACCAGGAGGTCTGAACACATTACACTGATTCTGGCACATTTGCACTAGTTGCCTTTATGTTTCTGAGCCAGATTCAAGGTGCTGGTTTTGACCTATAAAGCCTTACATGGCTCGGGACCGCAATACTTGATGGAGTGCCTCTCCTGGCATGAACCTACCCGTATACCACACTCATCATCTGAGGCCCTCTTCCAGGTGTCTCCTTCAAGGGAAGTTCAGAAGGTGGCAACAAGAGAGAGGGCCTTCTCAGTGGTGGTCCCCAAATTATGGAACAATTTCCTCATCGAGGCCCACCCGGCACCAACAGTGTTCTCTTTTTGGCATCAGGTCAGGTTAAGACATTCCTCTACTCTCAGGCATTTGGCAGCATATGCTAAGGTTTTTAATTGAGTCATGGGAGTTCATATTGTTGGTGGTTAACATTGTTTAGATGTGTTTGTGTGTGTGTGTGTGTGTGTGTATTTTCTGTTTATATGTTTTTATATCAATGTTTTTCATAATATGTGCAATATTGTATTTTTAAGGGTTTTAATCTTTGTAAGCTGCCCAGAGAGCTTTGGCTAATGGGTGGTATAGATATGTAATACATGAAATGAAATGGTGCATCTATTTCACTATTGTCTACCCTGACAGGTGGTGGCTCCCCAGGGGTAGGGATGTGTGATGGTTTCATTTGGGGGGTGGAAATCCAGTGGACTAGCTGGGCTCGACCCCCTGAACTCCATCCCACTTACCTCTTCCCCAACTTGACTCACATTCTCCCAAGCTGAGCTGGAGACTTCCGGGTTCCTGGCGGGCCACTGTTTATGTAGAAAATGCCTTAAGATATGCCTAAAGCAGCCACAATTTGCATAATTTGCACAAATTGCAGCCACTTTTGACATATCTTAAGGCATTTTCCTCCACGTAAACAGCGGCCGCTGGGAACCTGGAAGTCTGGCGATCAGCGGACACCTGCTTTCGGCCCAGCTGGGCAGGAGCAGCTGCAGTGTCTGTTGAGCCAGTGGCGGGTCAGATCTCAGCAGATCACCCACCCCTACCCAGGACATAGGACTCTTCCCCAGCCCTACCTGGAGATGTCGGTGGGGTGAACTTTGGACCTTCTGCATGAAAAGCATGTGTTCTTTGGCTCTCCTCTGTCATGTTAGTCTTCCCAAATGTGTCTCTTCCAGCTAGGATAAACCTGGATCTGTCCTGCCCTGCCTTGTTGTGTTCTGGCTGGGGTGGGCAAGACATGGATACTGCTCTGCTTTATGGAGAGTTGTTTCTACCTGTGCTTTTTAGTAGTGGCTCATATCTGGGTACCTTCAATAGAGGAATCATTTCAGCTCTCTGATCAATTGTTCTGCCTTGCTGCATCATTTTACACCCTAGAGCTAGTTCTCAAGCAAGTTTTTCTACAAGAATATAGACAAAAGGAGAGGAGAAGAGAGAGAGAGAGAAGAGCTCAAGGGACAACATAGAAAAGTAAAAAGTAGAATAGCTCCCTGATGGATACCAATCGACAGTGCAGATTGGAACCACTTTCTAGCAGCTAGGACAAAAGCACTTAAATCAGGGTTGGCAACTTGTGGCCCTCCAGATAATTTAGCCTACAACTCCTATCAGACCTAGCCAACATAGCCAATGGTGAGGGATCATAGGAATTGTAGGCCAAAATATGTTGCCCACCCCTAATTAAACCTTACACTGGTTTCAGTGATAAGGTAGTTCAGACTCTGATTCATCCAGCAGCAGTGGCAGAGGGGAAAGAAAAATCCTGGGAAGAAAGCAAGGCAGATGCTGAAGCTATCTTTGTCATTCAGACCAGTGAGCAAGCCTGAATGGAAGCTTTAATACAGGGTCAGGCCTTATCCTCTTGCCTGTTGCTGTTTGAAGCTTCTTTGCTAGGCAAGCTGGTTAGTATGTGGCGGCAGAGATGGTCATCTGTTTTACAGCCTTCAGTTGACAGGTTCAGGGCCTGTTGCAGGCTGATATCAAGTAGGCCGCTCAACAAGGTCTGCCACGGACGGCCTTCTCCTTATCCCATCAGCCAGAGCAGCCAGGCTGGTGGGGACTAGGAAGAGGGCCTTCTCTGTGGCGGCCCCCACATTATGGAACTCCCTCCCTAGTGACCTTCGCCATGCCCCCTCCGTGATGAGCTTCCGCCGTGCATTAAAAACATGGCTGTTCAGGCGGGAATATGGGGTGGGTTAGGTTTTTAATGAGAATTTTTTAATATTGTTTTAATTATTATATTTTATTGTGTTTTATTGTATTTTAATTGTACATCGCCCAGGGTGGCCGGGTGACCGGCCAGATGGGCGATTGATAAATGTAATAATGTTTAATGTTTATATCCTGGCAGGTACACAGGATGGTGAGAGTGTGATCCAACCACACCCTGTTTTGTCAACAGTGTAGAAAGTCCTTAAAATGAGGAATGAAGGAGACATTCTGTCATGCCTTGCTGGAGTAGGATTCTTTGGATGAAGAACAGGAAGGGGAGAGCCAGCATAATGGACCTCAGCCAGAGCCAGGCAAGGAACTACAGGCTTTGGCTGACAGCCCTCCTCTGGAGCCATCAGAAGAGCAACTGGGCCCCTCCTGTACCGTGCCTGAACTCCCCCAAATGCAGGAAACAGAGCCTGAGATAATTCACCCCTCTGAACGGCGTAGGCTCAAACACAAGCAGCAAAAGAATGAAGGGAACCTCCAGCATGGGGCCTCCCTTAAAAGCAACACACTGACCTAACTAACCAGGTGTGCTGATTTATGACCAGCTATAAATTTGGCCCAGCTGAGGTCAGCCTGTCACTGCAGACAACAGTGTTCAAAACCTTGTGCTTTGCCTTGTTACACTGGACTGGACAGATTCCTAGACTCTTGGCTGCTCCTTTGGACTATGCTTTTGGACTCCCCCAACTGGCCTTAATGCTTGATACAACTGACTCCTGTGTATTGAACTCTGGAACACCTTTACCTTGCCTCTGCTCAATCCTGCTAAGTATATTGGAACTCTCGTGGAAGACTCTGGCCTGGCCTGGTTGCTCTCATTTCTTATTCCCTGAACCTATCCAAGCCATGACTGGGCACTTGCCGGCTTGGGAGCAGGATACATTCCAAGATAGAGCAGCTGATAAGAGTTAGGGACTTAGGGATGTGCTAATGCTGGGAAGTCCAGCTTGTTTGAGCTCGACAGACTTCTTGCCTGCTCCTGTTCCAATTATCAGAAGCGAGCCAAGTTGGTTTTGTTCCACAGACTTCTGTCTGTAAGACAGGCTGTGGTTTGTGCATTTTTTAAAAACATGCTAAGGTAATTTGCGCAAATCACGCTAGAATTGTACAGTTTCCAGCTTCCAATTTGCACATATTTCCTTATTGTTTTAAAAAAATGCACAAACCATGGCCCATCTTAGAGACAGAAGTCCATGAGCTGGCTCAACTTGCACAACGGTGAGTTGTTGCCAGCGCGGGGCTAACGAATTGGAATCCGGGGGGCTGAATCATGAAAATCCCCCTATCAGATTCCTCACACATCCCTAGCCCTGGTTTGGGAGGGAAATGTGCGAAAGGATGGTTGATGCTACCAATTTCATTTTCCTGTTGTGGTCATGGAAAAATGCATAGGAGCAGCTATACATTTCTCATTCATATTACTTCCTTTGAAGTTGACTCGACCTTTTTGGAGCAGCTGGAAGCCTGGAACAGCTTTGTCATATAGGAGCAATAGTGTGGGCCTGTAGGTATCCTATTTTTCATCCACTTTTATACCATCAAACAAGCAGGCATGAAATGGCATAGGGAAAAGCATTGTCAAGATACATTTGAAGCTCGCTGGTCATGGTTAGTTACCCTATTCCTCACTTGGACACTGGTATTTGATGCTCATGCTAGTGAAGATGGACTCAGAGCTGTCCTGACATGAGAACACTCCACTGAACATGAAGAAGTCCCTTGTTAATGAAAGCATTGGAGATTTCAACAGGGCCAAAAATAAATTTTTTAAAAAATACTATGGCGTTAAAGAAACAGGTTGTCCTGTGGCCCTGGGGTGCATTGAGAAGTGACATATGTACAGTGATGAAAAGAATTGATTTTTAGAGCTGTAATCAGTCATCCAAAATGCATCTTAACTTTTGATGAGGCAAACTCAGCGGCTACAGAGAAGGGAAACAGATGAGCATACACCCTCAGTCGCTTACTTAAGGTTATTCAGAATAATATGAATGTGCAAACTGGATCAGACCAAAGTCCGTCGAGTCCAACATTCTGATTCTGGCAACAGCCAACCTTTTGGAATGTCTTTGGCAAGCCCACAGGCAGGGCAAGAGATTTCCCCTGTTGTTTGTCCACAGCCTCTGTTATTCTGAGGTATACTGTTACTGTGCACGGAGGTTTCATGTAGCTATTATGGTGAATAGCTTTTGGTACTGTTAGACCCATCCTTCATATATGAAGGAGAGCCTCTTCTCACACTACTCTGCCCATGTATTAAAATCTTCAGATGAGGCCCTTCTCTGAGTACCATCTGTTGCTGAAATATGTTGCACCTCTACAAAGGAGAGTGCCTTTTGTGTGTGTGGGTGATGCCGCAACTTTACAACACCTTCCCTAAGGAAGTTTGACTAGTGCTGATGTTCCAGTCTTTTCTGTGCCAGCTCTAGGCATTCTTATTTGCCCAGGCATTTTGAATTAGATTTATTGCCTCTCTGTGCAATTCTATGATTCGTTGCCTCACAGTTTCATGTTATGAAGAGGAGGAGGAGATGTTGGTTTTATTCTGTTGTACTTTTACTGCATACCAGTCTGGAATGGGTGCAGTGCAATGGTATAGTTAGGGAGGGTAAATATTCTACACTGACACAACATTTTGTTCTCCTAGCATACAGGGACTTGGTGGAAGTTATTTTTCCTTCACATTTTACTGGTTTCTTATTACTTAGGGTGCAATCCTATGGACCTCTAACCTTGTTTGGGGGGGATAGGAGAAGTCAGACTCCCCACTGTGACCTCAGAAATCCCTTCTGAGGTCGCAGTGGGGAGTCCAAGTTTGGAGCACCTGTCCTTCCATCTCACAGTTGGCGCAGTTCTTTGCGCTCCAGCTGGGAACCAAAGCTGGAAGACTGACTTCGGTTATGGCATACGCAGGGATGTTGAAGAGTCCTTGGTCTCGAGTCATGAGTCGAGTCACGAGTCTTTGGACCTGAGTCTCGAGTCCGAGTCCTCGGTCCAAAATGGTGACTCACGAGTCCCGAGTCACTCCCAAAGCTGACTCCACGAGTCCCTATTAAAATCAATGGGGGGTTTTCCCAACAAAATAAGGCTACTTCAGATGTGTGGCTTAAATAAATTCTAGGCACAAGTGTGCCTTTTTATTTCAAAACTCTGCCACTGATTTTGACAAGAACAGACCAGGAGACAAACCCAAAATAACCAGGCAGGCAGAGGAGGCAGGGAACCCCAAAGCAGGCAGGCAGAGGCCTTTGTCTTGGACAATTCAAACTGTGGAACTGGTTAAGAAGAGACCAGGCAGGCAGAGGCAGCCAAACCCAAAATGTCTGAAAGGTTGCATTTTAGGAAAATGATTTTAAAGAATAAACTTGGATTGTTACTGCAACTAGGTCCAGACAGCACCTGCAGGTGGCATCAAGCAGGGATGTTGACGAGTCCTTGGTCTCGAGTCCCGAGTCAAGTCTCGAGTCCCATTAAAAATATTGGGACTCGAGTGCGACTCGAGTCAGAGGGGGGACTCAGTCCGACTCACGAGTCGAGTCCTGGAGTCCGAGTTCCCGTCCCTGGGCATACGGGGGGGGGGGCATTCCTGGGGGTGGGGAGGGGAGAAGCAAGGCTCTGCTGGATTCTGAGGAATCCAGGAGGTTCCTCAGCCTCTCCTCCTCAGGAGGAGGTGTAAAACATTTAGACGGCCCAAATCGGCTATCTAAGTGTTTTTGACGGTGAGGGGAGAGTGGTGGCAATCCTATCTGCTGCGCTTCTCCTGCACTCAATCGGATGCCCATAATCCTCTGGGTTCGGAGGCAGCTGCATACAGGAGGGGGCTGCCCATTTATTTATTTATTTGTGTGCTGTATATATGTCTTGTGCTCCTCCTGGAATGGAAAGGTGGGTTACAAAATCTCAAAGAAAAGAAGAGAAAAGAAACAACCCCAACATATCAAATCAAACACAAGCAATCTGATCCTATTCCATCTGGTATAACTCTAGGATAGGATTGCTTTGCTAGCGTGTCAACATGGTATAAGGTGACATGCTATTTACAGCAGTTGCCCTTATTTGTTGCCTTCTCTGCTTCATCCTTCTGCTGCCAGGAAGTGTTTTCCTCATTACTCCACTCCCTTTTCATTTATTTCTCAGAAAGGCAGCAGCAAATTGAAATTGTCACCATCAAGGCACCTTTAATAGTTCAGGCTAGTTACCACTTCCATTAACCCCACTGGCAGCTTTTACTGAAGACACTTAGGGCTTCTGCTTGGGGGGAAAAATAAGAAGAGAGAGAGAGAGAGAGAGAGAGAGAGAGAATCTTGTACAATGTAAATTGTGCATGCAGCCTTCTTTAAAATTCAAATGGTACAAAAAATTAATGCAGTCTGTAGGAAGCATAGCATAGTCTTGAAATATACTCAACTCTTAAACATTTTTCCCCCTTTGCCCAGTAGGAGCATCTCTGTAAAAAAGAATATATACCAGTGGGATTATTCCGCTTTGCTCTAATTGGGTAAGACAAACAGTCTCAAAGGCAAGGTCTAAACAAGCTCCCTTATAACGTAGGAAGTTTCAGAGTAATTGAAGCAAAGTAGCTGGGCACTTTTAATTAAATTGCTAAGAAATGTGCAAGCAAGGCTATTGCTTTTGCTCTCTTTCTTTTGAGTTATGAAGGATTGCCATACTTGGAGATGGAACAGAGTGAGAAATGCTGCTGCTGCTGAAATAAAAAAACAAACACACCAATCCTTGGCATTGGCATTTTGCACAGACCTTTCATTCAAAGTGCTCTAGAAGCACATTATCTCAGTTTTCCTCACAGCAATCAAGTAAAATAGGCCAGTTTTATTATCAGCAGAGGTGAGGCTAAGTTGGTATCTTTCCACTTTCCTGAGGCCTGCCAGAGAGTACGTGGGAGAGGCATTTTTGAATCAAGAACTTCCTGGTTCACAATTCAGGGCCCAATCCTATGCATATTTAGACAGAAAAAAGTCCTACAACTCCCATGGTTGCCTCAGGTTGGGGAATGTTTGGACTTTTTGGACTTTCTTCTGTCTAAACATGTCCTAGTCTACATCCCGCCCCCCCATAAAACAACAACATTTTGAGGCATGATTTGTAGGTTGCCTGAGTGGAATGGTTCACATTGCCCATTCCCAGGCTGCAAGATTGGGAGGCATTTTCTGCACATTTGGAGATGGACACCAAGACTGGTTTGGTCACCTTGGTGGATTATCATTGCCCGGAATTGGATAAGGGGAGAGAATCCCTGTTGCTTTGCTGGACCTCTCAGTGGCCTTTGATACCATTGACCATAATATCCTTCTGGGATGCTTGCCTGGCTGGCATGGGAACTGAGGGTACCACTTTGCAGTGGCTCCAGTCCTACCTGATTGGCAGATCCCCGGAATGGTGGGGGACCCCTGCTCAACCACTTAACCATTGGCCTATGGAGTCCCTCAAGGTTCTATCTTGTCCACCATGCTATTTAACATCTACACGGGTCCATTGGAGAGATTATCCAGGGATTTGGGTTGGGTGTCCTCAGTAGATGGCCTGGCACCATCTATGTTATCCTTTCAGTGCCGGGTTAAGACTGCCCTCTTCTCTGAAGCATTCAATGAAATTTAATGGCATATGGGGGGCATTTAATGTTGGTCTCATTGTATTGAAAATGTTTTAGCTGCTCACATTGCTTTAAACTCTGTTTAAAATTTTGTATATTGGAATTTTATGCTGTTTTTATTGTATTTTATTGTATTTGTGGGTTGTGGTTTTTTTTATGAATTGTTGTGAAATGCCCAGAGAGCTTTGGCTATTGGGCGGTATAGAAATGAAATGAATAGATGAATGAATGAATAAATAAAAGTGATAATAGTAATAATAATAGATAGTAGCCAGCTATATCTCTTGTTTTCGTCTGATGCCAAGGAAACAGTGGGAGTTTTGAACTGGTGTCTGAATGCACTAATGGGTTGGATGTGGGCTAATAAGATGAAGCTTACTCCAGAAAGACATTAATGCTGTTGGTCAATAGGAGAGCTGAACTGAGAGGGGATATGTCCTACTTTGAAGTTGCACTCCCCTTGAAAGACCAGCCCTGCAGCCTGGGAGTGCTTCTGTATCTATTCTTGCTCCTGGATGCTCAGGTGATGCCTGTGTCTTCAGCAGCTCAGCTGTGCCAGCTATGCTCCTTTCTGGACAAAGCAGTTCTGGCCAGGGTCACACATGCTCTGGTCACATCCAGAATGGGTCCCTGTAATGTGTTCAAACATGGGGATGCCTCTGGAAACTGTTCAGAAATTTGATTTCAGCCTGTACAAAATGCAGCGGCCAGACTGAATTCTGGAGACTACTTCACTGATCATCTTACCACAGTTTTCTTTCATCTGCACAATTAAAACTGCTGGTTCTTACCTACAAAGCTCTAAATGGTCTAGGAACAGGATATTTTAAGGACACATATGACCCTGCCCACCCACTGCATTCAACATCAGAGGCCCAGCTATGCAACCCACCACTTTTGGAGGCACGCTAGTTTGGGATGTGAGACAGGGCCTTTTCTATTGTGGCACTGGATTATGGTGCTCCATTCCTAGAGAAATTTGGTTGGTTCCTTCTCTTTTAAGCATCAGGGGAGCTGCTGCTCAAGCCTTTTGATTTTGCCCAGCTTTTGGTGTGGTTTGAGATTTTTATCCTGAATTGCTTTATCCTGCTCTTGGTTTTACTGTATGAAACTGATTTTAGTAAACTGTTTACACTGTGTATTATGTGTTTTAAGAACATTTTTGTTAGCTGCTTTTAATTTATTTTATAAAGAAATGGGAGTTTAAATTTCCACATTAAAAATGCCATGTGTTGTGAAAAACACACCACACCACATCATTTTATATTACTTTACCTTAAACCCTCCACAAGGCCAAAGGAGCACGCTACAAAGAAACATTAACACTTCTCCATGTTGTACTGGTAAAGTCACGTCTAACAAACAAGGAAAATTCAGGTGGTGCTTACCAAAGGCAAATAGTCCGCTGATCAATTTCTCTCAGTCATTTCATGGTTTATTATGCTCTTTATTTTTATATTGTGCTGGAGGAATCTCACAGTTTAATGACCACTGTTCTACACATTTCAGCATATTCATGGTGATGAAGATCATCTATCATCTATTCTCTTTTGGATGTTTCTGCCTTCTTCAAAAAAGGATTAGTATTAGGATTTATAAGTGGAAGGTTTCCTTGCAGCCACAAAACCACTACCCTATGCTTTTTTGATGAGTGCATTTTTTTTTAAGGGTTTAGGATTATTTCAATTGCTTCAAAACAAGGAGATTTTGTTGTTGTTGTTCTTCAATTGCAGAAAATCAGACTTCTGTTCTGTGTAAGCTTTTCTTTTATCTCTGGAAATGTACATTGTATGGAAGAACTTGACTCTAGCATTGAACAGATTCAATGAAATTAGGGGGAAAGCTATACTTGAGAACAAAAGGGGAAACAACAAGGTGTTCTATGAGATTAGAATTGATAGGCTCCTACATTTTCTCTGTTGAGTGCAATAGGTGCTTTTGACATGAATAACATGCACTCTCAGGCAGCTTATTTGGATTTTAACCAGCTTTATTCCTCCAAAACATCAAAGCAGATTACATTTAGAATCACTACAAGTAACACACTTTTTTTATTTTAAAGATCAACCACTAAAGCATCAGGGCTGCATGAAGGAACCCACCCCTCCTCCCAAGGTTTCAGACATTTTTTCCCCTTCTTGCTCATTAGTGACAGGATCCAGGGCTGGCATCGGGGATTGGCGTTGTTGGGAAGTTGCTGACAGCCTGTGCCATCAGGAAGACCCATCCCCTGACACCTGATGCTCTGCCTGGCTTCCCAATGTGTCTGCCCACATAGGCACAGCTGAGCCCTGGCTGCTACCTTCTTGGCTCAGGCTATGTTGGAACTGGGAGTTAAAGAGCATGTGAGCACTCTCTTTGACTTCTTGTGCAGGACAATGTGAGCTGCACAATGTGAGATGCTCACCGCCAAACTGAGCATCACGAGGAAAGACAGGAGATAGCAACCACTGTTGCTGCTGTATGGCACACTATTTGCTGGGTGCACGGGCAAAGGAAGTTGCTGTTGAGAGGCTTGGGGGCGGGGCATTCACTGCTGCCTTCAAACTGAGCAGACAACCCCAGGAACAGGAAGTCGAAGGGGAGAGAAGCAGCAGCACCAGTAGCAGGAGTACTGCACACTGTTGGTTGGACAGTGTGGACCAGGCAACTGTTGCTGAGGGGATGCTTGTCTTTAAGGAGAGCCAGTGTGGCGTAGTGGTTCAAGTATTGGGTTGAGACTGGGGTGACCTGGGTTCAAGTCCCCACTCCGCCATGAAGCTCACCAGAGGGTTTTGTGCCAGTCACTGGCTCTCAGTCTAACTTACCTTACAAGGTTGTTATGAGAATAAAATGGAAAGGAGGAGGATCATGTATGCCACCTTGGGTTAATTTTGTTTGGTCAACACTTTTAAGTGAGTCAGCCTAATTCACGCTGCTCAGGCGAATAAGTGGATTGGAACACGATTATCCTTAGGACTGTGCACTTCTCCGAATGTTGCAATACAGCTCAAAAACTATGTACAAAAATGTGCATACAAAAATGGAACGCGCATGTTAGGGAAAATGTCACATAAAATAAATGAAAACGTGTATTTAATGTGTATTTTGATGTGTAATTTAAAATGTATATTTTTTTAATTTTATTTTTTTTGCAGACTGATATGGAAATGGGACAGAACAGACTTACATGCTAATACATGCAAAACCGACTTGACTTGTGAAATAGACTGATTTGTCCATCCCTACTTGCCTACCTCCTGTGATGTTACCACCTGCTGGGTTACTCCCCAAAAGTTCAGTGTTCCCCAACTCAAACACAAACAGGTAAAACATAAAAATAATAACAGTGCAATTCTATTAATGTTTACCTCTAAGTAAGTCCTACTGTGTTCAGTGGGATGTACTTCCAGGTAAAGCATGCATGATCACATCTTTTTTTCTCCCTCTCCAGGAGAACTGACCTCTGTATACACTGAAGCACCTAAACCAATTATAAAGTTAGCCCTGTGAATACAAACAAGTTCTGTATTGATCTGTTCTTTAAAAAGGGTTTGAGTCTGAACACTAAAACACCACAATGAGAGGAGCCAAGCTTGATTAGAAGCTTGCCTTTCCATTGTTATCTTCTTCTTAGGGTAGTGAGTTCTAATATGAAGCTCCTTGAATGGAAGTGTGTGTGTGTGTGTGTGTGTGTAGTCAGAAAGCTGGGTGAAACACAGAGGGTGCATTACAGTGAAAGACACAAATAATTGTAGGTCATCCAGCTTCCATGAGAACCAGAGTATTTCATAGATTTCATAGATCATAGAGTTGGAAGGGGCCTACAAGGCCATCGAGTCCAACCCCCTGCTCAATGCAGGAAACTAGAGGAGGGGTCTCCCATCCAAGTAATAACCAGGCCTGACCCTGCTTAGCTTTCCACACTCAGACAAGCTGAGCCAGGTGTGTAGTTGGGTCCTCAGTAAGTCTGGTATCTGGCCTGTCTGGAACCTTGGGAGCTCTCTGTGGTCCTGGATTTCAGTTGCCTGACCTGGAGCTTACCACACAGGCTCTAGTCTGGAACAGGAAACATCCATGGGTATTTTATTGAATGGGGAGTTTAAAGCACTCAGCTTTAATTCAAATAATTCTGTATAAATTTCTGCTCGGCCTTCACAGTCATGTTGGATAGTCTTGGGCAAGTAACTACTGTATCATTTAGCCCCAGTTCTCCAACCCTAAGGAATAAGTGGGACCTATCTCTCACACAGGTGTTTTGAGAATACAATTGATAAAGGACATGATCCAGAGGTATGTGTGAGCTGCACATTGGTTTGTTTGTTTGTTTGTTTGACAATCAGCAGTCCCCCCCCACACACACACACACATGCATGCACACAGACACACACACAATAGGGAAGGACAAATCTGTGAATGTTGGTTTCTTTCAGTTTCTAATTAATATTTTTTAAAATTGCAGTTGTGCAAATGCGCTCATTCACTTAAGTGCAACTGCATGGATTTCAAGCCTCAGCTGGAGCAATGTCCAGGATGGTGCCTGCTGCCATGGGGTAGCAGCTACCCACCATGGACATTGCCTAGAACAGGATCAGAATCCATTTCCCCCCACCCCTTGGTTTCTCTTGACAGCACGCAGAAGCTGTCAAGAAAACTTTCTGTGCCCAATTTGTTTTTCTAAAAAAGGTGGGCAACCATAGGCAGCCACTCCAAGGTACTGCTGGGGCACTTTAGAGGGACTGCTCATAGCTGCCAAAATTGGGATCATGAAAGGAAGGGGGGGGAGGTGGGAGCCGTGGCAAGCCTGAAAGGGCTCTCAGCAGGGAGGTGGGAAAGCCCATGCCAGCTGCCCCCAAGTGCCACTTGGGTAGTTCGTGGGTGGCTGGCACTGGCTTTTGCCTGGTAACCCCATGGCAAGAGTTGCAAGGGGTTTTTGCTGCTCTTGTCATAGGGCTCACTAGCCGATCCCCTCTACCCACAATGAGTTTTGTCGTCCAAGTTTGGATGACATGCCAACACATTGTGGGTAGAACAACCCGTAGAACATGCTATGGCTTGTCAGGCTGGCTTATAACCCAAGTTTAAGCCACCCTGACAAAACCATGGTGGGTTCGGACAACACACTAACTAACCCACTGTGGCTTACAAGCCACGGTGGATTGTTGTGTCATGCAAACCAAGTCACTTGTTTGTACACATTGCTTTTCAAACTCACTCAATTTTCAACAGAGAGACTTTCAGAAGATTTGATGATAGCTTGTCTTGTTGTTATTTTCAATTGCAAAACTTAAAGCTAAGAAATGCACACAAAATGCAAAAAACAAACAAAAAGAATCTTTTAAAAAAGATTCTTAACATTTGGGATGAACCAAACTTAAGATCTGAAAAATGAGAAACCAAGAGAAACTAAAAGTAACATATTGTATTCAGGGCCGGTGCAAAGCAGTTTGGTGCCCTAGGCAAGATCAGATATTTAGCGCCCCCCCCTCCCACTTGAGCCCTCCCTCCAGCCCTATGCCCATTATAAAATAAATTTCCCTCCCTAGGAACTGCAGAGCCCCATAGAAAAACTTTGTAGACTTTGAAACTTTTCCTTTGTGTGTTCACGTGGAAAGCAAAGAGGCAACATCAGCCCAGCTATGCCAGGAACTCCCAAGGGCCTTCTCCTACTCTCTATATATGTAAAAGCCTGTCTCCTCCTGCGGGCAGCACAAGGGATATGAAAAAAGGATGTGAGAGAGGTGTGGTGGCACTACCTGTGAGGAATAGAGACAAAAGGGCGTCTTGCAGCCTGTCCTACCTCGCAGGGTGGAGGTGCAGAAACACCGGTTTGACTCATACATCTTCTGGATTGTGGGGGGGGGGGATGCATGTAGTAGAAACATAGCAAAGAGAGAGCCTGAGGCAGAAAAAAGCCCCACGGGGTTTTTTTCTGCCTCAACGGGCACAGGATTGCACATGGCTGTCTGGGGAATGCTGGGAGTTGTAGGACTTCCCCCACCCCAAACATGCGTAGGAGGATTGCACCCTAAAAGCATTTAAAACCAAAACACAGAAACAGCATGGTAAATAATTAAAACATTGGAACCCCAGCTAGTTTAAAATACCTTTCCCTCCCTCCCTCCCTGGTTGCTGGAAATAACTGCTTTCAGGGGACGTTGAGCTGAGGAACGTGAGGCGTGCGGTGTTTGCAGGCGCATCCCCCACCCCAGGAGGTGTTTGCAGGCGCATCCTTCCCGCAAAAATACAGCATGGTAAATAATTAAAACATTGGAGCCGGAGCTAGCTGAAAATACCTTTCCCTCCCTCCCTGGTTGCTGGAAAGACCAGGAAAGTAACTGCTTTCAGGGGACGTTGAGCTGAGGAACCTGAGGCACGCGCCAGAGGGAGGGAAGGCGAAGGAGGTGTTTGTAGGTGCATCCTTCCCTTTGCCCACCAGCCTCCCATCATTGGCCCCTGCCGCCTCCGCCTACTCCAGCCTGTCGCCTTCTCTGCCTCTTTTGATGCTGGTTGTGAGGAGGAGCCTGCCTGAAGCTTCAGCGGAGCCAGACGGAGCCCTGAGGTGGAGGGAGGGAGGGGCGCACTTCTTTCACCTCTTTCCCGCGTTTCTGGCGCCCCCAGTTTAGCATGGCGCTCTAGGCAGTAGCCTAGTTCGCCTAATAGTAGCGCCGGCCCTGATTGTATTTATCCATTCCAGTTCACAGTCAGCGATCTTTACTATCTGGATAGGTGATTATGGAGAGGTGGTATTGGCAGGGAATTAGTGCACTGGCATTTGTGTCCATGTGCATGCATTGACATTTGAGTCAACATGTGCCCAGCAGCCATTCAGATATTTCCCTTCCCCCAAACATGCGCAGCTGTGGGCGGGGAGAATTTCGCACGTGGAGGGTGAATAAGAGCGAGACCACCATTGAGGGATTTCACCCTCCAATGAGGCTCTATGTGGGTGGGGTAGGCCCGGCTGCCCCACCCTCGGCCTCTTTCTTTTGCAGCTCTCTCCCTCCCTCCCTGTTAGCAGTGTGGGCTCTGCTGATCTCCTGTTTTGGGGCTGAGTAGGAATTTTGGCACATTGTTTTGATTGGCATATGGGGCAATGTGCGTGTTTTGCCTACTCTACACAGTGATGCAGGGTTTGGGAATTAATTCCAATCGATTTGTTTAATTCGGTCTCATTTGGCAGGTAAGTCCAGGAATGGGCAGTGGGGTAGGGTTGTTTGAGCATCCTTGTGAACAACTACATACAGCAAACAATATTTTTTAAAAGGCAACATCAAAAGGTAAGTCATTTGCTACAGACAGATATTGGAAAACAGGGACTGTACGTACAAAATAGGGACAATTGGACAGTATGAAATTTGTCTCGTTTGCTCATATTTCCAGTTTTCTATTAGTCAGCAAATGTACTCCTCCTTTTCATCTCTTAAATTTGATGACTAATATTCCCTTTCATGCTGTCCCCTTTTTGTTCAGTATTTTGAGGAATGCAGTCTTTAACCCCTTCAGTGATGCAAGCAAAGTTGAAAACACACAAGCGCTGACAAAAGGAACCACTCTTTGAAATCATGTTCTTCTTTTGAGACTAAAAAGCTCCCCGAAACTCTCTAAGATCACTGGTTCGAGATTCCATTCAATGATTTACTCTTGCTTTAAAGTCTGGTTGTACTCACTTTGATGCTGCTACAAAAGGTCTGAGTTCTTCCTGCCACAATAAAGGAGCTTTGAAGCTGGAATGGGCTTGTTCTAAAAGGAAAATATCTTATTCCTCACCTCCTTTGCACTTTTCCTTTAGCTATCTATGCATCCCGACTCATCTTGGAATGAGGTGAGACACAGATAGATAAACTTTTGAAAGACTTTCCACCAAGCCCTGACTGATTTATGTATACAAGCTCAATCCAAGTCTTTGGCTCCTTATGCAGACCCAATTCACAGCATAGTTCATCATCAAAAGAAGTTGCATTTAAGATTCATGCATCAAACCAAAAAAAATGCTAAACCAGACAATGAGTGCCATGCAAGCCACTGTGCCTGAGATTTCCTACAACCATGAACCCAATTCAGCTAAAGTTAGCCATGGCAAACTTTCTCCATTGCAACTAACTTGTTCCATTAGTTTCAACGAAGCATAGCTGTAACTAACTTTAGTTGAATCAAGGCCTATGACAGGGGTGGGCAACACACAGCCTGTGGGTCACATATGGCTCCTCCCACTCTCCATTGCCCCCCTCTTATCTCTATTTAAAAAAAAACAAATTCAGGAAAAAAGTAACAGCATGACGCCAAATTCATCAGCAAACCACATTGTTTAGAATGGACAAGTTTAGCTTGACAATAAGCTAAATGTGTCCATTCTAAGCCTCCATAGTGGCTATTGAGACTTAGAATAGACTTCCTCACTTTTTTTTGCTGTGGTGGTAGCAACAGCAGGGTATAGCCTATGGCAGGCCCACTTAGCAGGTGGGATTCGGCCCCTGGACTGCCCAAAGTTGCTCACCCCTCGCTAATGATATAATACTAAGGTTGAAGTCAAGGATGAATGGGTCCTTAGATAAATAGATATCCTGGTGGGCCACACAGTACCACTTGGGTTTGTTTAAGGTGACCAAGAGTATACTTTAGGGAAGCAGTGGCACCAGCTATGAATATAAACAGGATTGTGCTTTTATGTAGGTCCTCTCTCTTCTCCATTAGTCCCCACTTGTACGGAAAACAACTGGATATTTTCTGGACAACTACAGCCCCTAAATATAAGTTACAGAATAGAGAATTTGCCCTGGTCCCTGGTTCATCAGCTTTCCTCCTAACATCTGGGAAGAGAACCAGAGTTTTATATGAGGAACACTTAAACAGATTTGGGATTTAAACACTCTCTTAATGTACGAGAGTGTCTCTTGTTACACTTTCGATGACATAACAGCAATTCATTATTTTATTTATTTATTTATTTCATTTCTATACTGCCCAATAGCTGAAGCTCTCTGGGCAGTTTACAACAATTATAAAACACTATAAAATACAAAAAAATAAAAACATTAAAAAAAAATGTTTAACAATTTTAAAATTACTTAAATAGCTAAGAACAAGGTTATAAAAAGTAGACTGGTTAAAAAGGTGACATCACCACCACCCCATGTACTGTTTGGAGCTGTTAAATGCCTCAGCATAGAGGGCAGTCTTAGCCTGGCACCGAAAGGATAGTAAAGTTGGTGCCAGGCAGGCCTCAGTGGGAAGTTTGTTCCACAGTGGGGGCCTACCACAGAAAACGCCCTCCCCCTTGTTGCCACCTTCTGAGCCTCCCTCAGGGTGGCAAGTTGGAGGAAGGCTCCAGATGTTGAGCATAGTGTCCGGGTAGAATGTGGTTGGCAGAGGCATTCCGTCAGGTATTGTGGTCCCAAGCCCTGTAGGGCTTTGTAGGTTAAAACCAGCATCTTGAATTGGGCTTGGTTGCACAAGCTGCAGCTTCCAAACAGTCTTCAGGGGCAGCCCCACATAGGGGGGAGCAGCCCCACGTAGCCCCATCAGTGGTCTCTCTGTTCATAGTTATTTTCGCATTGGTTGATGATCTGCTGACACAAATGTGCAGGTTTGGGGTAACAGCTGAATGAACTGAAGGCCCAACCTTAGCTAGGGATGTCTGAACTTACCTAGACCCAACTCTTGGGGTGCGATCTGGTCTGCGGTGCTCGGTGAGGTGCTCAGCAGACTTCCTGGTCCCTGTCACGTCAGTTCCAGGTCCCTGGCGCTGCGTTTTTTCTGTAAAAAACAAGGTAAACTACCTTAAAATGGCCACAAATAGCAAATTGCGGCTGTTTTAAGGTGGGTTACCTTGGTTTTTACAGAAAAAACGCAGCGCCAGGGACCTGGAACTGACGCGACAGGGACCCGGAAGTATCTTTCCCTGGCTGCTGCAATGAGGGGATGTGCCGAGCCGGGGCAAGGTAAGTTGCGTGGAGCTCGGGGGGGGGGGAGAGCTCACCCCACTTCCACCACCCCCCATTGAGTTCCACTCATATCCCTAATTACAGCTATGCAAACTAAGGTGGCCAAGATATCATTCAAGATTTCTTCTGGTCACTGTTGATCTTCTTATGGAAGGAGCCTCAGATAAACATACAAAAAATCCTAGGTTTCCCAGATAGAGGTGGGTGAGAATTTTGCTCTGTCAAGGTGGGGTTTGGGGGGGAGGGATTTGCATCCCCTCAGTCTTTCATTGAGCAAGACAGGATTTCATTCTGAAATCTGCATTTTTGCAAGCTTTCCAATGCAGCTTGTCCTGGGAAAATGCACACAAAAATGCATATATTAGTGGAAACACACACACACACACACACACACATATGAGATAAGTGTGCACGGAACATCATTTGTGGAAAAAAATTATAAAACATTTATAAACATGCATAGAATATGGAAAATGTGAACAAAAATGTATGAATTTCAGTACAGATGTGTGTTTAAAAAAAAAATTAAATTGCAAGCTCATGCAGAAATGGGATGGAATATGCTTGACCACAAAACATTGACAAACTTGGCAAGATCCAGACTGACATACCCATCCATCCCTATTCCCAGAATACCATTTGAAAACCAGTGTATAATACCCAGTACTGTCCAATACTGTCCAATTCAAATACATCATTCACAGTTAAATATTCCTTAGTGTTTCCATGCACAAACAACATGTGGAAAGTAGTTTAGGTGCCATCTCTCGTATTATCTTCAAACCAGTATCCACATGTATGGTTGCAATCTCTCCACATTTATATAGATAGATAGATAGATAGATAGATATAGATATAGATACTAGCTTTTTTTACGCAGCGTTGCACGGGTCGTCATTTTCCTATAGGCACTATTTGTTCGAAATTCCTTAAGGTAGCTGTCCGCTGTTTTGAATCTCTCCATAGGAAAGGTTCCCTTGGGACTACATAATGGAATCCCAGCTCCCTGGGACTACCAGCTGCCCCGGGACTGCACAATGAAATTCCAGTTGCCCCGGGACTATCTGCTCACCTGGGACTACACAATGAAATCCCTGCTCCCCCCCCCGGCACTGCACAATGAAATCTCTGCTTCCCCCCCTGGACTACACAATGAAATCCCTGCCCTGCTCCCCCAGGACTACACAGTGAACTCCCTGCTCCCCCGGGACTGCACAATAAAAACCCTACTCTCCTGGGACTACACAATGAAATCCCTGCTCCCCTGGGACTACACAGTGAAATCCCTGCTTCCCCCTCCCCGGGACTGCACAACAATGAAATCCCTGCTCCCCCTCTGGGACTACACAACAGTGAAATCCCTGCTCCTGGGACTGCACAATGAAATCCCTGCTTCCCCAGGACAACACAGCCAGTGAAATCCCTGTCCCCCACCCGGGACTGCACAATGAAATCTCTGCTCCCCCCCCCCCCTGGACTACACGATGAAATCCCTGCTCCCCCGGGACTGCACAATGAAATCCCTGCTCCCCCTGGGACCACACAATGAAATCCCAGCTCCCCCCCTGGACTACACAACAATGAAATCCCTGTTTCCCCCCCCAGGACTGCACAACAATGAAATCCCTGCTTCCCCCCCTAGACTACACAACAATGAAATCCCTGCTCCCCCCCGGGACTTCACAATGAAATCCCTGCTCCCCCCTGGGACCACACAATGAAATCCCAGCTCCCCCCCCCCGGGACTGCACAACAATGAAATCCCAGCCCCCCCCCGGACTACCCGCACAACAGCAGTAATGTACTACTGCACAACAATGAAATTCCAGCTCCCCCCCCATGCAGTTCATATGAACATTCTGTTTGGACGCAGGAGAGATTTGCATATCTGCTCCTGATTGGGCCCCTGTGGTGGCAGTTCATACGAACATTCTATATGTTGGTGGAGTGATTTCCATAACTGCTCCTGAATGGCCCCTGCGAACATTCCAAGTGACGCCATTGGCTCTCATTTATTTTGGGACGTACAGGTGCAGTGAGGGCTTTTTTGGAGATTTGAACCCACCAGTCTTTGTCCTTGGGTGATGGAGAGTATGCGTGCCAAGTTTGGGGTGGATCCGTCAAAACGTGATGGAGCCTATGCGACACACGCAAACGCCCGTGCACACGGACACACAGACATACGGACAAACTTTCACATTTATATAGTAGACAAAAATCAAGTTAATCCTGAGAGTCTACAGGTGATGAAGAGTGACCGTGCCAAGTTTAGGATAGATCCGTCAAAACGTGATGGAGCCTATGTGACAACGCCCCACACACAACAGTCAGTCAGTCAGTCATTTAAAAAGTTTCCCTCCCTTTTCACCCCCTTAGAGAACATTCCAAATGGCCTAGGCCTAGGGGAGATTTGCATACCCACTCCTTGGCCCCTGCAGGAATTCATACAAACATTCTAAGTGTCGTATGAGCTATTTGCATAACTGCTCCTATTGGCTCTTGCAGCAATTATGAGGTGAGGCCGATTTGCATAACTGCTCCCCTGTTGTTTTGCCCATAGGAGATATGAGAGTGGGGCAATTCCCCCCCCTTTTCACCCCCTTAGGGACGGAATTTCCAAAAATCCTTCCTTAGTGGGTGTCTACGTCATAAAAGCAATGTCCCTTCAAAATTTCACGTCCCTAGATTAAACGGTTTGAGCTGGGCGTTGATGAGTCAGTCAGTCAGTCAAGTCATACATCATAGCCAACCATGGCTGACCATTGCTTTGAACCCAAGCTAGGGTTTAAGCTTCCAAATGTACTGGCAAACCAGTAGAACTGCTTGTTTTATTTATTATTTTTATTTATTATTACATTTATACTCCGCCTTTTTTCCTGCAAGGAACCCAAGGTGACTTACATAGTCCTCCTCCTCTCCACTATTATCCTCACAACAACCCTATGAGGTAGGTTAGGCTAAGAGTCAGTGACTGGCCCAAAGTCACCCATTGAGTTTCATGGCCAAGCGGGGACTAGAACGTGGATCTTCTGAGTCCCAGTCCAACACTCTCACCACTACGCCACACTGGCTTTTCAGTTTCCATTTGCTCAGCCCTCCTATCTATAGGTGCAATAGTGTCCACAGGCTGAGCAATGGGTATAACTATAGTTTGTCAATCTATACATTGGTGTTGTTGTTGTTGTTGTTACTACTACTACTACTACTACTACTACAGTATTTTTATACCGCTTCACATCAAGCAGATTCCGGATGATTCACATCATGCTGAACCATAGTTAGCACAAAACATGGTCTGCAAACCCACTTCAAACCATGATTTACTGTTCTAGTTTTTCAGCTGATTGCAAACCATGGTTTATCCATTTCGACAGCCATTGCATATTGTCAGCCTCCTTGCCAGAAATGCATGAACTAAGTTTCATTCTCTTATGAAAAAAGCAATTTCATGAAAGTAACTAATCTTAAGTGATGTCACAGCTTTATTCCAGGTGTTGCAACTAATAGCTTAAATTAATGAGATGCCATCAAAGGTAATAGAATGGCACCAATGAACTGATGAAGACAAAGGACATAGTGTCAAAGGAAAGAAAGTGCTAGTTACTTCTAGGAGCTTCTTATTTGCAAATATATTCCAAAAGTTAATGACCCCTTTCTTAGGAATATGATTGTTTGATTGCTGTTGCTGGGGAAGGAGAAATGACTCCAGGGGTAGTGTTCCTACTCAATTAAAAATGCAGTTCTATATATGTCTACCAGGGATGGGGACTCAGACTTGAGGACTCGACTCGTGAGTCGGACTGAGTCCCCCCTCTGACTCGACTCGGACTCGAGTCCCAATATTTTTAATGGGACTCGAGACTTGACTCGGGACTCGAGACCAAGGACTCTTCAACATCCCTGGGCTGTGCCAGAAGGAGTGGAGAGGAGCGTGATTGCCGGCGAAGAGCGCATGGAAGCGAGGTGTGCCACTGCTCAGCCACTATGGACGGCTACCAGGAGTGCAGCCCCAACAGTGTGTCAAGATTTATTTTGATTGATGTGTTGCGTACTTGGGAAAGGCAGAGGAAGGACCTGAGATTACTCTGTGTGGCTGCTCTGAGTGTGTTTCTGGTTCCAGCAAGTTCATCACCAGTGGAGCGGGTGTTCAGTGTGGGTGGAATTGTGATGAGATCTCACCGTTTCAGAATGGGGGCCAAACATTTAGAAAAAATCATGTTCCTCAAATGCAACATGGATAAGTTTTAGGAAGTATAGCAAGTTTATTTTTTAAAATCATTTTTCTAAAATGCAACCTTTCAGACATTTTGGGTTTGGCTGCCTCTGCCTGCCTGTTTGGGGTTCCCAGCCTCCTCTGCCTGCCTGGTCTCTTCTTAACCAGTTCCACAGTTTGAATTGTCCAAGACAAAGGCCTCTGCCTGCCTGCTTTGGGGTTCCCTGCCTCCTCTGCCTGCCTGGTTATTTTGGGTTTGTCTGCCTGGTCTGTTCTTACCAAAATCAGTTGTAGAGTTTTGAAATAAAAAGGCACACTTGTGCCTAGAATTTATTTAAGCCACACATCTGAAGTAGCCTTATTTTGTTGGGGAAAAACCCCATTGATTTTAATAGGGACTCGTGGAGTCAGCTTTGGGAGTGACTCGTGACTCGTGACTCATGAGTCACCATTTTGGACCAAGGACTCGGACTCGAGACTTGGGTCCAAAGACTCGTGACTCGACTCGTGACTCGAGACCAAGGACTCTTCAACATCCCTGATGTCTACTAAGCTTTTGTGACCTTGGAGAAGCAGCTGGCATGGATCTTTCCATGCTGGCTGCGAGGGGAGGGAGGGTGCTCCGAGTGCGGAGTCCCAGCTCCGATGTCAGAGCTGGGACTCCAAAAATTCTATGGCCCTCTAGACACTGCAGTAGCTGAAAGTAGCTGTACAAATCTAGCAGTATGGAACTGTGTTTTGTGGATTAATTTCTACTTCTCTTTGGTCCTTCATTGTTAACATGCTAAACACACCAGGCTGGATTCTAAATTGCTATTGCTGTCTGTTTTAAATTGTACTTTTGTTTTATTGATCTGGATTAGGAATTGTCTTATGCTGCTTTTTATTTCAAAAAACATTTTTAGATATTAGTTTTAAAACATTCTTTATGATATTGATTATAAACAGCCTTGGGAAAAACTTTTGCTTTGAAAGGTCACATATAAATCCTGAAATAAATAGATAAACCACAGCTATACTTCCTTAACCATGTGTTGCCATGATATCTGAATTAAGCGAATACATAGGGAAGTTATTATGGACAGTATTTCTTCTATTTTCTATGAAGACAGAACTTTGATTTTCAAAATATCAGACAGACAGTACTACCTTCAGATTAAAAACAACAACACCATATCTTTGTGGAGGGACAGGCCTTCTGCAGTTGGTCAGGAGCAACAGGAAGTATATCCTCCTCCTCCTCCTCCTCCTCCTCCTCCTCATCTACAGATTATGACAAAATACATTATGGGGATATAATGCATATTGCAATTACAATCAGAATAATAAGACAAATTTGGTCATCTACACTTCTGCTTTAGGATTGGCAACAATAACACCAGATATTATGGCAGGAGTTGCCTAACAGCTATCCTTGCCTCAAATTAGTCATACCCAGGGATAGATAAATCTGCCACTTCCAATTTTGCTCAGTTTCTCATTTTTCCAATCTTAAATTTGGTTCATCCCAAACTTTGACATATATATTTTTTTAAAGTTTGCATGAACACTCATATGACTTTTTTGTGTGCATTTCTCCTAATACGGGGGGCGGGGGGGATTGTATGCAATTTGCCTAACATACACATTCGTGCAAGTAAGGAAACAAATCAATCCTATGGTCCCTAGGCAGCATCTGAGGGGCCAAAGGGTAGTTCAGATTTCCAGATCCAAGGTCGAAGACAGGGCTCTGACCTTGGAGCTGGGAACTGGAGCTCTGGAAAAAAACAACCCGCTCCCCCTTGCAGCTGGCATGGAAAGAACTGCACTGGTGGCTACTCTCTGAGGTCAGGAAAGCAACATCGGAGATGGGGAAAAGGGGGTGGGAAAGGGAGAAGACTGGAGCCAGCCATGATTCAAGCTATCCTGGGGCATCTCCCCCTCATTCCCTCCTCCTCCAAGACATCCCAGATGGACCGGTGAAAACCCCTGTCTAGCAAAAGTGCAGAGCGGGAGGATGGTCCTCTGGGAAGAATCTACTTCAGTCAGCCAAAACTAGGCTGACGGGTATTACCCAGAGGACCTTCTTTTCTGCTGCTCCCAGATTATGGAATGGCCTGCCAGAGGAGATTCGTCAACTTGCCAGTCTTTTGGAATTTAAAAAAGCCCGTAAAGACTTATCTCTTCCGGCCCACCTATCCGGCGGAATTTTAGGATGCCTTTAAGATGTTTTTAAGATGTTTTTAAGATGTTTTAAGATGTTTTTAGGATGGTTTAAGATGTTTTTAGGATGTTTTAAGATGTTTTAATAGTATGTATTGTGTTGTTTAGTTTATGTATTTTATATATTTCTGCTGTTCCCCGCCTCGATCTAGATGGAGAGGTGGGTTATTATTATTATTATTATTATTATTATTATTATTATTATTATTATTTTATTGGGAGGTGATGACTGCCTCCACTGCTCCTCCCAGAGGCTTACAGGCATTGTGATAGGACTGTGCCCTGATTTTCTTAATATAATGCATTTTAAACATTATTTCATGAATATATGCATTTTTGTGTGCACTTTCTCATAATATGTGCAGTTTTTAATGCATTTTGTGATTGGAGAGCTCCAGTGTAAAATCTGGAGATGTGTGAATGTCAAAGGTCAAAGGATAACTGAGTTTCAGTTTGTGTATTGGTATGAAAAAGCAATATTAGGTAAGTTCACATTAAAATGTGAAGCAAATGGATCCCTAGCCATAGTCTGCCATGAGTTATCAATGGTGGGATTACTACTCCCTTCCCACTGGCCTATTCTGGTCTGGTGTTGGGGGAGATTTTCCTGAGTCACTTCTGACTTGAGCACCATCAATCTGTGTGCGTGAGACAAGTTGCCCCCAAACATGATCCTTAACCCACCCCCTGGATGCTACAGTCTGACATGGCATGTCTCAGGAATCCCCCATCACCATAAAGGTGCCTCAGCTCAGACTACTCACCTAGGTTCTTACCAGTCTTTATTGCTTTTCCCACACAGCCTTGTCATTGTGACCAAATGATTTGCCTAAAAGATTTTGACACCCGCAGGCATTAATTGCCACACCTCACCAGGTGGACCCACCAGGTAGAGTAGATGAAACCCCGACACACACCTCTTACCTTCTGCCAATCGGGTTAGCAGGCAACAAAAAATCCTACTCAGCAACCAGCTAATCCTCCTCCATAACCCTATGGAGGGTTGTGGAGACAGCAGCAAAACAGCAGGGCTAGCTAGGGATGGAGAATGCTTAAGTATCCTTCCTTGGCTTTGCTTCTAGCTAGTATCAGTATGGAACATGTATTAGTATGTTGCTTTACATAAAACTCTTGTCCCCACCCAGGCAAGCTGCAATGCTCAAACCCATTCATGTCAGACAGAAAGCACAGCCTTATTGATTGCTTGTAAAATTGCTTAGGATCATAACAAGGTATTCCATTTTCCAACTCTCGCTCTTCCATATTTTTTTAAAGGGCATTTCATGATACTTATAATAATTGCAATAAACTCCATAGTTTCCCATTCATTTTGTCCCACAGATACAATGAATCATTGGATTGTCCACGATTTGCAAGGCTGAAAAGTAGTTAGTCTATACATAGGTATGCATTATTCTTCTATCATTGTGCATTGCAATGTGGAAAGGTTGATATATATCTGGTTGAGTTCCCAGCCAGCAGCTTTTCTGTTTAGTTGCACAAAACACAAAACAATATTGACTGCATAGGTATAAATCTGAACAGGAGTCAATAGCCAAGGCAGGCTGCACTCTGACTTCTATTTGTTGGGTTGCTATTCCAATAAACCCAGACAGATGTATAGAAAGTAAGTGCAAGAATGGATTTTCCATGGTTATCAGCTCAACATGCAATTACAAGCATTAAGTGATGTGCAAACAGGCAATCATGCGGTTATTACTAACAATCAGAGATTGTTACTACCTTTGCCTTATAATTGGGCAGTGCTATATAATGGCTGAAGCCTTATATACATCTATGTGTAGCTGAATGAGTAACTGTGATGATTGGATTGCGCAAATAATTTGGCCAAGGTTGCTGCAATTAACAAATCTGACCATGTGAATGCTCATATCTAAGTAGATAGATTCTATAAGGCTGAGGCAAAACTACTTACATGTTGAAAAGCACCTCCCAATCAGCAATTTTTCAGCACTCACTGGATTTATTTTTATATATTTTTTTTATTTATATTTATATTTATTTATCGCCCATCTGGCCGGCAACCGGCCACCCTGGGCGATGTACATAGAATAAAAACAATAAAATACATTTAAAACAATAAAAAAAATTTAAAATCTTAACCCACCCCGTATTCCCACCTGAACAACCAGGTTTTTAATGAGCGATGGAAGCTCAGCAGAGAGGGGGCATGGCGGAGGTTACTCGGGAGAGAGTTCCACAGTACGGGGCCGCCACAGAAAAGGCCCTCTTCCTCATCCCCACCAGTCTAGCTGCTCTGGCTGAAGGGACAAGGAGAAGGCCATCCGTGGCAGATCTTGTTGAGCAGCCCAATTGGTGTTGCTGGAGACGCTCCTTGAGAAAGATTGGACCGGAGCTGTATAGGGTTTTAAAGGTCAAAACCAACACCTTGAATTCGGCTCGGCAAGCAACTGGTAGCCAGTGCAAATCCTTCAGCACTGGCGTGATGTGATCCCGCCGGCGGCTGCCTTTAAGCAGGCGAGCCGCCGCGTTCTGTACCAGCTGTAGCTTCCGAACCGTCTTCAAGGGTAACCCCATGTAGAGCGCATTACAGTAGTCTAGGCGAGAGGAGACCAAGGCATGAACCACTGATGGGAGCAGGTGATTAGGAAGGTAGGGGCGCAGCTGCCGTATCAGATGGAGTTGATACAGCGCCGCCCGGCTCACAGCTGACACCTGAGCCTCCATGGACAGCTGGGAGTCTAGAATGACCCCCAAGCTGCAGACCTGGTCCTTCAGGGGTAGATGTGCCCCATTCAGCACCAGGTCAACATCCCCTAACCTCCCCTTGTCCCCCACCAGAAGTACCTCGGTCTTGTCGGGGTTCCGTTTCAGCATGTTCCTTCCCATCCAGCCAGCCACTGCCTCCAGGCACTTGGACAGGGTCTCAACGGCCAACTTCGGTGAGGACTTGAAACAGAGGTAGAGCATACTGATGACACTGCACCCCAAACCTCCTGATGATAGCTCCCAGCGGCTTGAGGTAGATGTTGAAGAACATCGGGGAGAGGATGGAACCCTGCGGCACTCCACAAGTGAGCAGCCGAGGGTCCGAAGCCTCTTCCCCGAGAACTACCCTCTGATACCTTCCAGAGAGGAAGGACCAGAACCACTGCAATATAGTGCCTCCCAAGCCCTCCAGGCGGTCCAGGAGGATACCGTGGTCAACGGTATCAAAAGCCGCTGAGAGATCGAGGAGGACTAGAAAGGAGCATTCGCCCCTATCCAAAGCCCTCCTCATATCATCCACCAAGGTGACCAAGGCCGTCTCCGTCCCATGTCCAGACCTGAAGCCCGACTGGCACGGATCTAAATAATTGGCTTCATCCAAGTGTGCCTTCAACTGAGCACCCACCACCCGCTCGATCACCTTGCCCAGAAATGGTAAATTGGAGACTGGGCAAAAGTTGTTTAAATCCTGGGGATCCAAGGAGGGCTTCTTTAGAAGCGGTCTTATTACTGCCTCCTTGAGAGCTGATGGCATCACTCCCTCCTCGAGGGAGGCATTCACCACCGCCTTGATCCCCTCACCCAGTCTCTCCCTGCAGCTCATTATGAGCCAGGACGGGCAAGGATCAAGCAAGCAGGTGGTCGGCCTCACAGATGAAAGCACCTTGTCCACTTCATCAGAAGGAAGAAGCCGAAACCGATCCCACAAAACCGGTCTGCCATTGGCCTCCTCCCACTCACTCCCTGTGTCCACGACGCACGATATCCCACTCCTAATCCGATCAATTTTATCTGCGAAGTGCTTTGCTAAAGCCTCACAGGAGGCTTTAGACTGTTCCAGTGGGTCTGGAGCGACTGGACCGACCAGACTCCGGACCACTTGGAACAGCCTCCTGGGGCAGCACTCCGCAGATGCAATGGAGGCAGCATAGAAATTCTTTTTTGCTGCCTTCACTGCCACCCGGTAGGCTGAAGATGCAGCTCTAACCCGTGTTCAATTGTCTTCGGAGCGGGAATTACGCCATCGGCGCTCTAGCCTTCTCACCTCTTGTTTCAGAGCTCGCAGCGACGGAGTGAACCATGGCGCCGCGCGAGCTCTGTTTAGGCAAAGAGGGCGCTTCAGGGCAACTCGGTCTAATGCCCTGGTGATTGCAGCATTCCAGTCGTCCACCAGGGTCTCGACCGAGCTACTGTTTGTGTGCTCCAATTCCCCAAGCGCGTTCAGGAATCCATCCGGATCCATAAGACGCCTGGGGCGGACCATCCTAATAGGTCCCTCACCCCTGCAGAGGGGTTGTGGCACTGAGAAATCCAACCCCACCAGATAGTGATCTGACCATGACAAGGGGGTGGTGGATATACCCCCGATTTCCAGATCATTTCCCCCCTCTCCAGAAACAAAAACCAAGTCCAGCGCATGACCGGCTACATGGGTAGGTCCAGTTAATACAGGGTGCAGCTCCCAGGAAGCCATGGTCTCCATGAAGTCCCGAGGTGCCCCCGTGCGGGCAGCCCCCGAATGCACGTCGAAGTCCCCCAGCACCACTAGCCTGGGGGACAACACACGCACATCGGAGACCACCTCCAGCACCTCGGCCAGGGAGTCTGTCGTGCAGCGGGGTGGATGGTACACGAGCAGAATCCCCAGGCTGCCCTTTGGACCCAACCTCCAGTACATGCACTCAATAAACTTGGTCTCCCAGAAAGGGAGTCTGGTAAGGACCAAGGACTCCCGGTAGATAACAGCCACTCCCCCTCCCTGTCCCCCAACCCTTGGCTGCTGGGCATACAAGAAACCAGCCGGACACAAGGCCGCCAGAGTAGGAGCAGCGGCCTCGTCCAGCCAGGTTTCCGTAATACATGCCAGGTCCGCACCCCCATCCAGGATCAAGTCATGGATGAGAGATGTTTTTTGGGTAACGGACCTGGCATTGCACAACAGCAAACGCAAGGCGGGGGGAGGAGCCACACATCCCCCAGTTATCCCTTGGCTCTGGGCAGGCCCGGGACAAGGGATAGGTATTAAGCAATGATCCCTTGTCCCCCTTAGTCGGCATGGCCTGCCCCTAGCGTTCTGCCAGCACCTGCCACTCAACAGTGGTATATTTTGCCCCCCAGAACTCCCTCCATCATCTCCCTGGGAGAGGCACATGCCCCCTCGCTTCTGCCGATCAGGCGGGAGACCCACCCCAAAAATCAACCCCTAAAAACCCCAAGCCCTTCAAAAAGCAGGGCCTCTTAAAAACCCCAGCCCCACCTATATCCCCCTCAGCAGGGGAGCAGGCCCTCGCCCTCGTGCCACCCCCAGTGACTCCCCCAAAGGGGCGGCCCCCTTTGGTGTCGCCCCTTCGGTGGCGACCCCAATGGCGGCGGACTCGCCCCCGCTGGGCCCTGAGCTTCATGGGCCCACAGTTGCAGGTGGGGCGGTGGGGCTCCTGGCTGGGCCCGGTCCTGCAAGGGCAGCCAGCAGTCCCACCGGTGGTGCGGGTGGTCCCTCCCAGGCAGCAGCAGCAAGCAGCAAGCAGCAAGGCTGGGCTACTTGCCTGGCTTGGTCCTTCCTGGAGGCGGTGGTGGATGATGTTGTTGAATCCATTCCATCTGTGTTTCACGGATTGTCAGCTGCCTTTCATTCCATCATCTGCTCATTGACGGAATCGGAATCCGCCACAAATGTTATGCATTTGCACAAATTTGCACTTCTGAAAATGTGCAAATCCCCCCAAAATATGCAAATCCCTGCAAAATGCAGATTTGCACACTTTATTCTACCGGGTAAATGCATGTTTTTGGTTGGGTTTTTTTCCCCTACAACTAAATTTGTGTAAATTTATGGAAAGTAAAAAGAGTGCAAGTCCGTGTGACTCAGGAAAAGCCAGCACACTGCAGAATCTATGGGTTCATTCATTCATTCATTACATCTTTATACCACCCAATAGCCAAAGCTCTCTGGGCTGTTTACAAAGATTAAAACCTTAAGAATACAGTATTATGCATAATATAAAAACAGTTTAGCTAAAAACATATAAACAGAGCAGACACACATATCCAAACAATATCCCATGACCTGATTAAAAACCTTATCATATGCTGCCAAGTGCATGATAGCAGAGAAAGGTCTTAACCTGGCACCAAGAAGAGAACAATGTTGGGGCCAGGCAGGCCTCACTGGGGTGGTCATTCCATAATCAAGTGCCCACCACCGAGAAGGCCCCCTCCCTTGTTACCAAATCTTTTAACAGATTTGAATCTGTTGAGGATTTCTCCAACATCCCTACCAAACACATTTCTGTTGTTTCAATGTTAATCTCTATTGGGGAATTTGAGGGGGGGCCTTGAGAATATTCAGTGAGATGCCCCTCCCCATTTCCAATGCCTATGAATAGGGTAAAGTATTTAGGAAGCAATTGTGATTCACTCCACTCTATTTTAAGATTATTGAAGGAAGCCATGGATGTGACCCCTGCTCCTTCTAGCTCTCATCTCTTAGCCAATTGCTTCCTTCATCCAACAGTATGAATTAACAATGTAGTTTCATTCAGTATTATCTGGAATGAAATTTCTCAAGACAGTTATTTCTGAGAAATTTTCTGAGAATTTTATTTTTCAGCTCCCTCCACATGTTGTAGTATTTTGCCCACACCCAGAAAATATTTGGCACCCCCACCCGACACACACACACACATTTTACTGCTTGTAAATTGGGTGGAGAATTCAGGGATCCTAAAAATAACACGAACCATTTATAGTTCTGAACAGGAGCCATTTATGTGGCTCTGTACTTTCGAAGCAAGTATCGAAATTGGAGAACATTCAACACAGCCCTCCTCTGTATACATGCTTTTATAGGGAGATGCTCTAATGTGCTTTGTTTGCTTCTTCTTCTTTTTTTCTAAATTAAAGTCTCTCGCTGCTCGATTAACTTCCCATCAGAGAAATTTTTACTGCATTGGAAAAGAGAACCTACTGTGACAACTGCAGGAGATCTATTCACAATGTTACCCATCGGAAAGAGGCTTATACTTCGTGACTATGTAAAATTATAGCTGGGAGGCATAATGCCCATTAGAGATGAGCTGAAGCCTGCTGCTCATTATGGTATGCATAAAACAAATGGTCTATCGCCGAAGGAATAGCACAGCCTATACTGCTCTCTGTTGCCATCAGTATTACAAGTAGACTAAGTACAATTTATGACTCCTCCCCATCTGATTTTGCTTTAAAAAGCCATTTTCTTTAAAATATGAATGTTTTTTTTAAAGGATGCAAGCAATTAACTATTACATTGGAGGGCAATAATCAGAGCACAGCTATACAAGTATACAATGCTCTCCATACAAAAACTCACCTCAGTTTTACGAGGAGTTTTAAGGATATCATTTTTTTAGCTCAAAGCATGGGTGCAGTTTTATGCTTTGGGGGTAAGAGAGAGATTTTAGTAATGGTTTGGGTGGGTGGGGAGAGAAGAGTCTGTGAGCCCAAAGGCCTGCTCTTGTGTTGATACTGCAAAAAAAAAAAAAAAAAGCACAACCCCAACACACACAATCTAAACCCCTTCCTTAGAGTCTTTTAAGAGCATCAGTGCCCCCCCCCAAGTCGCAATAGCTCTAGCAGTGTTTGCTGGGGGTGAGCAGAAACATGAGGTGTAGCATCGCATCTTACCCTCATTCATGGGCTGCAAAGCTGGCCCTACGTTCATCATTGCTTCAGGGGGGATTGCAAGATAGGCAGCATTTGCCATTATGATAAGGCATGGGGAAAGAAAAAAAGCCCCTTTACTGCCTAGACAACAATGTGTTGCTTCTTGGGGTGTGCATGCACTTTGGCTGAATCCCAAATCCAGTACCAAATCAGGCTGATTTGGAAAGATTTGGGAGGTGTCCAGACTGAAGCAGGGCTCCTCGGAAGTGGATGGAATCAAAAATGAACCCTCCTAAAGCTTTGTTAGGAGTTATAAATAAACACATGGAAATTTGACACAGACTGGAAAAGGACTGATCCGTCCATCCCTAGCGTTGACAACACAGAACAGACACCTTTCTCCTTGCTTTGGAAGCAAAACTGTGGCATATATATTATTACCTCCATATGCTAGTAATTCTCATCCACAGAGGCTCTCTCTGTGATTCAATTCTCTGGCCTTTCCTCCTTGTATGCAGCATCCTCTGGAAGTTTGCAATTCTTCTATATCACTTTGCCAGGCATAATCGGACCCATCCCACCTCATGCAGACAGAGAAGTATTACCTGCCCTCAGAGGAAGCAAGTCCAGAGAACATTGACTCATGGATTATGAAAGCCTTAACTAACTAGCAGAGCAATCCTATGGCCCCTAGACAGCATCTAGAAGGCCACAGGATTGTTCAGATTTCCAGCTCCAAGGTCCGAAATCAATCCAACCTTGGAGCTGGGGATCCATGCCCAGATCCCCATCCCTACCATCTCAGCCAGCACAGAAAGAACTTCTGAGGTCGCTTTTGCGACCTTGGAGAAGGGGTTTAGGGGTGTTCCCAGGGGGAAGGGAGGAGACTGGCACCACCAAGATATGACGTAACCTTGAAGCACCTCAGCCTTCTTCCCTCACCCTCTGAAGCGTCACAGTTAGACAGCCAAAATCAGCCATCTAGCTGATTTGCAGAGTGGGAGGAGCACACTCCTTCCCACCTTGACCTTCACCTCCATCCTCCTCCTGCTCTGCATAGGATGCCCATAATTCCCCGAGTTTGGAGGGTTGCGGCTATCCCCATAGAATTGCACCCTTAAGGTGCAATAGTTCACATGTTTAGACAGAAAAAAGGCCTACAACCCCCAGCAAGCCCCAGCCAGTTGTGGTTGTTGTTTTAAAAAGAAAAATATATACTTTAAAAGACTAAAAAACAGGGGAGCAGGGGTACACTGTATACTGATGGGCTGGTTCTAGGCTCAGCCTCACCTTTGCTTTCTGACTGTACTCCCTCCCTGACAGCTTTTTGACAACAAGGGGAAATGGTGTGTGTTCTCTGGGGAGGGTGAACGCACTGGTGGGACTAAAAAAATAAATAAAAAAGAATGAATGACTGAACCTGTGGTGAAAGGTGTATAAAGAAGAGTGTGGTCCCCCCCCCGCAAGGAGTGTTACATTTAAGCTGAAGTCTAAAATTATACTGAAAGGGATCACATACATTTTTAACAAGTCATATAACAGTTACAAAGTTACTAAAAGTTAATTAAAGAAGTTTAAAAAGAAGGCTACAGGCAGCCGTTACTGCTCTTGAGTGTGGCAAGGGGTGAAGAAAAGAAACATGTTTGTGTGCACGGGGGTGGGTGGTTGAGGTTAATGCTGAAAAGGGAGTGAAATCCAGGGCAGAGGTGTAGGTGTTAATCACAAAAATCATGCTATAGGGATTTTTTTTAAAAGAATAGGAAATGGATGGGTGGGAGAGAGAGAAAGAAAACATTCTAAATTATATCATACTTTGTTGCTTGCTCTTGCTGGTGGGGCTCTGGAAAATTGTGTGTACGTAGGGATGTACATTTTGTTAATGTTCACAGATCATGTGAACGTGCCATGACTGCAACCCCGAGCAGGAGAGTGTGTTCTCTGAAAATGCTCTCAGATTCCCAAATTCATGTTTGCACCTGTAAGAATATGCTTTAAAAAAATAATAATAAAATGCCCCTTTTTACACTTGACTCTGCAGGGAAAAGGTGCACATTTTGGATGTGCTCTTTTGAAAATGCACATTTTCCCCATTTGAAATGTGCACATTTCCCATTTGACCAAAATGAGGGAAAGAGATGAGCCAAGATTCAAGTTGGTGTTTGGAGAATCTGGGCACTCATAAAAATGGCTTGTTTGCGCATCCCTAGGTTGCTTGCTTGTTGTTGCTGTTTGTCTCTATCCATAGAACTGTGGGGAATGTACTTTGGATATGACTGGGACAGACACATAGAGAACAAATGTGACTACCCATCTAGCTTGGTTCGAATTGTGTCCGGTGAGATAAATTGTTCGAATCCCTTAAATCACAACAACCAATGTGGTTTACATTAGACTACAGCTACCCTAATGCAAAGCATGGAATAAACAGTCAGAAAGCTCATGTAACATAAAGCTCACAGTGTCATGGTAGCACCATGTGTCTGAATGCATCTTCAATCGGAGCAGTACACTATCAAGGTCTGACATGATTAATGTGCATGCACCCTGGGGATGTGGCATGGCATTTGCTTTCATTCTGTTTCACTCGCTGACACTTTCCCTTCCTCAAGTGTGTTCATTAACCTTTCGAGGGTGCAAATCACAGACTAGTATGGACTAGAATATGTAGTTCCTTGCCAGTGCAAGGCAGGCAACCAGTAGGCTTGACCCCCAAGCTCCGCTCGCCCTACCTTTTCCCCAGCTCGACTCGCATTCTCATGAGCCAAGCCAGGAAAAGCGACTTCTGGGTTCCGGTGCTACATTGTTTATGTAGAAAGCGGCCAGATTTGCACAAATTACGGCCAAATTTGAACAAATTATGGCTAAATTTGTACAAATTTGGCCGTAATTTGCGCAAATTTGGCCGTAATTAGCGCAAATTTGGCCGTTTTCTGTGTAAACAACGTAGAGTGGGGAACCTGGAAGTCCAGCGAGCGCCTCAGCTGGTGCTCGTGCTCAGCTTGCACGGCAGGAACGCTCGGCTTGTGCACCGCGAGTCAAGAGCCAGGCGGGTCGCCCATCCCTACAAGGATGTGCGTGTGCATTTTATACTAGGGGAAGGAGCCCCCACACACAATTAATCAATTAATATATCAATTAAAGTTTGAAACTTTTTCAATATGTGAAAGTAGTGATGACAGAAGGAATTGGGCAGGGATCTAGAAGCTGCTGTGGTAAGTATCCAAATAATTGGCATTTTCTTTCTTTCTTACTACAGTCATGCCTTGGATTGAGAGCGTAATTCGTTCCGGAAACGTGCTTGTAATCCAAAACACTCTTACATCAAAACGAAATACCCCAAAAAAAATTTGTACAGAGATTTTTAATTTAAGCCGTACTACAGTACTTGTATTGCAAGGCGTCGCTTGTATATCAAGTAAAAAAATAAATAAATAAATATTTAAAAATTTGCTTGTCTTGCAAAACACTCTCAAACCAAGTTACCTGAAATCCAAGGTATTACTGTATTCTCAGTCAGGAGAAAAAATGACCCTTTGACTGACACAGCACATTAAAGATTAACCATGTCTTGTTAATTTGAGACCTGCTGCTTAAGGTAAAATTGGGATTCAGAACATGGCCTTCAGTTACTTATTTGTTGAGCTATATCGTGCTGACATCTGTTTTCTTTGTCAGTGTCTGTTGCTCTAGATATTTAAAAAGGTGGGGGGGACTTCATGAATTATCAATCCTTTTGAGTTGTTGCTGTGACAAATAAAATATACCCCTCTTCATTTCACAAGAATGCAAATATCAACCTTCCAAAGGGCTAGAAGCATTAGCTGAATATGAAACAAGTTAATTAGCACACTGGAAAAATGCAGATAAGTATATATCTAGACGAGCAATTAACATTTTGTTTTTGTCCAGTCAGCTATGCAGCACATTTTAAGCCTATATCTGAGGTTGCATTACTGATAAACAGAAAGAATTGTATAGTCTTTCATATGTAGAACCAATTACTTCAGCTACAGATAAAACAGTACAAATTGGAACAAGTTAAATGTTAAGCCCTGTTCTGGTGTTCCCTTGAATGCACAAGGGCTTAAAGTGTATACTGGGACATGCTGGCACCACCCCCTACATCTCTGGGCCCATTAGCCCCATTCCCCTCAGTCCAGACCTTGCTGTATTTAACTGTCATGGCCAGAAAGGAAGTTCTACTTGTGTTCACTTGAACATAAGTTGAACTCTCCACGTGATCAAGAACCCTGATTAAGCAGCATCACATTAATCATGTGGAGGGTTCTACTCATGTTCAAATGAATGGAAGTAAAACTCAGGCTGAACTTGGGAGGGGGCATGTCCCTGGAGATGTAGGTCCCAATAGGCACATGTCCCATCCCAAATATACACTTTGAGCCCTTATCCGTTCAAGAGAATGCCAGAACAGGGGTTTATCCCTACTTTCAAGTTACAGAGAGCACTTACCAATGCAGATGCATTTCATTCAGGGGCGTAGATGGATATTTCTCAGTTTAGCTTTTCACAATGAAAGATTCCTTTACAATGAGACAGATTTTTCGGTAAAAAGAAATGTTGGCAAATCCATATTTTTGACACTGTTTTGGTGAGGAGCAGCTTCAGAATTCCTGGCGGAATCTTTAAAGTGAGGTTGTCCTCACAGAACTCCTACAGCCTCAGGTGAAAGTTGTGCAGTTTCTGTGGGACCCCTAAAGAGACACACTGAATAAAGCTGCCCAGTCTTTGAAGTCTTTGGCTTAGAAGTCTTTGACAGAACTGTGCAGTCCTTGAGCAACCAGGCATGGGAACTCCTTTGCCTGAACAAAGGAATTTTTAAGCTGCATCTTCTTGGACACTCTGTGCAAACTGGAAACAGTAGCATTGTTAGGCGGTGGGTCCTTTGCTAGGTGGAGGGCACTGAGAAATATCCAAACCTGCCATCCTCTGGAACTGCCCTTGTGACTGTCAGCAGCTTCTGTTCCTCCCTCCCTGGCTTTTCCCACAGTCACCCAGGCTGCAGTTGGAGGCTTACTCATCTTATCGATCTGTTTGTATTAATCAGTGCCTAATGGGGGGCAATTTGTTTTCTCTTACAGCTTTTCTTAATTTCCATTGCGCAATATGATAATACTGATTCCCAGTAGAAACATGCTGGTTCTAGCTTGTAACTTTGGATCAATTGCTATTACATTGTGACTTGGGGTCACTTCTCACATTATTTTTGGAAGTCATATGAGTTTCTGAAGCTCTGTTGAAATATGAAGACAGACCATTTCCCACTTTGTGCATTACAGAAAGGTTGTAGAGACACTAAAGAATAAGTGTAATTATTCCCATTGTCCCATCATCATCATCATCATCATCATCATCATCATCATCATCATCATCAAAAAGAAAAATCTACAACCCAAATAACTCTGTTTTTCATAGAACTGTGTTTCAAGAGATAGCTGTACTTATTTTGCATTCTCATCTATTACAATGCCTTGAGTGGCTTGCTCCTGTCCCCTCCTGCCCAGTATCAACAATCAGGATTTAACAAATAACGAGAAAGGCCATTTATGGTACTTTTGTATTCCCTATGAAGTCTTCATATTACAGTATATTACACTATGTAAAACCAGATCAACACTGCTGAAGCCAAGAAACTGAGTGGTGTCCATCTTGCAGCAGTGGACTGAGGCAATACCCGTGTATGAACTAACCTCAGCTATCAGGATATTCACACTGACCAATACCAGTGCCTATATGCACTTCTAATTATGCAGATTTAGCCATTTATGCAAGGAAAAGGGGTTCTCTACCAATGATATAAAGTTTAGAAAACTTTATCCTGCCATGTTTGCCCTCTGATTGGCCTCTTCAGCCACCTGTACAGACAAAGATAAGGCAGTTGCTAACCTTAAGTCCTATAAAGAGGACAAACTATATATCTAAACCTGTGCTGGATAAGTGTGCTATTCATCAAGTTCAAAGAATGAGATAGTGCTACTCTAGTGTGCAAGGTCGAACTTATATACTCTAATCCACTGAGATGAGGAACATGCAGCAGCTTTGCCGGCAAAATGCAGCCTGGAATGCAGGCATGATTCTGTGCCATAGCCAGGGTCAGTAGCCTCCTGTCAAAGAATGCTGTGAATACACACTGCTAGGGTCTGGGCAGAAGGTTGGGCAGCCATGATTTAAAGGAAGACACCAGCACTGTTGTGCCAGCCTGCATAGGGATGCATGAGAAATTCATTTCAATTCATTTTTGACCAAAATTTACCCAGTTCACACCTCGTTGAACTGAATGCAGACCCAAACAGAATGTGTGGTCAATGTCCATATACACTTCTGAACTTGCAGTACAATTCACTGAATTAAAAAAAAAAAGTTACAGAAATGTGTGCATTTGAAAAATGTGCAAGAAAGAATGCAAAGTACTTTTGGAAAATGCACACTAAGATGCTTTAATCAATGGGAGAAATATGTGTATATTTCAAAAATGTGAACGATTGATCAATTGACATTTGGAAAAAAATATGCACAGAAATAAATGTGAATTTTCATGCAAAAACAAACAAACAAAGCTTGCAATCTGATATGGACACAAGTCAAAACGAGCTTTGAACTGCAATTTGAAGATGGTCAATGAGCTTGAGTTTTGCTGATTTTCATGTCTCTACTGCTAGCTTTCTTGTCAAACATGGTCATCCACCAATATCATTTCAGGCTGAAGATGTAATATAAAAAGAGGACTCATGGCAAGTTCTTCAGACACAGTGTTAACCCTGCTTCCTTCTGGCTTCATAGTTCGCATGATAAGCATAAGTCATATATCCACTCATACTGTTCACACATCCGGAGAGTGGAGCAGGGGGTCCAGCACTGACATCACATACTGTGCGGTCCCTGCCCTCCAACATCCATGTGTTGAGTATGAATGTCTGCAAAGGGGCACTTATGCCTGAGCAGTTGTTCACGCATAGACACCCTATGCAAACAGGATCCCCATTGCACAGGGGTCCTGAAGGGCTGGGTGAATGCGCAATGTTCAAGCACTAGGATTCTCCAAACATCATCTCGCCAGTCGCCACTCATCTCATGCCCAATTCCTGTTTGCACTTGAGATCACTGCTTGCTCTGTGTCAACAGGAAAATTGCACAAATGAAGCAGCAATCAAATGTGAAATTTGCGCAAATTTAGTCATAGACTAAGGCAGGGCTGATCCGATCCAGTTCACAGGGGAAATGTGCGCAAATTAGGAAATGTGCGCAAAAGCCAACTGGGAAAGTTGGCACAAATTGAAAGCGAACGTATGTCCGGCAATTTGTGAACATTTTCGGAAGACACATGTTTGCAATCACAATCATGTTCAGAGAGCTTCAAACAGGCCAGGCTCACATGTTTTGTGAGCAAAAACAAAATTCTCATACATCTATGTGTGACCGGATCATCTGGTCACACAGAGGTGCCCTGCACAGATGTCTGCACTCAACACATGGACATTGAAGGCAGGGCTAGCATGGAGCATGAAATCTGGGGCATGACCAAATGGTGTGGCCCTACTCCATCCACCATGTGCTAGCCCTCCATGTGGAGGGGACAAGAAGGGAATGGGGCTATACATGCCAGTGACCTGAATGCTGGGCAGCTGACAGTTTTGCTCCTCCCCCTTGCTTCAGGTTGGCTGCCTGCCCTTTTTTAAAATTTTGTTGAAGTGTCACATGAACATCTGTCTGTGTATACACCTATTCTTTGCCTTTTCTTCTTTTTTTTAAATGGAACATTAAAAAAAGAGAGAGAGCAGCCAAACTGCTCCAGGAATTGTGGGGAAGTGGGTTGCTACTGTCACAAGTACCAGCCAATCAGCACCATCTATAGTTGGCTTCTGCTGCAATTGTTAAGGATCAGGATATTTTTTCCCCTCAAAGCTTGACCCCAGAGGGCTAACAGCATATTGAAACTGAATGTGGTGAGGCTGTTTCCAGCTGCCTCCCCCACCCAACAGTGGCTTGTGAGGAAGTTCACTGGTGGGAATAAGCCACTGCTTCTGCAGGGCCATTGTGGAGGAGAGCAAAGCGTATCTTTACCTGCAACTGCTGGTAGAGGCTGGAGGATGGCCTGTCAACACTGTGCAATTATGCAGAGGCTGATTGGCTAACCACACCTGGCATGGGCCACCAATGTCAACAGGAGCTGCTAGTCAGTCATCAGTCATCTGTATGGTTCTGTCCGAGCCACCCCTGCCTACATACCCAAGGGTGCCAGTAAGAAAGTGTTTTCTTGACCACCTTGCAGCACTGACATGTATGTGTGATTCCCAGCCAACCTTCTTACCAGCCAACACTGTCAGCCCAATTCCTCTATAATGTTATGTCTGTATTTACCCTCAGGTTTCACATTACAGTGGGTTTTATGATGCTGCATTTTCTGTAAGAGGGGGAAGTAATGGCTCATAAGCTTCTTAAAATCTCTGCTATCTAGGGGCTCTTTTTGATGGATAGTATATACATTCTTCATTAATATGATGGAGTTTGTTTAATTAAAGCTGGGCCATTGTGGCCTTTTTTTCAGAAGGAAGCACAATACACAGGGTGATGGTCTGTAATCGGTTATTGCTTTAGAGTACCTAGGAGTCTAAGTTTCCAATAATCAGCACCACTTTTAACCAAAGAACCTTGTCCAAGTATAATTACTTGAATCTAAAATCGTATTAAGCATAAGAAGAAAAGGGAATTAATGAAATTTCTGTTCAGCAACACAGCTACACTTCACTACTTCTCTGTTGATATCTAATTATTTCCTACTGCTGAAACAGGCCAGATTAAACTCTATCCTATTTGTGTACTGAGGCAGCAACTTGTACTGTACCAGTTATTTTCTGCAAGGCTCAGAAAAGTTAGTTTTCCATTTTGTCACCAAAGGCCAAAGTTTATTTAGATGTAATGCAAGCACTCTGTTTTCAAGTTTCTTTCTTTTCAGCTCTGTTAGATGATATTTGGAAGTCATATTTAGAGGCCAGGACTAGATATCGCAGGAGACACAAGAAAATAGCAGCTGGGACCGCAGAAACATGTGTTCGTGTGTGTGTGTGTGTGTGTGTGTGTGTAGCACTTCGCAGGACACAACACATAGCCTAACTGCCTTGTATATAAAAGGAAAATATCTCATTAGGTTGGATCCAGATTGAACATTCTGTGAATGGAAGGGCTCCTTCCGTTCACAGCAGGCACCAGGATCCAAGGGAGGCTTCCTGCTGAAGGGAAGTGAGCAGAGAGGTGATTTTTGCCAGTTCCCTCTTCCCCTCTGCAGCCCCCAGAAATTGCCTCCCATGCTGAACTCCAGAGCATCTTTTCAGGGGTCTGGAGGGGGCAGGAGGAATTGTGAAGTTCACCTCCCCACCCCCTTCCTCAAGCACTACTCTGGACCCAACCTAATATGAGGATGTCATAGCATCTGATTCCAATGTCATATTGCTGATTTTCATTTTGTTTCATTTAGGGAGCGATCCTCTGGCCCCTAAACAGCATCTGAGAGGTCATAGGATAGTTCGGATTTCCAGATCCGAGGTTGGCGATAGCGCTCTGACCTCTCGGACTCAGAGCTGGGAATCAGAGCTCCACACACCCCTGCCTGGATCCTCACAGCCAGCACAGAAAGAACCATGCTGGCTGCTCTCCGAGGTCAGGAAAGTGACCTTGGGGAGGGGGGAAAGGTTGTGTGGAGGGGGGCAGGGAGGGGAGGAGACTGGACAGGCCAAAGTATGAGCTATCCTGATGCCGCTCCAGCCTCCTTCCCTCCCCCTCTAAGGCACTGCAGCTGGATGGGCAAAAAAGCCTGTCTAGTGAAAATGCAGGGTGGAAGGATGGGGAGGTGATGATCACCTCCGCCGCTCCTCCCACTCTACACTGGATGACCACAAGCCTTCGAGTTCGGAGACTTATGGCCATCACCGTAGGATTGTGCCCTTAGCCTGTGGTCCACAATCCTCTCTCTCCAAAGCACTGCCATTAATCTTCAAAGGACTACTTTGGTGTAAATGAGTTGTGAATTGTAGCATGGGTGGGGATAGCTTTCATAATTCCAACCCAATTCACAATCCAGCGAATCCAAAGGACTTGGATCCAAACCAAACTACTGTTTTCCCTAACAAAATGCAATGGACTATGTCAGGGTGGGGGTGAAACCGAAAGACTGTATGAAAGGGAGGATGAAGACAAGAGAAATGATTAGATAGAACACATCCAGGTACTTCCTGTAAAAAAATAAATAAAGCATGAGGTCTAAAGTGGGACAAGACAAAAAATAAAAGTGATATATCCTTTGAAAGCCTATGAAGGAACTCTTAATTGCATTTACCTCTTCTTGCGAAAAGAGGATATTACACACAGCTGTGTATGAACAATATGTGCCTGAGGAGGTAGTTCTTATACCATACTGAGAATCATGTAAGGCCACTGCAGCTATGGGAGAAAAGAAAGAAAGTAATGATTCTATCATGTTGCTAATGGTGCACCAGCCCTGCAGCAGGTTTAAAGATGTTCTTAAAGGCTAATCTAAAAAAATGCAATATAAACATCAAAAACTGGGAAGCTCTGGCCCATGAACGATCTAACTGGAGGTTGGCCTTTCACAAAGGTTCTATGGACTTTGAAGAAGCTCGAGTGCAAGGTGAAAGGGAGAAACGTGCTAAGCGAAAAGCACGTCAAATAAATCCTTTACAGGACCATCTTCCATCTGGTAACCTGTGTCCTCACTGTGGGAAGCTGTGTGGATCTAGAATTGGCCTCCACAGTCACTTACGGACCCATCGCTAGAGTCTACACAATTTTCTTTAGAATTTTCCTCCTTTTAAAATCTCCTTTTTGTAAATTTTCTTTTTTTTATATCCTAGAAGACAATCTTACTCGGTCACGAGTGATCTCCTGACTGACTGGTACACCAGTCCCTGCAGCTTGTGACTTACCTAGCAGGTTGCAGCACACCCACCATGTATGGTGGCCCACCAGGGGCTTGATCAATTTCCCTGTTTTACTGGCTACTTGGAACTGCAAATACAAGGAAGCTGTCAAGTATCTATAATACAAATGTTAATCTATCTATGTTCATCTTGGTGGGTTGTGAGTTGTGCAGCCCTGTGATAAACATTCAGCTACTATTGACAGAGACCATTCACCACGTGTAATTTGTGAAGAAAGAACAAAATGCAGAGGCAAGCATGCTAGTTAGTACATAGGTAGGTAGATAATACAGTTGGAGACATGATAATATATGATGGTGGGGACAGGGTAGAGGGATGGACCTGCACCCTTTGTGGTCCCTTCATTAGCCCAAGTCCATTAAAGCTCATAAGGATCACCTCATAGGTTAGGATTGACTTTGCTCATCCAATCCTATCCCAGAAATTATCACCAGGGCTCAACTTGGGTTAAGGGGAAGGCAATGACATGCCATTCTCTTCCCATAAGGCCAAGCTAACAGGAACCCTAGGATGGGTTCAGGGATAGAGGTCAACTGAGCATGCTTAGTCACAAATTGCTGACAACATGTGAAAAGCTCATATAGTTAGTAACTATACAATTTGTAGAACAAAAAGTGACTTCCAGATCATATGTTGCCTTACAGATGCTTGTGCCATGAATTAAATCTACCTTGTTATTCTAGAAATTTTTTTGATACCACAGCTGCCTTGTGCCATGTTTTTTAGAAAATCGTAGGACTATAGATATAGATATATATTTGCTATGACCTAATGACAAACAAGGATCTAATTCTAAGATATGTGTTTCTCTTGATTACGGTTTAGGATTGTGTGTACACACTGTATACACCAGTCTGAAGGCAGTGATATATTATGGTCTGCAAAGTGCTTCTCAGCTCCACATTTTTGCTATTCTAGGCAGGCAACCAAACCAGGTGACTTGTCAAGCATCTGGTGGGCTACTATACATGTATGGTGAGGTGAATTCGAATTATTTGGTTACTAGTTGTGCAGCATTGAGTGTAACAAACATACTATTGTACCTTGCAGGAATTACTCCAACACCTGCAGGAAGCTATTCTACCATTAAAATATCTTTAAGATTAGGGCCCAAAGGACAGTTCACACACACATGTTCTTCATTTGATGATAGCAACATCAAGTGATGTCCTGCATATGTGATTAACCTGTTGGTCAATTATCAAATACCATCAACAGGTTGTCCATATCTCCCACATACACACTAACTTCTCCATGGAATCATCTAGCACATTCATTTGCCAGTCAACATGTTGAATAATCAAGTGATAAGCAGTAAAGTAGCATACATACATAAGTGAACCATCCTTTAGACAGCTGTGAAACCAATATCATGTTCCTCCTTCTAATTTCAGTGTCACAGAGCATCAGCTTGTGATGGATATTAAACATAGAGTGGAAGAAAGCTTGGGAAACATCCCCAAACCAAAATATGAATTTTGTGGCCAGCTGAAATCTTTAATCATGAATGTCTGGCTTCAGCAACTACTCAAAATCTGCAAACATACTAATGAATGTATTTGCAGACAGTTTCCAGCATAACTCATTTTCCATAAAGAAATCCTCGCATCACTTTAGGAGTTGGTCCAAGATTTTCATGGAAGAAAAGATGCCAATTATGTTACCACAGAGATATAGAGAAGGTCAACGAACATGTGGCTTGTTTGCCAACTCCCACTTCTATAATGATAATACTTCCATTTCATTATTCTGTCTTACAGTGTATTTGATTTTTTATCCTTAAAAAGGATCTTCAGATCTGCTATTGCTCATTTTAAAGTGGTTGATGTTTGAAGAAGAGCTGAAATGAAGAGCCCTTTTTGGTGAATATGAGAGAGGGGGGTGGATAGAGCCAGTGTTGCATAGTGGTGAGAGTGTTGGACTGGGACTCCGGAGATCCGGGTTCTATTCCCCGCTCAGCCATGAAACTCACTGGGTGACTTTGGGCCAGTCACTGAGTCTCAGCCTAACCTACCTCACAGGGTTGTTGTGAGAATAAAATGGGGAGGAGGATGAGGATTATGTAAGCCACCTTGGGTTCCTTGCAGGAAAAAAGGCAGGGTATAAATATAATAAATAGATAGATAGATAGATAGAGGTAGAGGTTATAGGGTTGGGCAATCTACCCACCACCTGGCTGACTCACGGTGTGCTCGGTGAGCACTGCCACCACGCCTGCCAAGCTGGGACAAAAGCAAGCACCAGCCGAGCTGCTCGCTGGACTTCCGAGTTCCCAGCGCTATGTTGTTTAAGTAGAAAATGGCATAAGATACATTAAAAGCAGTCATGATTTGCATAACTTGTGCAAGTTGCAGCCGTTTGTTTTTAACCTATCTTACACCATTTTCTACATAAACAACTTAGCTCTGGGAACCCAGAAGTCACTTCTCCGGCTCAGCTCGCGAGAATGCGAGTTGAGCCGGGGAAGCAGGTAAGGTGAGCGGAGCTCGGTGGGGGTCAAGCCCGGTGAGTTCATCGGACTTCCACCCCCCAATCGAGCTCCACACACATCCCTAGGTAGAGGCAGAGGTAGAGATAGTGGTAGCGGTAGAGGTAGGGACAGATAATATCTACCCCACATTTCCACCAATATCAGTCCCCAAGGCAGATAGCAAAAATAATTTATTTATAATAAAATAACTCTCCCTGCACCTGCACAGATGTGGAAGAACAGAAAGTACAAGGTACAGTACTTTATGCTTCCTCTTATTTTGTTACAAAGTAACTCTTCAGTATGAACCAAATGGAAATGCTGATGTTTAGAAAAACCCTAAACTGAATGCTATAAAACTACTACTACTACTGCTGCTACTACTACTTCTTCTTATTATTATTATTATTATTATTATTATTATTATTATTATTATTATTATTCTATTACTACTACTACTACTACTACTAAAACAGATTTAGGAGTATTCACTCACTATATTTTACTTTAAAAGGTGAAATTGAAAGAATTAAATATGGAACTGATATACTTTTAATGGATTTTTGTTAAAGCTGATTCTAGAAACTTGAGCTGATTTTAAACTAGGAACCCTTTTGGTTAGCCAAAGATAAGACATTGAATATGGCTTCAGAGGCTGTTATAGGAGCCAGTAATTCTCACCTGCTGACCAGTTCATTATCTGCATTTGAAGTGGGGTAAAAAGAGCAGCTAAGCAATGTGATCAAGCAAAGGTTATGATTTTAACTTGCCAGTTGGATCTGTTTCCCAACATATAGGAGAAATGGCACCTGTGACAAGATATAGAGTGCTCTGTATTGCCACTCATCCTCATTCACAGGGACACGTGACTTCTGTGCGTACATATGTAATGACTGATGCAGATCTAAGGGGAGGTTCAACCAGTGGTGCAGTGTGCACAGAGTGGATTTATCCTCTATGCTCTTACTTACTCTGTGCTACTTCTAATATGGGAACATTAGCTCAAGCACTCATTGAAAATCCAGATAAGATTTTTGTTCTACACACACACACACACACACAGAGAGAGAGAGAGAGAGAGAGAGAGAGAGAGATGGCTTGGGCTTGGCCAGTATACCAGTAAACGGGGCAGTATGTCATTTCTAATATGCCTAACTAGAAAAGATAGAGGAAAATTGAAGATTGGAGAAATTAGCATATGGCAAAAAGGAGGGGAAGGTGGAGCTATGGAAATAGCAGAGAAAGTGATTGGAAGGCTACAGTATGTGACCAAGGAAGGTCAGTTGCTGGTGGCAGTGGTGGGCTGTGGGAACAGAACTGGATACATTTAGGATGAAAAGAGAAGAAATAGAGCAGGAGCAGCTATTCAGAGGAAGGGCTTCATTTCCTGATTGGTTGCCAAAAGTTAGAAAAAATGCAGTGGGCACAGACTACCCTCAGGTTTCTCAGCTTTTGTTCCTATTTAAAAAATGGGACAATAGCTTCAGGCCACTCTGGCCTTGTTGACAATCGATTGCATTGCGTTGTCTAAAGACAAGGCTTTTGGATGAGCAATAATGGGGAGACTAAACAGATGCTAAGCTTTTATTAAAGACCCTGGAGCTATCACAATTTTGGTTAAAATAGATTTGGATGGAGAGCCTTGCTAATGGGACTTCTCCTTGTGGTTTCCAATAAAATCCAGAGATTGTGCAATTAGGTATGTATGAAAATCTGGGTTTTGCTCACAAAACATGGGAGAATGTGCCCTGTTCGAAGCTCTGGAAGCAAGCATGAGCATGTGTCCACTGAAAATATTCATAAATTGTTGAACGTGTGCTTGCGTTCATCTTGTTCCCGATCACTGCTCTATTTGCACAAGTTTCTCGTTGGCAGAACGTGAGCAGCGATCGCAAACGTGAATGGGAACTGGGCACATGACAAGCAGTGAAACTGTGTTTGGAGAGTCCTAGCGATCTCGAACATCACTCGTTTGCCCATCCCAAGCCATCCATCTCTGTGTTCCCTTTGTTTCAAGCCCTATAAGTTAGTGCCTTGGAGTTCAGGCAGTCAATGTTCATTCTTTTTGCTTGGGAATCCCTCTTGCTGGTGTGTCTCAGCTCTGAGAACAACCCAGGATCTGACTGGCTTTGATGCTGTTCTTCATTACTCCTTCCTAGCATGATTCTCTCTGGCACCAGGTCCACATTTCCAGAACCAGAGCTTCCCCTTGTGCTTTCCTATTGAACCACATTATTGCTGTGTTTTACCCAGGGAGAGATCCATTTACCTTATACACTGAGAGAGAATGCATTACCATATGCATAATCCTGCTAAAATACACATAATCCTGCTAAAGTATCCATAGTGTCCTAAAGCTGCGTACCACACACGAAGGAATGCCGTTTAATCTGAAAGGTCATGCAGACACTCTATAACGTCCATGTGAGTTGTCAGCTCTGAGTCCAAGGGAGGTAGTCTAGAGCTTAGGGTATTGGGAAGCAGCTACCAAAAAGTCTCAAACTGAATTGTTTAGACATTTAAAAAGTCCTAGAACTCCCAGCATTCTGCAGGCAGCGTGGCTGGCTGGCTGGCTGGTTGGGGAATGCTGCGAGTTGTAGGACTTTTTTCTGTCTAAATATGCACAGGATTGAACCTCAAATCTTGTTTTGTGTATACAACATTGATGGCCAGGTCATGGTCCAACCTAATCCCAAATAATTTTTTTCCATGGTAAGGATGGCCAACTGGTAGTCCGTGAGCCAGATCAACCCCCCTGAGGCAATTTTATTCGGCCCTGCCAAATATTAATCAAAATATTGTGAAATGTTTGCTCACAGTTTCCCTCAGATGGAAAAAAACAAAACAAAAACCCAGGTTCAGTCATTTAAAAAATGGAGATATTTTATACTTCAGTGTTACATCTCTCTCTTTTTTAAATTTTGTGTGTAACAGGCATCATGTGTAAATGTACATATCTGGTATGTAAAGTTGTGTCTGACAACATGTATTTCGTAACTGCTAAATGGCACCAATTTTATTAATATTCCATTCATGAGATGGTTGGTTTCTGCAGCAAAATGCACTTCTGGTCCTTGGAGTTATAGAGTGGCCCTCGAGCATACGGAAGTTGGACTTTTTCTGGTCTAAACTATTGACCATGCCATTGCCAGATCCAGGACCAGTCCAACCATTAGGCAGAGTGAGGCCACCTCAGGCAGCTGATGCTATGTGTTAGGGAGTGGGGACGAGCTGTTGTTGAGGAAAGAGCTGTGAGTGCCAAGCAGCTGGCCCAACAAACCCCCCCTCCCGTAGTTAGCCTGCTCCTCTCAGGTGCAGTGGAAGATGTTGTCCCACCATTGCTACTGTTGAATCAATTGCCAGTACAGGTGGCTTCTGAACATAGAAGGGGGCACCGCCTTGTTCTTCACCTCAGGCAACAAAATGTTTTGGGCCAGCCCCAGTCAGAGCAAGAGAAGAGAAATATTTTCCCCATTACACACCAGATAAAGATGTGTGATACAAAGCAAATTTATAAGAGGAACTTTTGTGATAAGATTCTATTATAGAAGCTATTTTTATCCTTAATGGGATCCTACTCTGCAATGTTAATGTTTTCCTAGGTTTGACACAGTGATGTAAAACAGTGGAGAACAGAAGACCTGACAGGTACCAATTGGATCACAGGTTAGAGCTCAGATAAGCCTGTCTCCTCAGAATGAAATGTTCATCTCTGGGTAGATTACACTGCAATGCTTCACTGCATCTGTAGATAAGATTGTTCATTTAGTTCCCAGTTGCTCCCCTGTTTAACGTCCGTTGCTCAGCTTCACTAATGGACAGTCCAGCTACAAGGCAACACAACAGAGGAGAGATGAGAAAAACAAATATGTCTCACTACTGTCTGAGAGAGAGGTGAGCTTTGGAGTGTTAACTGGGATACCTTAATATTTTTAGAAGTCCTGTTCCTCATGTATATGAACCAGTTTTAAATACAAGCTACCCCTCACATTCTATTGGACTCAACAAATATTAGCAAAATGGAGACTTTCAACATGGCCACAAGCTGGAGCAACATCCCTCTTCATATGATTATGTTTAAAAAGTATACCTCTAAAGGCACCTCTTTGTCATTCAGCCAGTAAATATCCTCAGTAATACAGTACTTATGTGTGTGGAAAAAATATTTCCCGATCCTCAGGTTAAAAACAGAAAGTCTGGCATTACTTCCTTTATGCCCACTAAGATACCTTCCATTTTTGTTTTTCTTCTTGAAACAACAGCATGCGGGCTGTATTCAAAATGTATTTTGAAACAGCAATTCCACCTCCATTCTGTGTGGATGCAACATACTGGTTTTAAAGCACTTGGTTCCTATATTGTTTGTAGACAGTGCTTGCCTCAAAAAACCAATTATGCCCTCAAAGAGCCAGTGTGGTGTAGTGGTTAGAGAGTTGGACTAAGACTGGGAAGACCTAGTTCAAGTCCTCAATCTGTTCTGAAGCTCACTTTGGGTCAGTCACTGGTTCTCAGCCTAACCTACCTCACAAGGTTGTTGTGAGGATGAAATGAAGAGGAGGCGGATCATTTATGCCATTTTGGGCTCATTTATTTTGGGCTCCTTGGAGGAAAGGCAGGATATAATTTCAACAAATAAATAAAATGCATAATAAAAGTATTTCAAGTGAACACTCACAAACTCCCCAGGTGATCCGATGAGTATACATTAAATACTCAGTGTCAAAATGTAGTGGCTTCCCCCGCTTTTGCTGCTCCCCCTCCCTCTACCAAGAAGAAAAAGGACACCACCACCCCCAAAAGACAACCTCAGCCCATTTCAAGCACCTGACTGCGGGATGTTTTATTTCCCTACTGAAGTAAGAAATGGTGTCAGTAGTAGGAAGGAAAAGCAAGAGGTACAATACTGGAACAGGGTGAGGAATTTGCATGGGAGAAATGATGGAAGGAAAAAGGGTTATCCCCTCCCATACACCATGACCCTAATCCGATCCCAAACCGCACCCTACGGTTGCTTTTTTTGGGGAGATGCCGGGCAGTGCTGTCTCCAGGTTTTTGAGGGCCCTTGGGCAAGGGCCAACTCTACTTTTCTATGATTCTATAAGGCACCCTCAATGGGGGGCCCTTCCCTCAGCGAGACTACCGTCTCACCACCATTGTTGCCTGCTGCTCTTTGTCCTCTTCTTCTTTCCCATCATTCCGACTGCTTGCATGCTTGATAGCCAGAAAGCCAGTGAGCAAGCATACAGTGGCATCTCCTTCTCACCACCCTCACTGTTATCTGAGCCAGAGAGAGAGCAGGGGAACAAGCAGGTTGCAACGGTGAAGAGGAGAAGCAGCTCCAGGGGGCTCTTGTCAGTGCCCCCCCTGCTGGGGTGTGGGCCCTCAGCAGGAGCCCAACCATGCCTACTCTTGACACTGGCCCTGATGCCAGGTGATCCCATCATCACCCAGGGTGGCCATGTGTCCTCTTTTACAGAGGACAGTCCTCTGTTTGGGGGGCTGCCAGAGGACTATCCTCTATTTTGAAGACCGTCCTCTATTTAAAGGGCTTTTTAGTCCAAGTCCAGTATAAATTTCTACCAAAAATGGCACTCGAGGCAGCTATATAAGTATAAAGAACCATCAGAAGGGAGAGCTGGGCCTTGAAGCTGCCCCCCATCAGCACCACCTGGACAGCAGACTGAGAAAGGCACAAGGGTCACCTGGTCATAGTCTTCCACAGTATGGTGAGATGTACTGTATTTCTATTTAAACAATAATAATTATGTCTAAATTTGCATCTATACGTATGAATTGGCATATGCAATTTTTATGCAAATCAGTGTCCCCTTTTGCCCTCTTTTTTGATTATTCATGTCCTCTTTCCTGGTCATTCACAAGTGACCACCCTACCTTTTTTTAACATCATGTCTAGTTTGGTCCTCCTATGTTAGTTGTGTGGTGAGAGGCGGGGGGTCACATGCACCAAAGGCAACTTCTGTACCAGCAAAGGGAGTTCAAGCAAGTTCATTGAAAGAAGACTTATCCCTTTGCAACTGTACTCTTATGCTAAATTGTATGTGCTGGTTCAGACAGGCATACTTATCACCACAAGCTAGAACATCTGAATGGATTACCTGAGATCAGACACCCGTATATAGAACTTCCAAATCACCTCAGAAACAATGCTATCCAATGGAGTCAGCACACATATTTTGTTGCAAGTCTTACAATCCTGTCAGGGTGCCTGCAAACCTCTGAACCTGGAGGATTGCAGGCATCCTATTGAGGGTGGGAGGAGGGTGCCACACTTCCCTTGCCCTCAAAACAACTAGATGGCCCATTTCGGCCGCCAAGATGTTTTTCCTCTCCTCATGAATTCCTTGGAATCTGGCAGAGCCTCACTCTTCCCCTCCCCACAACACCCCCCATGGGGGAACCAAAGACCGTCTTCGGTTCTCAGCTGGTGTGGAAAAAAACGCACTTGCTATGACGCGAGGAGGGTGGACGCTCCACAGCACTGCAACTTTGGAAAAGATTTCTGAGGTCCCCTGGGGATGGTTGGAGGGACATGGGATTGTGGCCTAATGTAGTCAAAGGATGAGAAACCAAGTGATGTACATGCACATGGGAACCAGACGATTCTGCTGCTGCTTTAGTAAAACTGCTCATGTGATCAGAGTGCTAAATAAGACTCTGATCATAAGTGGTTCAGATAAACCGCTGGGAACATTTATATTAATGCTAATTTTTGAGCTCATCTTACCCTACTCTGATTCCAGGAAAGTTGCTATTGATCATCACGGTAGTGATTCATCACTATTTCTCATAGCCTTCAATGAAACTATGTATAGGTGTATTGTTAGGGAAGAGAAAAGAAACTATAGAAAAAAGTAGTTTGCATTTGGAATAGTTTCCTTGCTTTTTTCCCCTCCCGCAAAACAATGCCAAAAAATCTTATCAATATAGTTGTGCCTGCGGTGTTCTTTTCCCATGGGAAGGTAGTTAAATTGTATATACTGAATGAATGAATTTTCATTATGGTCACAGACCAATCGGAGTTTTGAAAACAAAGAAAAAAATACAGCAATTAAAACAGTTAGATAAAACAGATGGATTTTAATAGAGGTCCAACATATATTTTCTTCTTTATTTGCATTGCAAGTAAAAAGAACTTTGCAAGCCTCTCAGTGATACAGGATAAATCATCCCTGATGCAGAACAGAACCAGATCTTCAGAAGAGAGTTCAGGGAGAGTTCTTAGTAGAGGAAGAATCAGCCTCTCTCTGCAGTCCCTGTACAAGTTACAGTACAGAAGGACATGATCAAAACACACACACACACACACACACACACACACATATATATATATATATATATATATATAATTGTGCTGCAAGGTCCTTACAATGTTCAGTGGCATTTATACTTCCTTCTGGGCCCAGCCACTGTATAAATTAAATTATCTCTACCAGAGATCTTCAGGGATATTTTAGGGTTGAAAATGACCCTAAACATTAGAATTCTCAGTGAAACAAACAATCCATTAACTTCTGTATCTGATACAGACAGCTCTACAGGATATACCTAGAGACACCATTAATTAAGGAGAGGGCTGAAGTATCAAAAGAGTAGAACCTCTATTGACTAAATCTCAGCTTGTTAATTATTGCCGTGTCAACAAAGTCTGTCAAGAAGAACAAGCGTTTGAAAAAGGGAATCAGAAGTGAAATCTTAATAAAGGGAATATATCAATATTGGTGAGAACACACGGCTAGCTAGAGTGGTCACCAAAACCTGCTCAAGGCCAATTACAATGGCAGAGGGAGTGGATGGGTATGGAATGCCCTGGGGAGGTTGGTATCCCACCCCATGCTTGCCTAGGGGGTCACAGAACTTACCACTGCCAGGCCTCATCTTGGATAGGGAACATTCAAGTTGTTCCCTAAAAGGATATCCTTTTAAAAAAATTATTTATTTATTTATTTATTTACAGTATTTGCATACCGCTCCATATCTATGTGGATTCTGGAGTGGTGACCAATAAAAAGATATTTCAAAAAACACCAGATAACCCCCCCCCCAAAAAAAAACCTAAAACATTGAAAATAAGGTAACATTACAATGGTGGTTGGACAGCAGAGAAGGCTTCCAGGAACAAGGAAGTTTTCAGCAGGCACTGAAAGCAGCACAATGTTGGAGCCTGCCTGACCTCCAGAGGCAGGGAGTTCCACAGAAATGGAGCTGCCATGCTGAAGGCCCTTCTCCTGGTGGACTCCAGTCGGGCCAAAGGTCCATGAGGAACCACCAGGAGCATGCCATCTGATGACCTCAGTGACCAGGCAGGTTGCTATGGGAGGAGGCGCTCTCTCTCAGGTAACCTGGTCCCAAGTTGTTTCGGGCTTTGTACACAAATGCCAGAACATTAAACCTGACCTGGTAGCGAATAGGCAACCAGTGCAGTTCCTTCAGCAGTTGCATGCTAAAAAGGGGCAGCTCCCAACAACAGCCGAGCTGCTGCATTCTGCACTAGCTCCAGCTTCTGGAGCAACCTTACATAGACCACATTGCAGTAATCTAGGCTTGAGGTTACTAGCACCTGTATTACTGTGGCCAAGCTATCCCTGTCTAGGACAGGCTGTAGCAGCTACACAGTTAGCTACAGTGTAGCTGGTGAACCAATCGAAGATGGTAAAAAGTACTCCGAGCTGCCGCAATCACTTGGGATTCCAACAAAAACATATGGATCTAGGGGTACCCCCAGACTATGAACCTGATCTTTCAAAGGGAGTGCAATGAGCCTATTTCCCAGACTCAGGAACCACTTACCCACAGGGCTTTCATCTTGCCAGGATTCAGCCTCAGTTTATTGGCCCTCATCCAGCCCATCACTGAGTTCAAGCACTGATTCAGGACTTGCACAGCCTCTCCTGATTCAGTTGTCACAGGGATATAGAGCTGTGTGTCATTAGCGTACTGATGGCACGGCTCCAAATCCCCTAATGACTATGTTGCCTTGCAAACTGCTTTTGAAACAGAGGGAACTTCCAAACATTTTTTGGATACCATAGGGGTCTGTTGCTCAAGGATGTGGGAGGGCGAGAAGAGAAAGAAATCCCACCGGGCGGGCATGCCCCAACCCTTTGGCATGCCTAAAACAACAGCTCTTTGGAACTGAACTATGGGTAGTATCCAATGGTGTCACAGTGCTAGCACTTATGTTGCTGTGCTAGCATAAACCAACATTTGTGCAACATAACTAGAGCAACAGAGCAAATCACCACTTTCACCCATTGAGCTAGTTAGATTGTGCAACTGTTGCTTTATGCTAGTGCAATGTCATTGGAGTTAGGGCTGGGACACCAGTGGATACTACCCTATGTGTGCAGAATAAGTCCATAAAGCTACAAATAATGTTGGATTACTTTCTGCCGCAATCCACCCACAAGTTACTACCCACAGGTATTAATCCTTCTCTCTTGCTATACTATATAGTTATTCCCTATTCTCTAGAGAACATTCCCTCACCGTTCTTTTGAGGTTCCTTGAGTGGGCTGCAGTTAAGTTGTTTTGACACCTGTATGTTTCTCAGCTTATTACATTGGGTCAAATAACAGAAGAACTGGATATTAACAGTCACATTTGGTAACTCATTTGTAGATTCACATCTCTCTTAAGTGAAATTGTGGAGGCTGGGTGCAGAAAAGCTTGAACCTAGGCTCACTAGAGCCTAGGTTGAAATGTGAAATGTCAAAAGAAACTTTTTGACCACTGAAGGAGGGCCAAAAGCCTGTATCAAATTTGAAAACTGTTATACTTCATGGCCCCAGAAGCTGCAGTGTTTGAGTCAAGATGAAGGCTTTAATGGAATGACCATGTCTTCAAGGATGATAGACATGTGCATGGTGTTCTCGTGTGTGTAATAGGTTGTGTTCTCATGTGTGTAATTAGTTGAAATGTGGGTCAGTGGGGGAGTGAAGAGCAAATGAATACGAATTAGATGGGGAAAGCATTCATAAAGATAGTGCTCTCTGATTTATATTCTTCACAGAGTGATGTTTTATGTAAAGTATTTTAGCAATCCTTTAAAAAAAATTGCAAACCAGACAGAAGACAGCAATGAAGGAGAAATAGAGCTAGGACAAAACCTGGCCTTTCAACCATTCAGTATGTGTAACACTAGAATTATGCAGAATATTCTGCAGTTTTTATATATGTTTTGCATATTGATGCAGCTGGACTGGTAACTTGAAATAAGCTCATCTTACCAAAAACCCATGTTGTTTAACTGGTATTTGACACAGTTTTCTTGCCCTGGCTGCTGCTGCTGCTGCTTGGCATCATTTCCCTCCTTTTTCTTGGTCTTCAATGTCCTTGGTCTTATACATTCACACTGCCATTTAATCCTATTGGCTGGATTGTCAAAGCCAATAGGATTAAATGGCAGCATGGACAAATGAAGCCAAAGGCAGCCAGAGAAAAGAAGAAAAATGGCACCAAGAAACACAGCATTAAAAAAGCAACAACAACTGAGTATGTTTGCAATGATTGCAGGATATTTCCCAAAATAGGAGCCACATGAAATACCGTAAGCAGATTCAGCTCAACTCTACCTAAAATGTGCTCCCCGTTAAAGCATAATTGGCTTACTATTGGATAGTCCACAGTGTTACAGTTCATAAAGGGGTATAGTGTATGAAGGGTACAGTCCAGGAACAGTTTTACTGCATGAAGAACTGCTCGTCTAAACTGGAAACTAAGGGACCAAACTCCATATTAAGCTTAATGTTCAGCATGTAGTTGCATCTGTCATTTACATTAATTAATTACAGCTGTGGAAGGGGGAAATTGTTATTGGGATCAGAGCACTTGGAGATGGGAGGTTTATCCCGTTTCTCCTGAGCTTCTGCCTCCTGAAAATCTGCCCCATGTTGTGGCTGTAGGGCTTCGTATAAAAGTTCCCATTGGCACCAAATTCGTTGTGAACTGGTTTCTTCCAAAGATTTTGACTGTTGGGATATTAGAACTACAAAAGAGGGAAATAGTCTAATAGAGAATGTTGAGACAATTATCTGGGTAAATTAGGAAGATATGCACACGGACAGTAAGGGGAAAAAATTGGACAGCTATTATGATGATAATATCGGGTTTTTCCTTTGATGTCTTACAATTGCCTTGTATTATTTTCTCATACCTTTTGCATTTACCTTTGATGTTCATTGCTGGAATTATATGCTATGTTTATTTACATTGTATTTGAAGCTCATTTTACAAGATTCTCTCTCTCTCTTTTTCTTTTTTAAAAGCAGAAAACTGAGTAGATGCAGCTTGCATTCTTGAGTCATGCAGATATATCTTGCTGCATTTATTTCTCATCCTAAAAATATCTTTGCTGTTGGTACGACTAGGTTTCTCCTGTTCTCTCCTTGCTCCAATGCTATAACATTTTGCTTAATCATAGATTTATTTAATTGCCTTTGATATATCTTTTGGCCTTATGAGATTTCTAAATCACAGCCATTAAATTAGTTTTACACTGTGCTTGCAAGTGTTTAGTCTGCAGCGAGTAAACATGCTGTGTTCCTTCCTACCTACTCCTGTGTGGTTTATGCACATCCATCGCTAAGGTGCACATTGGATATCACAGGAGCCGGCAGAGACTGGTGGCTGCAATGTCAGCGGGGCTTTGTATCTGCTCTGGATTTTACTCCAAACAACGTTTACAGAGCTAGCCATGGTGCTGAAACCTATCCCCAAACTAGGATCTGCACCATGGATAGCTCCTTAAAAGTTCAGAGTAGATTCTGGAGCAGCAGAATGCTTACAGTAGCAGCAGTGTGGGAAGGAACTGCTTTTCTTTAGGTTCATCCCATGGCACTGCTGTATGCTTAATGGCTCACCACCATGTAGACATGGCCAATCATGCAGGGTTGTTGTTTTTACCACATGATCATTGTGGCTGGGACTGAGGAGAGATGACTGAACCTTGTGTGATGGGATCAACATTGACAGTGTTTTTTAATAATAATAATAATATATTTTTACTTTTTTGTTTGTCTGTCTGTTTGTTTTAATTATTTTAACATATAACCAAAACTTCAACAGGACCAGATACATGTAGTTCATCTTACATTGTTTCTCAGATATGCTAGTAGATATCGGAGCCTTGGAGATGAGATATATGACTGTAAAATATGTTTCACTCTCTACTGCTACCAATAATGCTTCCTGTTTCATTTCCAGTCTTTCTAGTTAGAATTCACTTCCAGAAAGATGGCCGAGTATTTGGTGGAAGTTTTTCTGTGAACTTTGTATTAACAAAAGTTATAAAGGGAAGCCACGCTTCCATGCAACCTGTCCTTTTTAACTGCTCCTCTGAAGAAATAGTGCCACTTATATGTCTAAAGTTCACCTGAGTATTAACAGTAACTAGATATAGACGTTCTAGACATATCAACACATAATATAGATATAGAAGATTCTCAGTTGTCCCTTCTTCCCTCTACCACCCAATACTCTACCCCACAGGTGTCTTGCCTTTGGGAAGCATGTCTGGACAGAACCAAATAATCTATTCAATCAAGAGAGATTAAAACCTAGACTATTTGTCTCAGTTATGTCTTAACATTCAGTATAGTTGAGTATAGGAACATGGGGATTTGTCTTATACCAGGTCAGTCTGTTTGCCCATACTGGCCTAGATAGACCTATGGTCTCCACCCCTCTGCATGTCATGCTGGGTCAGGCATAGTAGTTTGTGTGTCAACCTATTCAAGAATGTTAGTGATCTTTCTGCTTTTTTAAACAATTAATTAACAATGGTTTAAAAGGGGGGGTGGGGAAGAAACTGTCTCTCTTTTTCAAATGTCCAGTGGTTTCTGAGACTGGGGAAACCTACTGGACTTCCTGATGTTCCATTAGGCTGGCAGCTGCCAATTTGGTTTTCTTCTAACACTGCACTCTGAGAGTAATATTGGGAAAATATGCCCACTGCCAGCTGCCAATTTTTGTCACAGCCACTATTCCCCGCAAAATACCCCTCGGAATGGGGCATTGTGGGAAAAATAGAACAATGGCCACCAGTGTGATGGAGCTTTAAGAGCTCTCATAATGTTTGCTCCTCCTCCAAACAGAAATTAAACCCACCCCACCCCAAATATAGCTAAAATGCCTCCCTAATTTTCACAGCCTGAAATTTGCACATGTAACTCAGTGGCGAGCGGGGATTTGGGTTCAGCTCTACTCCTAACACATCCATGCATTATGAGATGGGAAATATACAGCTTGGGACCCTGGCTATTTGAATGACCAGATTCTCCCATATGAGCCTCCCTGGGTTTTAAGATCCTTCTCTTAGTTCCACCAGTATCAATTGTTGAAACATGAGAGAGGGCCTTCTCAGTGGCTGCTGCAAGGCTTTGGAACTTCCTACGAAGGGAGGCCAGACTAGTTCCATATCTTTTATCCTTCCACCAGCAGGCAAAGACTTTTTTTTAAAATTGAGGCAGACTTTTGGCATCCAAGCTGATTGCTGCTGAATTGAGTTTTTAATATGGTGGAATTTTATTTGTGTTCTATTTTAATTTTATTTGTGTTCTATTTTTATTTTATTTTATGCATTTTTATTGGAAGTGTTTTTTAATAGATGAGTTTTAATCATAATATTGTCATGTTTCCTGTATTTTATTGTTAGGTGCCTTGATAGATATTTCAGTGGAAAGGTGGGATAATAAATAAATAACATAACACCCCCCTCCCCAAATTCCAGTGCTGTTTCTAGTACCAAACAGGAGGGGGAGGATAAAGAACAGTATGCCTCAAAATGGATTAATCCATCCTTGCAAATCTGAGCACTAAAGAAGATGACAAAAACTAATGGAGTCTTTAAAGGGAAGATGAATGTACCTCTTCCATAGTATCTGCGAAATTGCGATTCAAATCCTTTGCCAGGTAGCTGGCATTAGAAAAGTCTGTAACCCTTTAAAATAATGATGCAGTTAATCAGTTCTGAATTACTTTGGTATTAATGTGGATGTTGTAAGTAGAGTGGTTTTGGGATTTCCAGTTGATTTCATCATGATAAAGATGGTTGCCAATAAATGCCAAACGAAATTAATTTTAAAAGAGTCCATTACTCTCAAGCATTACTTTATAATTCATAGTTATAAATTTCCTTCCCTCCCTCCCCATATGTCAATTGTATACATTTTTTTTTTTTTTAAAAAAGTTCACTTTAACTACTTATACAAAAATGGGCACTCACTCCAGTGCAAATACAGACTGGGAGGGATATCATTAAGTTCCTTGCTGAAGCCCTGTATGATCAAGGGACTCTCCAAAATTCCTCACTTATATGGGGACTTGGAAAAAGAGTGTGGGGGTGTTGCACCTGCCACTACATAATGTGGCTGATGAGTCACACATCGTGTAGTCCTAATATTATAAATTAATCAGTCAAAACAGGATGGATCCAGTCTTACTCATGCTTAGAGTAGACTCATGGAAATCAATGGGACTTCATTTAGTCATGACTAGCTTGCCCCATTGATTTAATTGGGTCTAATCTAAGCATGACTAAATCTGGAGTCAACCCAAGGTGTATAAATGAGAGGCAGGGGTGGGCAACTTCTGGCCCTCCAGATGTTTTGATGTACAACTCCCAGCATCCCTCACCATTGGCTATGCTGTAGGGGTGGGTGAACTGCCCCCCCAACTTGCCGGGCACTCGGTGAGCACCCCCACCGTGCGATCCGCTGAGTGCCTCACCAAGCGCCAGCTGAGAGGCGCTCGGCAAGGTGCTCGGTGGACTTCCAGATCCCCGGTGCGTCACTTCTGGGTCCCTGGCCCTGCATTTTTCCCATAAAAACCAAGGTAAACTACCTTAAAACAGCCGCGAATAGGCTATTTGCGGCCGTTTTAAGGTAGTTTACCTTGGGTTTTACGGAAAAGACACAGTGCTGGGGACCCAGACAAGAAGTTCCGGGGACCTGGAAGTACCTTTCCCCGGCTCCTCCGAGGAGTTGTGCCAAGCTGGGGAAAGGTAAGTTCCACGGGGCTCAGGGGGGTTGAGCTGGGCGAGATCGCCCCACTTCCACCCCCCATCGAGCAATTCGCCCATCCCTACGAGTGCTGGCTAGGACTTATGGTAGTTGTAGTCTAAAACATCTAGAGGGCCACAATGTTGTCCACCCATGCGATAGATGGTCTTAAGAGTTGTGGTTCAAGCTTTGCAAGCTCTTAACTTATATATCATAAATGCTGGAAGATTTTAATATGATGAAGGAATGTCTTGAAGACTTACTGTTGGGGAGGGAAATTATGGAAAGGCAGGGTTGAGGAAGTTGGGTTGGAATGTGTTATCCTGGAAATGAGCATGACTTGCTTGCACCAAACTGAAGAACTGTACACTTCAACAATGCTCGGGCAACTAGGCATTTTTTCTTGGGATCACAGCATCAGGAGTGGGAGGGGAGATTAACCACCATCCCCATGTGTTATGGCCCAATCCTGATAGCCCTCCTCTGACAGCTGTTATTTAAATAGCAAGAATTGGACATGGCCAGTTCATTCACATATTTAACATATTGCCTAGTTTAGCCCATCGATGGGGATGGGGGAGAGATACACCAAACAATAGGCAAAGACCAACCGAAAAGAAATAGAGCAAATAGTGTTGCTAAGCCCCCAGAATGGAATTATGTTCTTTGTAAAATGGAAGTTAGTCATGTCCAATGATGGACAAAACTTACCCTGAGTGAATTTGTTATTTATTCAGAAAGTAATGAATTCGTCCATGTTAGCTCGGATGAGAGTTCTCCTTTAATACAAACTCTCATTCCATGGATATGTGTTTTTGCACATGCACAATATCAAGGTGCATCTGGGGAGCTGTGGTCTGGAATCACATCGTGCAGCATGATGCCATGTGTCACCACAATATGCTCCCTTTCTGATCCCCCCCCCATGATGCCTGGCTGCTTGATGATGACATGTGCTGTTTACTTGCTGTTGCTGATTGCCAGTATGAAGATGGAAGCCGCAGAGCCCTACTCCTCCGTATCGAGCCAGAGATGTGGCAGTGGTGAAGGAAGCAGCTAAGGAGACTGCTTCAATTAAGTTTTTTGGGGGAGGGACACCAAAAATTTGGGAGGAGGTGCAGAAATGTGTGTACTACTTGGCTGTGCATGCTCTGAAGCTTGCATTCAATTCCAGACTTAATCATGAATGCATAATACATCAATCAAGGAAAATCAGGGTTCTGGATTGCCTGGAGAGCCCCCATAGATACAGAAGGCTCTCCTCTTCAGAAAGTCACCCTCCACGTGAAGAGGGCAATGAAGGTGAAGACGGAGGGGGAGCGGGGCCAGCGTATTCCCTCTCCTTGTGTGTTTACACAGAATCAGAAGAGCTGAATAGGGCTAATGACATTCCCAAATTTGTACGTTACGTCCGTCTTGTTCTGACATTTGGATTTATGGAATTGGCATGTTTGAGTGAAAAATATTCTACACAGAATTACGGAAATGAGCAAAAAAGTATCATAATCTACATCTCTCTTATAGCTTTTTTCTTTGCCACCTTTGTAATCCTATCTTTTTCAGGTGATTTCCCAAGTTAATGTCTCCAATGAGTGTTCCTTCTGTTGCAATTGTGTTTAAACAGGTAGTCATAATTCATGACTAAAGGGAAAACAGAACCCACTTGCTCAAGCACAATAAATATTTTAGCAACTATATGAAGGAAAGGAATAAGTTATTCACACTGGCATTAACAAAGGCCCAATGAACAGCCTAGAGTGCTACAAATCATTTAATTTGGTGAAATAATTTATTGTATGAGGGGAGAAGCATACAAAAGTATACAAGATAAAAATGTACATATTTTAAATGGCTGTGATGTTAATCAAATGTGTGCTATTTTTTATCAAACTGGCTCATCAATTAATTAAAAATGATTTTACTTTAAATCGTTTTTTTTCCACTTGTCATGTTTTGAACCTGAGCAACAAATGCAAACAAGTGAGTCCTACAACAAAAGGTTGCAGTGTATGCTCATATCCAAACATGATTGCTCCTGTTCAGGGTTTCAGCCAGCCATTGCCTTCAAGCAGGGCATTCCAACCTTACCACCCCATCCCCATTTTATGGCTCCCCCCAACTGACACACAACATTCCACTGCTACTGAGCATGCTCAGTTGTCATTGGTCGAAGGTGGTGGGTGTGGGTGCTCCCATAGTTTGTTTTTTTTAAAGGTTTTTCTCTTTTTAAGTTTCCCTGAGCATGCCGATACCTCCCTCTAGTTTTTCAGCGGCCTCATTTTGGCTCCATTTCTGGTGACACTCACCACCTGAGTTCGCTATTAGAAGGGGTGCTAAAAGTTTGATATGGTTGTGGAACTGGCCCGCCCCTTGGCATACTTCAAGAGCAAACCTCACAAGCAAATCAGACAGGTGTCTTCTTGTTGAGAAGTTGATGAGGAGTCCAACGCAAGCCACATGTTCGTGAAAGACGGGCACGAGGATCCGCAGCGTGTGCCTTTTTTCTCTGCAGTTGCAAAGAAAAAGGCTGAGGGTGGGACGGCTGGGTCTAATATCGACCCTGGCCTCCTTGAGCCTCCATAGTGGTCTCACTCGCATTCCCCCCCAGGCACAAAATTATTCTCCCCACCCACAGCTACGCATGGTTGGGGGAAGGGAATTTTCATACATCCCTAAAAAATCCACCTAATATTTGCTAGGCTTTGCACAGAAAGAAAAAGAAGCACACATCCTTGTCCACAGGCTCACAATAAAAATTTGAATGAGAAAAGTGCGCATTTCGGTGCACCAGTGTGGCGTAGTGGTTAGGGTGTTGGACTGGGACTCGGGAGATCCGGGTTCTATTCCCCGCTCAGCCATGAAACTCACTGGGTGACTTTGGGCCAGTCACTGACTCTCATCCTAACCTACCTCACAGGGTTGTTGTGAGGATAAAATGGAGAGGAGGAGGAGGAGGATTATGTAAGCCGCCTTGGGTTCCTTGCAGGAAAAAAGGTGGGTTATAAATATAAAAAATAAAAAATAAATAAATACAATTTTCAAAAATCTGCACTTTCCACCCATTGACTAATGCATGAAAATGTGTATTTGTCCATGTTTCGTCTGGAAGGTGCAAACTGAGGAAAACCCTGATCAAAAATGAACTGAAACCAATTTCTTGTACATCCCTACGTAGAGGTGCTCTTCTCCCACATAGCAGGTCAATGGAGTGAAAGTTCCTCTGGTGTAGAGAACAGAGGAAAAGGACTGCAATCAGGGAAATCCTTGAAGAGGAGATATAAAAGAAAGGAAGGCAGTATTATTATTTATTTGTTTGCCTGGGTGGCAATACTGGTAGGGACAGACAGACTGGCCAAATTAAAAATCGAGAGTTGGCCCTGGATGCCTCCAGGGCTCTGGTTCCCCATCCTTCCTTCAAACAGTGATAAGGAATAGTATGAGAGGGGGGATAATTACAACTACCTGAGAGCAAAAATAAAATGTGCCTAGGGTAAATGTTTCCAAATACTTAAGGCTGTGCAAGCCCCATCTAAGCCATTCTCTAACTGTTTGATTGTAACAGAAATGTAATTATATTGCAATTACAGTGCAATTTCTAAATGAGGATTTTCAAATTCATGAATCAAATTAGAGTACTCATTTTATTTGACAACTTCATTTACTCTGACAAATAATTGAAATCACATGCTTCAAGAACCTCAGCAAACTTCTAAAAAGAGATCCAGCTATACATTGCTTTCCATGGAATTTAGGGGCACATAATAGGATACAGAATCACAGCCTTAAATGGTAATTCATAGTTCATTATTTTTCAATTTGTTCAATACAGGACTTCATAATTTTTACATTGCCATTTGTGACTCTACAATTTGTAATCTAGAGACCAAAGTAGCTAGCAGTTGATATGGCTGTAAAGTCACAGTTGCATAAGGAGTGAAAAATGTAGATAGATAGATAGATAGATAGCCATTCATGAACAACAAAATAATTTCAATCCATGAAATTTGGTGTCAAGTCTATCATCATCATCATCATCATCATCATCATCATCATCATCATCGTCATATTTATTTATTTGTATCCCGCCTTTCTCCCAACACTGGGACCCAAGGCGGCTCACAGCGCTTAAAACTCATACAATTAAAACAAAAATAGAAAAATACAAAAGTTAAAAATAGAATTAAATTATCAATAATATTATATATCATTAAAACAGTACAATATACAATATACTGTGTATGCCTTGGTGAACAGAAATATTCAACATTTATTTTTATTATTCCACTTATCACTATGACAAAGTCCCTCACCAAAGACTCCTCAGCAAACTTAGCAGTCATGAAATAAAAGGAGAGGTCCTCTTATGGTAGGGATGAAACACGAACCTTGGGGGGGCTCGTGGCTCTCCGCCAGCTCGCCTCTCCGCGGGGGCAGCCCCCCGCCTCGATCTTCTGAGTGGTGCGGAGCAGTTCTCTGAGCTGCCCGAGCTGCTGGCGCTGGTCCCGTCCCGTCACATCCGGCCCCAGAAGTGATGCGACGGGGACCCTGCGCAGGCGCAATACGGCACACGGGGGTCCAGCGCGCCTGCGCAGGGTCCTGTCACGTCACTTCCAGGACCGGATGTGACACGACAGGACCGGCGTGGGAAGTGCAGGTGGCTCACCATGGAGAGGCGAGCCACCGCTGGAAAAGGTAGGCCCGTAGGCCCGCATGAGCCCCATGCGGACGTGAGCGGGGCCGATTTCGGCCTGCTACCCCCATGCAGGGCGAACAGTTACATCCCTAACTTATGGATAATTAACCGGTTAAGGAATGGAAAGCAGAGAGTAGGAATAAATGGTAAAGTCTCTGAATGGAGGGATGGAAATAGTGGGGTCCCACAGTGATCTGGATTGGGACCAATGCTTTTCAATTTTTTCATAAAGGATCTGGAGTTAGGAATGAGCAGCAACGTGGCCAAGTTTGCTGATGATACCAAATTATTTAAGGTGGTTAAAACAAAAAGGGATTGTGAGGAGCTCCAAAAGGATCTCTACAAACTGGGAGAATGGAAATCAAAATGGCAAATGCAGTTAGATGTAAGCAAGTGTAAAGTGATGCACATTGGGGCAAAAATAAATCCAAACTTCAAGTATAAGCTGATGGGAACTGAGCTAGTGGTGACTGAAAGAGATCTTGGAGTTTCATAGATCATAGAGTTGGAAGGAGCCTACAAGGCTATCAAGTCCAACCCCCTGCTCAATGCAGGCAACTAGAGGGGTCTCCCATCCAAGTAATAACCAGGCCTGACCCTGCTTAGCTTTCCACACTCAGACAAGCTGAGCCAGCATAAGTGGTGGACAGCTCGATGAAAATGTCAACCCAGTGGGCAGCTGCTGTGAAAAAGGCAAGCTTCATGTTAGGCATAATTAGGAAAGGAATTGAAAATAAAACTGCTAATATCATAATTCCCTTATACAAGTCTATGGTGCGACCACACTTAGAATACTGTGTACAGGTCTGGTCACTACACCTAAAAAAGGATATTGTTGAGCTGGAAAAAGTGCAGAAAGGGGCAACTAAAATTATCAAGGGGCTGGAGCAACTCCCCTATAAGGAATGCTTACAACAGCTGGGATTGTTTAGCTTACAAAAAAGGCAAGCAAGGGGAGATGTGATAGAGATATACAAAATTATAAATGAGACAGAGAAGGTAGATAGGTGATGTTTTTCTCCCTCTCTCATAATACTAGAACCCGGGGTCATCCCATGAAGCTGATTGGTGGGAGATTCAGGACAGATAAAAGGAAGTACTTCTTCAGACAGGACATAGTTAAACTATGGAATTCACTTTCACAAGATGCACTGATGGCCACCAATTTGGATGGCTGTAAAAGGAGGACAAATTCATGGAGGAAAGGGTATCAGTGGCTACTAGTCCTGATGGCTATATGTTTGCTCCAGTATCAGAGGCAGTATGCCTATGTACACCGGTTGCTGGGGAACATGGGTGGGAGGGTGCTGCTGCACTCATGATGTCCTGCTTGTGGGATCCTGTGGGCAGCTGGTTGGCCATTGTGTGATCAGAATGTTGGACTAGATGGACCCTTGGTCTGATCCAGCAAGGCTCTTCTTATGTTTTTAAAGCTGAAGGGACTTTGGTAGGAAGGCAAAGTCCCTTAAGGTCTGTGTGTCTCTGTGTGGAAAAGATTGGAGAGGAAGCTGAAATGCTTCCCATTCTAAAGACAGGCACTTTGCAGGTACTTTTTTTTAAAGTTTATTTAATTTTCAAAACAAAATATAACAAAATACAACAATAACACAAAGATTTAACTAAAACTACATACAATAAATCATAAAGTGCACCCCCCCACACACCCTCCTAGGGACCAATTAATATGCTTCCATCCCCTTGATCAAATGAATTCCAAATTCCAAAAATATAACATATCCTGACAAGGCATACTCCCCTTCCCCTTTATTAATACATAGTCTAATAACTGATTCCATATATCCATAAAATTATTCTTCTTTAACTGTCCTTTTTTGCATTTGATACTACAAGTTAGTTTATCGTTTAGGGCTATATCCCAAACTTCCTTATACCAATCAGTTATTAGGAAAACATGTTGTACTTTCACTTTGCAGGTACATTTATTATTTCTCATTCATATATCTATCTTTAGCTGCAGAGCCATTTTATCTTACATGACTCATATGTAGCTGCCATACCACTTTGCCCTCCTCTTCCTCTAGTCCCCTCACTCTTGTCTCCTGACCTATCTGTTGTGGAAGCACAAAAAAGGTCCCTAGTGACCTCCGCCATGCCCCCTCTCTGCTGAGCTTCCGCCGCTCACTAAAAACATGGCTGGTCAGGCAGAAATATGGGGTGGGCTAAGATTTTAAAATTTTATACTGTTTTAAATGTATTTTATCCTGTATTTTATCTTGTGTACATCGCCCAGGGTGGCCGGTCGCTGGCCAGATGGGCGATAAATAAATGTAAATAAATAAATAAATAAATAGAGTCTCACTTGCTACTTGGACATAAAATTTCTCCAGGTGGAGAACAGACTTTCTGAGCCTGGGTTCAAGGTAGGGGGAAAATGTCTTCCTTTTGGGTCTGGGGGCAACTTGCTAGCACACACACAGAACACCTACGAATGTTAATCTCTGTGCACATGTCTTATCAATGTGCTCCCCTTTTTAGTGTGAAACAGAGCATGCATCATTGGGGTGTACATAAAAGCAACAACATATACATTAAAACACACACACAGCATATATTTGTTTCTTAGATCTTTGCACTGCAGCTGGTTTTACCTTGGTTTCATTCCATTGCTGTATGAAACTTTTAAAGCTTTTCTTATGTTTTCTTATGCTCTTATATTTTATGCCTTTAAGCTCTTTTTTTGGTGAACCACCCAGGGTGATGCAACAAACAAACAAATAAAATCACTGGGTTCATTTCACCAAGCCCAGAACATGCTGAAATTTTGTGATGTATCCAAAATCCTGCCCACATCCCACTGAAAACAATCATACATCTACAGGAAATATAAACAAGGGAATACAACGCACATAAGGTACCTATCGTAATCATCTTACTGCTCTTTATGATAAGTTCAAACACAAAGAGCTGATCATTTAATATTTTGGCCTTCATCTCAGGCCTTCCCCCCCCCCTTTTTTAAATGAGGTTAGGTATCCAAAAAAGTTAGAACTTGATTATGCAGAATTTTATGGGAAAGTACTACAGGACAGAAAAGTGATAGGAACCCATTGAATATGACAGAATTTAATCAGGCTGTCTCAAAATTCAATTTAAGAGAAAACCGTATCCTTAGCAAAAGATTGTAGATCCATTCAAGAGAATCCTAGATCAAATTCTCATAGAAAGCTTTTCATTATTATTTTTAAAATAAAAAATTAAAAGACTGATGTTGATCAAATTCTGTTAAAGGCCATTCAGCTTTTGATGCAAGAATTCTGGATGAAGAGGGTCTAAGGATGACTATGTTGCACAAGAATGCTCTGAGTCCTCTTCTCAGAGAACCCAATACTCGAGAAGAGAGAAGCAGCACACCCAGGTGAGGTTTTCAAGTTTTATTTTTGTGCAAAAAGGTTCAGCTCTGTGGCTCAAAAGCTGAACAAGGAAGGTGGGGCATGCAAGCATTCTTATACCTTTTTATACTCATGGGTGGATTCACTCTCAGCAAATTAAATGCATTCGCTAAACCATGCCAACCAATTAGATACATTTCCCCAAATATGACGCCAACCAATCAAATACATTTTTTTGAACATGGCGAGTCTTAATCTCTAGTTAGATGGAAGGCCACCTGGCTACCTTCTTGGCTAAGATGATGTTTTTCATGACCTCTTAGGTCACCCAACCTAAGGCCTGTTACTCTTGGTACCTCTTATCAATCAAAGGGACTTTTTTCTCGTTCGTATTTTTGGAGTTGGCACTAGGAAATAGGCTTTTGGGGCCAGATAGCAACTAAAGCGAAAATATGGCGGCCAGACATACAATTCAGAACAAAGAAATACAATACAATCAAAGCAGGCCCTTCAAACTTCCCTGTCTGGAACAACAAAGCAGATAAGTAAAGCCAGGTGCGGCAGAAGATGGTATGTGGGCAGAAAGCCAGTTTATCCAGCGGGGGTGCAACAGAGTTCATCAGGGCCTCTGGACTTTTACCTTAACAAGTGCCTATGGACAGCAGGGTGATCTCCCAGAGATTTTAGGGTCCTAGCCCTTGTGGACTGCTCCCTAATGTCATTCCTGCTGGCCAGGCAATGCTGGGACCTGCAGGACCTTTGTCTGTTCAAACATGCATAGGATTAGGCCTTTATGCAGCTTTAACTCAGACTTCTATTATGCCAGGTCACACTGATCTTTAGGGTTTTAGACTAGGAGTCTCTCCCAGCCTTAGTGAAGCTGGGACCCTTTTCATGCAAGTCAGGTGCTTTGTCACTGAGCTTAAAGTTTTTAGGACAGTGTCCTTCTAACCTGGGTTTCTAGGTGTCTCTGGCTTACCATTTCCAGTATCAGAAGTCTTACTGTGTTTGACTGGGTCCTTATTATTAAGATGGATTTCTTTTAAAATCCACTCTGTCTGTCTGTCTGAAAACAGCCTGAGAAAGGAATTTGCCTCCCGCCTCCCAGCTTGCAAAAGCACTGTGTACAGAAATAGCTTTCACTGCTGAAACATATTCGAAGGAACCTTGGAGAAAGAACAAGATAGATAAAAACTATCTTTTGCAAGGGAACAAAGTCTGGGCCCATTGCCAATGTGGCAGAACTTGGCAGGCTCTAGTAGCCTTGACCAGGAGATGAGTGGAACAATGGAACTGTTCATTTAAAACTAAGGCTTTACATATGGTGATGCTATGTACCTGGGCCTGTTCAATACACATGTCTACACTTTGTATATGCACCATGTCCATTTTTCTAACAACTATCATTTTCAGAATGCTTCCATCTCTGATCCCATTTGGAGGACTACTTCTCAGTAGTGATACTTCGGTGCAGGGCAAGGATTTAAGAGGGGAAAGCAGCTGGGTGGGAAGGTTTAACCCTCACCCACCCATGGGCAGTAGTCCCAATCCAGACTGGAGCCCCATGTGCTTACACTAAAGCAGGAGTGGGCAACTTTGGGATCTCTGTGGGATATTTTTTGCTGCCTGTGGACCCCCCTACAGGCCACAACACCCATGGGTGCCAAAATGGAGAGGGAATAAAAAAATAAAAGTAAAATGGCATCTGGAGCTACTACAGAGTTCTAAAAGGTTCAAAATTAGCTTTCAAACAAACTAATTTGACCCTTTTAGTGCTGTGTAACTGCTCTGGATGCCATTTTGTAAAAAAAAAAAAAACAACAACCAAGGGGCTCACTGTGAGGGCTGCATGTTGCCCACCGGATATAGGATAATTTTGTTTATGTTTGCCAATCATGTGATCATGTCCTGTTCACAACCACAAATGTGACCACAAGCAGGAGCATATGTTCTTCAAAAATGTTCTCTCATGAGCACGTTTGGAAAATATGCATTTAAAAAAAATACTCACTTTAAAAAGTGCACATTATTTTTGCAAAAAAAAAATGAATGCATTTTACATGTTATGGGGGAAAGTGCAAATTTGGGAGCACTCTTTTTTTAAATACACACTTTTCCTGTTCAAAATGTGCACTTTTCTCATGCAAAGAAAATGAAAAAAGGCACAGTCAAACATGGGAAACAAGGTAAGTGGAGTTTCAAGGTGGTCTTCGGAGAATCTCAGCTATCATGAAAATCACACATTTAACATAGTGTGTAGTTAGAGAAACATGTGTACTGAAACAGGGAAATCCGTCTTGTTTGAGTTTGCTGAATTTCCTGCCCCCTTCTGATCCAATGTTCAGAAACGGGCTGAGTCAAGGCTTTTTCATGGACTTTGGTCTCTAAGACGGACTGCGATTTGCATTTTTTCCTTCAAATTGCCAATAGATTTTTTGCAAACTGACACCAACAAAGTATGTGGCTTTAATGCTACTATCACAAGTTGTGCAAATAGTGCCAGACCACGTGCTTTTCAGGTGCTGCTTTGCACAAAAAAAGGCCTTTTTGCACAAAATGGCACCCAAAAAACACGTGGCTTGGCGCTATTTGTTCAAATCGCACTAGTCGCAATAAAGCCATGTGCTTTCCCAGCGCCAGTTTGTGAAAATTCTATTGGCGGTTTGAAAAAAATATGCAAATCAGTGGTCTGCCTTACAGATGGAAGTCTGCGAGCTGGCTTGATTTGTGCTGCAGCAAGTCAGTGGGTGGGCAGTGAACCAGAATGCAGTGGAGGCGAACCGAGGAAATCCGATGGATTTCCACCCCCCAAACAGATTCTTTCACACATCCCTAGGACTCAGGTGGAACAGATGGGGAGGATCCATAGAAGGATAAAGTTGCAAGGACGTATTAGAAATAAAAAGGTTTGAAATCATTTATTTAGCAGGTACAAGAGCCTAGATATTGTATCTAAAAGTATAACTCTGACTGTTATAGTTCAGTGGGAATTTATTCATACTCCAAGAAGAATCTAAAAATCTTTGGCACTTCCAGATTCTGGCTGGCCCTAGCAAAGGCGTTCGATAAAACAGCAAAAGACTGAAACAGATAATACTTGTATCTGTTCCAGATGAATGCATGAAAGGCAGCTACAATTAGGATTTAATCCATGAATACATCCTTGCCATGCTGTTTTGTACAAAGAGACTGATGCTGAGCCCATGATCTCTTTCTTGTCCTTGATTAACTTTTATTTTCAGACTTATCTTTTTCTTCTTCTTTTAATCTAGGAACTGATAACAAAAATACAAACAAGAAAACAAAGAATGAAACAGAGAATTAAAGAAAAATAGAAGAAAAAGAAACATATTCTGACTCCAATAAAAGAAATGGTACACATTCTTCTTTCTTTTGTACTCTTATACCAATTTAAATTTCTTAGAAATGTGACTTCATTTGACTATGGGCACATAAATTATGAGTAGTTTAGGATTTTGGAGAAGCATAGAGAAAGTATAGAGAACCAGTGTGGCATAGTGGTTAGATTGTTGGACTGGGACCCGGGAGACCCGGGTTCTAGTCCCCACTCAGTCATGAAGCTCACTGGGTGACTTTGGGCCAGTCACTGACTCTCAGCCTAACCTACCTCACAGGGTTGCTGTGCCGGTGAGGATCAAATGGAGAGGAGGAGGAGGATTATGTAAGCCGCCTTGAGTTCCTTGCAGGAAAAAAGGCGGGATAGAAATGTAATAAATAAATAAAGAAGAAGAGTTCATGGGACCAGATGCAGCTTTAGATTCTTGAGAATCTCAGCTTTCACTTTAAAAAAAGAGCAGGTTTCTGCCTTTCTGGTCCTTACTACTGCAAATATATGCTTGGAAATGACTGGGCAATGTCTATTGAAATCTCAGAAACCAAAGAGAGCACTGGAGGTTTTTCAATAGTTGTAGGCAGGGTACAATGTTCTGCAGAGAGCTCTTTGTGCATCCCCATGACTAGCAAAACCAAATTATACCAAAGAATAAAACACGGAAAATAAATATACAGGTGCCAGAATGCTTTTTTTCCTGTTTTTTTTTCTTTGCTTTACCATCTGCAGATTTTTAGTTTTATTTTTTAGCATAGAGTACACACAATTCTGACTAGTATAGGCTTCTTAGTAACTAATCCTTTGAAGAGAAAACATGTTACTCAAGCGCCATTCTGATTGTAAGCAATCCTACCAATAGTAATTCCCAGTTTGGTTTGGAATTGGCCTCCTGCCCCCACCAACTCAAATTGCAAGGTTTGGGGACCACCACTGTACTCCAGTGATATCACTGGGACTGTGATGGGGCTCCATCTGCCTGTGAACCTTCAAGCTCCCTTGAAAAACCACAAGCCCCCCCTTGCCCTTAACTCACAACATACCTAAAGTCAGAAAGAACCGGAAGGCCTCAGATAGGTTTCTATTCATCCCTGGTTCTGTGATACAGAACTGTCCCACTGCACCAGGGGCCTTGGGAAATTGAATTTTTCCAGGCATTTAAATACTTGGTTGGGAAACTAGATTGTGTGTCCTGGAAACTACATTTACAAGGAATCCTTGAGCTGTTATGAGCATGCTCAGTAATGTCCCAGGTGCAAAGAATCCAGCATGTGTAGTTTTCAGGATGACTGATGCCCCCACTGAGTATTCAGGCACCCTGGGAATTACACATCCCGTGGCTCCTTGTTGATCTACACATGCCCACAAGCCCAGTGTATGTTCTCTGAGCTAGTAGAACCCAGCTTGGCACTCAAATGGTAATATGAACAAGCACTACTAGCTGAAGATGCTTGTATACCAAGCCAGGTAATTGCAAACTTTGGCAACATCTCTACCTGCCACTCACTCACCCTTGGCAGCCAAGAAGAAATGCAGCCAGAGTAACAAGGTAGGTAGGCAAAAAAGCAAGCTATTTCAGTTAAGGGAAAGTGAGCAGTGGCAGCTGTCTCCTTGCCAATTCATTAGAATACACAACGGGAGAACATTAAATTATTGCTTATGTTCCTCAGCTGTTACTGACTATACTCACCACCACTGGAAGGGAGAAGTAAAAACTGGGGGAAAGCTTGATGGCTGGCAGAGTGAGGTTTGATTCCATGTGTTTCCTTTCCTCATCAAGAGGTTAATGTGAAAGACAAACCCTAGAAGCATTACGATTCCCTATTATTTTACATGCTACCCATTATTGAAGAGCTAGATCTGATCTAATTGCTATGACTCTGAAGTGGGAGGAATTTTTCATTCCCATATCTACAAGACAAGTAATTCCGCTATAGACACTGCTCCATGGCTGAAAGGAAAGCACAGAAATATCAACATGGCAGGAATCACAACTCAACAAAATTGCTTGACATGAGGACGACTGCTTTCATTCCTCTTCATAACTCATTGCAGGATTTCCCTTCTCCAGCAGGTATTCATTTATGAAAGAGAATGTCTTCTGCAGTTATTTAAATATTGAGGATCTTTCCCTTTCTTAGGAGTTCTATTTATCTTTCATATCATTCATTCCAATGGACAGGTTTCCTGCACATAATATATTTCACAAAGGGAACATTATGCTCATTGTCCAAAATTAAAGAAGGTGGGATAATGGCTTCACTACTGGATTTCCTATTTTATCTGAAATTAAGAAAGCTGGGTGGAAATTATTATGATCATCATAATATTGTCTTAGCGTACACTGGATATCGATCAGGTATGGTAGAGATATATTTCTTGAATGATATTGATGCTTCCCCCACCATGCTTTTGGTCAGCAGAAGTGTTCAAGAGACCCCATGTTAAGGTCACATTTCTAAAGCACAATGTTTTGTTTCGTCTTTACACTCAGGCAAAAAAAAAAAAAATCTGGTCTGCAGCATATATTTTTTTACAGTAATTGGAATTGTGGGCATCCACACACCCCATACAATTCTGATCCTATGATTTGTCTCCATCCAGGGATTGGTTTCTTTCAACAACCAAAGGGCTGTTCACTTGCTGGCCTCCACACGTGGTTTATGCATGTTGGGTGGCATAGGATAATGTCCACTGGCTCTGCCCTTGGCAGGTATGCGCTGCTGCCCCTGAAATCCATGTGGTGGGTGAAAGGCCTGGGAAAGGTCTTGGGGGGGGCAGATTCCATCTGTGGGTGGGACCAAGGCAAGTGGGTGCATCCAATGGCAGAGGGAACAGGGCAAAAATATGATTATTACTCATTTTAAGCTTACTTAGGAGTAAGCTGGACTCCAAGGCTTCTTGTCTACTCAGAAGTAAGCAAGACTGAATCACACAGCAGCACATTCAAATAGCAGCCCAAGCCTCTGCATGTCTACCCACAAGTAATCATGGGCATAATGTCTACTCACAAGTAAGCAAGACAAGTCTGTGCAAGTCTACTCAGAACTAAGCAGCACTTTCAAATAACAGCCAAATACCAAGCCTCTCTATGTTTACTGAGACTAGTAAGCAGGACAAGTCTCTACATGTCTACTCAGAAGTAAGCATGGCAAGCCTCTGCAGGCCAAGCCTCAGATGTCAGCAGGACTGAATCACTCAGCAACTTCCCCAACAGGTCCTACCACTCTCTCCTGTAGACAAAAGCTCTTATCTCCAAACAGTAGTAGGGGATAAGAGCTTTTACTTGCTTCACAGTAATGAAGGCCCCCTTTCTCACTGCACAGTAGGAAAAAGTTTTTATTTCCAAACAGCTGAGGATTGGAGATAAGAACTCTTCTGTGCCAGGAAAGGGGGTGGGATCTAGGGAAGAAGCTGGCAAGTCAGAAGGGGAACCCCTATGAACTGTATCCAGCACATGGTTCCCCATCCCTGCCTTAGAGTAATATTTCTCAAACTCTTTGAACTTCCTCTGCCTTGTTTCCTTCTCCCACCAAACACCAATAATCTCTCCCACAAGTGATTGCATGGAGATTTTGATACACAGTCTTTTGCTTGTGCATAAGAGGATCTGTGGGTTTGAATAGTAGTTCAACACCTGCATTAGAAGAAGACTAGAACAGGACTGTATGATGACCAAGCACAGCACACTTTCATTAGAACTACTAGTAATGTCACTGAAACTTGTAATCACCTAGTTCAGAATACAAATTGGACTAGCTTGTGCTCATATCATATGTAATATAAATTACTTCTTTCAAAAGTTGTTCCACAACTAAGAATCTAAAACAAATTTCTACATTTGCATAAATAATGCTTTTGAAGTTAAGTTGATAGCTAGTCCAAGTCTCGAACTGCAATTGCTGCTCACACACTAGATAAAAACAGATGATATTTCAAACCAATCTGACCTAATGCAACCAACATTTCTAGTCATTTATGAATCCGTGGGAGAGAGAAAGATATGTTTTCCCCAAGAATTCTTTAGAGATACCTCTAATGGGTGATCCACTTCTGAATCAACTTGTTCCTGAACTTTCTTTTTTCTTCCAGATTAGACTGGGATGATGAACCAGGAGGAATCCCAAGACTTCTCTACAGATCCAATGAGAATTGGTGCCAGACTTCTGCCAGGGGACATTCAGTTGACCAAGAGTTTGTGGGTGGGGTGAGAGAAGGAACTCCCTACACGATTCTATTCCCCCCCTGGAATTTTGCACTTCTCCAGGTGTTGTTCATCCCCTCAAGGAGGGGGGGGGTGCCCCGCAATTTGAGAAATACTGCCTCAGAGAAAATAAAATACGGTACATTCTCATCCCAACAAGCAGCATGATAAAAAAAATATTTGGATCAAAAACTCAATAAGCTTCCCTTTAAAGCTTTCATTTAAAAATGACTGTCTAGCTCCATATGAAAACCTGCCATTCTTTACTTTCACAGTCTTTATTTTCTATTGGATAGACTTTAAAAAAATAAATAAATAAAAGAATGTTTCCTTCTATTGCTTTCGGTACAGTTGGGTTGGATGTTTAAATATTAAACAATAAAAACAAAACTTTTTCAAGCAAAGAATGATGATAATTCTTCCACTCCTAAAACTCAGTTCCTATTGTCAAAATAAATCACTAACTTTGGCTTTAGGGAAATAGCCCCACTTACTTCTGGAGGTAAAGCAATTGCCCACTGTTCTAAATGATATCTCTGGAATACAGCAGCTCAGAACATTTATCTGCAACATAGTCAGCCTAGCCCATGAGAAGTTAACTTGGAAGAGGCACCATATTAACCAAAATGCCAGACCCAGAGAGCAATTTCACACACAGAAGAAGCACTGTCAGCATGCAGCATATTTGGATAAATAAATTCCTCTGTGAATAAAACAGATAACAGAGTTTCTAGTAAAGCTTTGCTTACCAGCATTTGTGGGAGCATTTACTTTAAAAATCAGTTTGTTCTTAAGCTTACTGTATTTAACAGCAGTGATGAAAGCACAAGGGTTAATCTTTTGATCTTGAACTTCCCAATAAGGTTTTGGAATGTTAATATTTTCCTCTGAATCTACTTGTTAAGAGGTGTAAACTGCCTTTGTCAGGCCTGTACATCTTGTGACCAAGCAAGCCAAGTTGGATTCATCTTGGTGGATTCCAGGGGTCCTGTGCAAATGTAATGGTGGCTCTCCACAAAACATGGCTTGCAAATCAGGAGCCAGCATGAGCATGTGCACTTCCTTCTCTGTTCTATCTCCCCTCTCTAGTTGACATCCCCCTGCCTTCACTTCTCAACATTATACATGGCTGTGCAATGTAATGCTATGCATAGTTACTCAGAAGTAAGCTCCATCATGTTCGGTGGATTTTACTTATAGGTTGTTGTGCATAGGATTGCAAATGTGTTTGTTTACTCTGTTTGTATACTCGAAGTACATAATCTCCAACTGCCCCGAAGATGCCTGGACAGTCTTGAAAACCCTTAAGCCATCATGGCTTCTCACTTTGTCATGCAGAATCCTGAATTCCCCTGCCTCCCACAACTGCAAGCTATTTTAAGCTGTCTTAGAGGGGCCATGGGCACAATTTCAGCTAAGCTAAATCTTTTAGCTTAGCTGCAATTGTGCCCATGGCCCCTTTAAGAGACAGTAAGCAGGGAGGGAACAGACGGGTGTGTTTGTGCTTGTGTGTACGCATACCCGCACTGTACCCGTTCTGTTGGCCTGGACCGACGGAGAGGTGAATGAGGGAATTTATCACATGATTCCTATCTTTATATTGCCGAAGATTTTATTTCCTAACAGAGCTGCTCTGTGCCTCTAACAGGTGAGGTTACAGTGTCAGAAAAAAATGCAAGAAACTTCCCCTTCTCTCTATAGGGGTGCTCACGAATTGGTGTGGGGGGGGGCTGCCTCGCTGCTGGTGGCCGCCTCAACTCACCGCAGTGGCGGGGCCCCCGCCTCGATATTCTGAGTGGTGCGGGGCAGTTCTCCACATCGCTCAAGCCCCCGGCGCTGGTCCCGTCCCATCACATCTGCTGGTCCCGTCACAATATTACAAAAGCCACTTATAAAATATTATAAAATAATATGTAATATAATAATGTAATACTGTAATTATAATATATAAAATTTTGTGTGTTCCCTCTAATAACTTTTGTATTTGACCATGCCCTTTGGTTGCCCGGCCATACCCTTAGCCATGCCCTCATGTTGCCTGGCCACACCCTCTTGATCACACCTTCATGTTGCTCAACCATACCTCTTACAAATTCACGAGTGTCCCTATTTTCATCTGTGAAATGTTGGACGGTATGGAAGCAAGCCCTACATCATTCAATTGGGCTTACTTTCTGGTACAAGGATGGGCAACACTGTCTATAGGGATGAAACACGAAACTTGGGGGGGGCTCATGGCTCTCCACGGCTTGCCTCTCTGCAGGGGCAACCCCGCCGCCTCGATCTTCTGAGCGGCGTGGAGCAGTTCTCCATGCCGCTTGAGCCGCCGTCGCCGGTCCCGTCGCGTCACATCCGGCCCCGGAAGTGACGTGACGGGGACCCTGCGCAGGTGCAATAGGGCGCGCGGGGGTCCAGCATGCCTGCGCAGGGTCCCGTCGCGTCACTTCCAGATGTGACGCGACGGGACCGGCACAGGCGGCTCGCCGCAGAGAGGCGAGCCACCGCTGGAAAAGGTAGGCCCATAGGGCCGCAGGGCTGCACGAGCCTCGTGCGGGCGCAAGCCGGGCCAGGTTCGGTTCCACTTGGCCCGCGCGAGCAAAAGGTAACATCCCTAGCAACACATGGCCTACAGGCCACATGTGCACCCCTCATGGCTGTTTTTGAATTCTTTCCTGCGCCTGTCATGGAATTTCCCTCTTGGGAACAAGGTGCACTCCCTCTGCATGCCTTGTTGACTTGCCAAATGGTGGTGGTTTTTTGCTGCCACCACCAGTGTGACAAACGTGGCAGCAATTTCTGCAGGTGTATGGTTTGGCCCCAGATGTGTTGGGGCTTCTAGCCCTAGGCTGCAATCCTATACCCACTTTCCTGGGTGTGAGCCCCATTGAATTCAATCGGACTTACTTTTGAGTAGACATGTATAGGATTACACTGCATGAGTTACACATCAACTAGGAAAGTTTACAATATTTTCCCCCTCCTGAATCTCTACCACCCTCATACATTTGGGGTTCCAAATTACATGATCTTATGTCTTGGCACTGATGCATTAGTGACCCACCATTCTTCCGTTTTCATACTTTATTTCAGACCACTGCACCTGTTCTGTTTGCTGCAATTTTTAGATTACCTTCTTCTTCTGAAGGATTGCCAATGTACAAGTCCATAATTCCCAGTGATTTAATCAATGCACATTTACATGGTTGCACATTAGTAAGTTGTAAATGGAATTTGCAGAGGGCTGGTAGAGCAGAGCACAAGGGGGGGCTACCATGCTCTGCCTCCTCATGAGTTTAGTCATGTAATAATAACAACACTATGGAATAGTGGAAATCCACTGAGAATCATAGTTTCAGATTATGGAGGAAACAAGCCTGTGGCTCACAGCTGGCTCAGCTTGTCTGAGTGTGGAAAGTTAAGCAGGGTCAGGCCTGGTTATTACTTGGATGGGAGACCCCTCCTCTAGTTTCCTGCATTGAGCAGGGGGTTGGACTCGATGGCCTTGTAGGCCCCTTCCAACTCTATGATCCTATGCTTATTTCCCACTCTTCCCTTAAAAGTTTGGTGTGTCTAAAAGTGCAGTCCTATACATTTCTGCTTAGAAGCACAATCCTATCATGCCATTGATTTAAATGGGGCTTATTCCCAAGTTAATGTGTATAGCAGTGTTCTCCAACCTTGGGACCCCAGATGTTTTTGGCCTACAACTCCCAGCATGCCCCAGCCAGCATCACTGGTGTATAGGATTAGGGACATCAGAAGCTGCCTTATACTGAATCAGACCCTTGGTCCATCTAGCCCAGTATTGTCAATACTGATTGGCAGCAGCTCTCCAGGGTTTCAGGCAAGAGTTTGTCCAGCCCTACCTGGAGATGCTGGGGATTGAACCTGGGACCTTCTGCATGTTCAAAGCAGGTGTTCTATCACACTGAGCTATGGCCCTCCCCACTTCAGAAAGTTGTCCTCCCTATGCAGATGGTGGTGGTAATGATGATGGAGGGAAGGGGGGGCTACCATGCTCTGCCTCCTCATGAGTTTAGTATACACAGTTCCTGAATGCCTTAATAGGGCTGCCAACTGCGGAGAATCCAGAGATTTTCTGTGGGTGGGAATCGTAAAGTTTCTCACACACCCACCTCTACTTCACACTTTTGGACAAAGAGTTGTGCGAAAGAAAGAACTGCGAGGTGATTAAAATGGAGCAATATGTGCCAAGGTTGTGTGTGCTCCATCACACTGAGCCACAGCCCCTCCCTATGTAGCCTAAGTATAATAAATAATGACACCACCAACCCCAACTGAGCGTAGCTTGGAAAATTGTGGGGTCTGTCTGGATCTTTCTGCTAACTTCTAATTAGTTGTGGTTGAAACAGGAACAGCAGAGAAAACTGCCCAGCATATTATTATTATTTTTCAAGGATTACTTGGCATATTACCTACATCTTCAGAATTTCCCCCAGAGTCCATACTTGTCCTTGTATCTCCCAATAACATAGTGAATAATTACAGAGTGACCATAGCTCCAAGAGAGAGAGAGAGAAAGAAATGCATCTACATGGAATAATTAAAAGTAAAATGTGATTAAACATGGAGCACATTCTACGAAAAGTGTGGCAAGGTAGATAAGGCAACAGAGAAAAGATTCAAAAGCCTATTTGAGAGGGGGGGGAAATCTAATTAAAAAGAAGTGTTATCCTGGTGTTTTGATCTTTGATAGAGAGATGCTGGGTTATTGATAGAAAATGTTCTGCCAAAAAGAGCTATTACACATGGGCATGAGGATAGGGATTGGGTGCTTATGTGAATACAATGGGGAGAAGGTTCTCAAAACTGTGTGTTCTCTCTGAACATTTGGAATAAGTACTTATTTTCATGAATATATCCAGTGGGTTCTTTAAAAAAAAATATGTAGGAATGGTACCAACTAGCTCTATCATTGATTGATTGATTGATTGATTCTAATCTCAAACATTCCAAACTCATTTAATTATTAGGAATGAATGAATGAATGAATGTTTATTATGGTCATTGACCAGAACCAGCAAAAAACATTATAACAGAAAAAACAATCCATGCTACAAACATAACTGCTGTACACCAACATACATCTGAAGTGTATAGGGTTCACAATTTTACATCAAAATTATATCAGTCAGAGGCTAAGAAGGTGCGGCAAGTTATAGCATATGCACAAAATTTAGCCACTTTATTAGTAATCTGTGAAACCTTATCAGAGAGTAGCAAGGAAATGTAAAATTTTTCAGTTCTGCCCGGGCAGGTATATAAAATAGGTAAAATAAGATCTTTACGAAGATCCCGGTAGAAGGGGCAGTAGAAAAGTACATGACCCACAGTTTCAACTTCCCCATTCTTACAGGGACAGAGACGATCATGAAATGGTATTCCCTGATATCTCCCCTCCAAGAGCATAGAGGGCAAGACATCAAATCTGGCTAACGTAAAAGCCTTCCTATACTTCGGAAAAGTCAAATCAGCCAAATAAGCTTGGGGCTCAAAGATCTTATTTCCTAAAGAGCTAAATTTACGCAGTAAGCTTATTTGTTCTTGCAATACAATGTCCCAGATTCTCTGCTTAATGGCTATCTTAGCGTTAGAGTAACCCAGCGCTAATAAAGCATTGGGAGAAAATCCCAGACGTGATAGTCAGTTACACAAATGCTTTTTCCATTTCGATTGGAAAGGATCCAACAATATCAGTGGAGCAATATCAGTGGAGCTGGTAAGAATATAAGTTTTAACCAGTAATTTATCATATACAAATTAGTGCGGGCAGCAATGGGAACTAAACCAGCCTATAGCCATAGAGCTGCATTAGAAACACAGTGAGGTACAAAAAATATAACTCTTAGAAATTTGGTCTGAATAATTTCTAAGGGACGGAGATTATGATAAGCACACAATTGGGACCCATATAACGTTTGGGCAATAATTTTGGCCACAAACACCTGGATCGCAGAGGGGATATACTGCCCACCTTTAGTAAAGAAAAATCTTATCAGTGCTGCGGCACTCCTCCGCACATTTGCCCCAGCATAATTTATATGGGTGAGCCAAGATCCAGATGCATAGAACATAATTCCCAGGTATTTGTAGCTAGCAACCTGTTCAATGAGATTTCCATTAATTGTCCATTTGTGCTTAATTTTCCTCCTGCTAAAGACCACCACTTTGGTCTTGGTGTAATTGATTGTTAACATCTCGGTGCAATATAATTGCAATGCCCTCATTAGTCGTCTTAATCCAATACAGTCATGCCTTGGATTGAGAGCATAATTCATTCCGGAAACGTGTTTGTAATCCAAAACACTCTTATATCAAAATGAAATTCCCCCAAAAAATTTGTACAGAGATTTTTAATTTAAGCCGTACTACAGTACTTGTATTGCAAGACGTCACTTGTATATCAAGTAAAAAAAAATTAAATAAATATTTAAAATTTTGCTTGTCTTGCAAAACGCTCTCAAACCAAGTTACTTGCAATCCAAGGTATTACTGTACTAGTTAGGGATAACAACACAGCATCATCAGCATATAGAAGTATTGACAGAGGACGAGTGTTCAACTTAGGGGGGTGAAAGTCGGGGTTTGATCATTTCTTCACTATTGAATTAATATAAAAATTAAACAAAGTGGGAGCTAGAATACATCCCTGTTTCACTCCATTAAATGTGGACACTGGTCTTGATAAAACCCCTAGCTGGTTGCAATTCACCTGTAACCTCATATTTTCATGCAGACGCCACATAAACAGTAATAATCTTCTATCAATATTAGTGTTCTAAAATTTAGCCCATAATTTATCTCTGGGAATAAGATCAAAGGCTGACTTAAAGTCGATAAAAACAGAAAAGAAGGCACCAGCTTTGGGAGTGGCATATTTATCGACTAGATGTTGCAGAATAAATCCTTGATCCATTGTTGATCTTCCTGTTCTAAATCCAGCCTGTTCTTCTTCAAGTATATTCTCTACACATAACCAGTCCAATAGTTTATCAAGCAGATGACGAGCGTACAGTTTGCTAATAATACTCAGCAAACTAATTGGACGGTAATTGGCTGGGTCAGATCTATTCCCTTTCTTATATACTGGGATAATAATAGCTACACCCCAGTCATCTGGGATACATCATGCTGTATGGTCTATCCATGTAAATAGGGATGCTAATACAGGGGCCCACCAGTCAAGGTTGGCCTTTAATAAATCAGCAGGAATATTATCAGGCCCTGGAGCCTTGCCTGGTTTTAGCTGTTGTATCAGTTTGGTAATTTCTTGGATAGATACAGGTGCCCACTCCTCCATACATTCTACACTTCCCTGCAGTCCCTGGGGACTTTCACAGTTCACTGCATAAATACTCTGGAAATATGACTCCCATGTAGTAGGAGAAATAATAATTATTAGGTAAAGAATGTGAAAAGTGCATGTGTTTGGTGGGAGTTATTGCAGTTGATTATACTGTATATATTTTTAAGAATTTCTATGACATTTCCAGTTTTCAAATAATTCCACATTTATTATTATTTTAGTACTTCTCACAAGTGCCTAGTGAGATATGTCAGTATTAGTATTCCCAAATTTGGGGTGGGGTGGGGACTGAGGTCGATACTCCCGGTGACCTGGGACTTAAGAGCAGAAGGGAAGGACACTCTAGCCCAGGGCTCTCCAACCTTGGGTCCCCAGATGTTGCTGGCCTACAGCTCCCAGAATACCCAGCCAGCATGGCTAATTGCAAGGGATTCTGGGAGCTGTAGTCCAGTAACATCTGGGGACCCAAGGTTGGAGAGCCTAGCCTCTGCCACTGGCAGATAGGGCAAATAGGAGGTTGTACCCCATGCGCCTCCTGTGCATTTAGAAACACGTCTCCTGAGAATGTTTGGCTCAGCTGTAGTTGCCGTTCTTCGGAGTTCATCACCTTCCCCAGGATCTTCCAAATATTAAATTTCTGAGGGGTGATTGTGGATACATCTTGTCTCTAATGCAGATGCTCAGAATACTTCTCCTTCTGTGAAATCCCTGCAGCAGGTGTGTGCGGGGGTGCGGAGGTGGGTGTTGTGTCCAGCTCCTGGAAAGAGGTGGAGCTAGTGCTGTGCCAAATCTTCTCATTCAATTTCCCTAAAGTCTTCCCCTCGCCCTATGAAATAGGCTTCCATTTTTTCTGCCTCTTTCTCAGGGTGCTTTACCATTTCATTTGCATTTATTTTGATAGTGTTTTTGAGAATAACTTATCCCTGCAAGCTGGTGGAGGCTGCTGTGTGTGTGTGTGTGTGTGTGTGTGTGTGTGTTGTTTCTTTCTCTTATATCTTTCTCCATTGCTTTGCAGACTCCAAGGCTGCCTGCATTTCTTGATCTGAAAAAGCCCCAGGAGAGGAGCCACCTCATGATGTCTTCCCCTGGGCTTTAACTGAAAGTGTGGGAAGCCAAGGAAGCCACAGGCTGCAAGAGAGATGATTATACAATGAAAGACAGACAGGACTGGTGCAGGGCAGTTTGGCGCCCTAGGCTAGGTTATATTTAGCGCCCCCCCTCTAGTGCCGGGGGGGCTCCGGAGCAAAGCAGACGGGAAATGCCTGCTTGCCCAGCGCCCCCCCCCCCGCCCACCCACCGCCTCCAGCAGCCGCTTTCCCCACTGCCAACCGGTCGCCGCCGCCACCGCCACGCACGCTCCTGACCCGGCCTACTCCGGGCGCAGAGGAAAGCTGAGTGCAACTGCGAGCCCGCCCAGCACCCTCAATCCCCCCCCTTGCACTGACCTGTTGCTTGCAGTGCCTTTGTCGGCGAGGCGGCCAGGCAGGGCAGGAGTGCGCCGGCGGCGAGGAAGGAGCGCAGCGTTTCTGCGCCCTCTTCCGCCACGCGCCCTAGGCAACCGCCTAGGTCTGCCTAGCGGTAGCGCCAGCCCTGAAGACAAAAAACACACACACACACACACACACACACTTCTCAGCCACCTCATAAGTAAGGTAAGCACAAGAACCTTGAACCCAACCCATGAGAATTTCTCTCAGATTTTCTTCACATTTGAATTTCTTTTCAAAAGCAATTTCTTTTCCATCCAATTGAATGAGAATAGTAAAGACAGACAGACATGTGGGAGACATTTCTGGCACAGCACTAATTCAAACTAGGATGAGGACTAGATGTTATGGCATACATATGGCTACTATCGAAAATCAACAGTCCCATATTTCCTTCCCCTTTGTCTTCACAGTAAAATGTGTTATGTGATGATGTCATAGCATTCTGAGTATCTACATCTCTGCTTCATGTCATTAGCTGCTGTGGGGGCAGGAATATTCTCAGCTTCATGGGTTGTATCCAAATGTCCCCTTCCTCTCTTGGAAGGAGCCCTCCTCTATTGGAGGAAGGATTCTTCCATCTGAGGAAGCTCCTTCCACTGGAAGAATGAAACTTTTGGATCCATCCCAATGATATCACATCATGGATTTTGTATTGCCAGATATTCTAAAGGAGGGGGCTGCTACAGACGTTTCCAGAATAGAGAAGTAACTCTCCAACCCAGGTGCCCAAAAGCAAGCAAGTCAATTCCTCAAACCTCTCTACAAGATAAACATTTTACAAAATGTATGACCTGTCTAGCTGGGAGAAGCAAAGTGGATTCTCCTCAATTTTCACCATGCCATCCTACCTTCCTAAGAGAGAATATACCAATGGAACCATCTCCTGGCTATGTGTAGTAAACAAAGATCAAAGCAGCTACTTCTAATTGGTTAAACTTTGTCTCTCTGGCCAGCTGCTCTTGTAATGCCAAGGGAATAAATAATGGAGTGTTTCCCCTCTGCTTTGTCACCCCCATAACAACCACCCATAATCTGAGACTACGTGCGGTGAAATGACACATAAGATTGATTGGATCCTGCAAGACTGTATAGAACAGGAAAGCTAGCCAATGTATTGCTTTCTTTCCATGCCATCTTCTCTTTCTCTCTACCCTGTTAATAATGTTGTTCTTTTAGGAATTTGGCATCTTTGACTCTTATCAGACAATCCCAGAGGGGGGAATTCATCCCCACCCACTATGTAGACCACTAAGTTGTAATACTAACTGCCCTATCCAGTGAGAGACTCACTGCCCTATCCTAGGTTAATAAGCTCTGTCCAGGGTGAACGTATATGAGAGGTGGTGGCAGCCAGATGTTTAGGAGGACCATGTCTACTTAACCTGCTTGGCAGGGCTGTTGTATGCACGTATTCTGTCACAGGGACAAAATAGTTTCAGCCACAGCAAATCATGTGTTCTAAGGCTGGTGAATCCTATTTGGATGGGGCTTCTATTTCATTGAAGGTTTTATTTGGAACTTTATAGGAGCTATGCATGGTACTGAACTCCATCCCCAAAACAGGTTCACCTCCATGGAGCACCATGGCTTGCTCTTATAAAGCTCAGAATAAATGCTGAAATGGAATAGGAGCCCCACCGAAATAGGAGTCACCAGCCTCCACTGGTTCTAATCACATTTAATTCTGTCCTACATGTCATTTTCAAAACGCACACACACACCGGGTGTCTTCTGTGAAGTTTTCTATAGTAACCCCTGGAGGAGATCAGAAACGTCTAACAAAAAGCCACTGAACCATTCTTTTCCTTTCCCAGGTCTATCCTTATGGCTGAAGACGTCTGTCAAGGCAGAAGCTACAGTACTTTTACTGAGTAGTGGAGGAACCTGAGAGATCACAGATACCGTGGTTCAAAGCAACCCTTGGCTACCAACCCTTTTCATAACTTTGGTTGCTATGGTAGCTACTAACAACTCTTTTCTGTCCCCCATGACAACATTTCCTTCTATTTCGCCTTCTTCATAGGGTTCTTGGTATACCTGAATAAATATCAGGAAGCAAAATAAAAAGGGTCCTGAAAGATAATAATGGCTGGTTCCGTCCTCAACAATGCGTTGTTAAGTAAGGAAGTTCTCTTTGAACTAGGATCTGCCGTAATCATTAGTGTTTCCATAACAACTGCATGAAACAAAAAGGTGGCTTGCAGGCTTATGAAATTAACCATTACTATCAGCAGCAAAGCTCATGTTTATGCTGAGGGCATCTTATAGAAAGAATCAAAAATAATGGTGCAGACTCAGGCCTCGCTCTAGACTTTGGGGGCACCAGGGAGTCTACCACAGGTGTGCCTGCAGTGCAGACTTCCCCTCTGGCGCCTGCTCCCACTTTGGCCCTCAGGTGGCAGCAGTGGTGCTGCTGCCTCCAGCATCCCCCTTCCCCTCCCTTGTTTGTGAGTTTATCTGGCAGCGGAGACAGCAGTGCTGCGCTGGGCTAAGAACTGAACAGTCATTCGTCTCCCAGCCCAGGACGACAGTACCGCCAAGCAAGCTCATGACAGGAGGAAGAGCTGCCAGCTTCCCCCCCCCCTCTCACACACTCATGAGCTTACCCACCTGTAGGGTGGCCACTTACACATTGCCAGGAAAGAGGACAAAAGAGGACACCAATCTGCATATAATTTGCATAGCGTAATCTATAGGTATCAATGCAAATTTAGGGGGGAAATATTATAATCTACCTGGAAATGCAGTAGATCTCACCATCTACTCGAGGTGACCTGTGTGTCTGCCTGTTCAGTCTGTTTTTTATTTATTTTATTTATTATATTTATACCCCACCTTTTTTCCTGCAAGGAACCCAAGGGGGCTTACATAATCCTCCTCCTCCTCTCCATTTTTCCCTCACAACAACCCTGTGAGGTAGGTTAGGCTGAGAGTCAGTGACTGGCACAAAGTCACCCAGTGAGTTTCATGGCCGAGCGGGGACAAGAACCTGGATCTCCCGAGTGATGAGTCCCAGTCCAACACTCTACGCCACACTGGCTCTTCAGATACTGTTCAGTCTGTTGTCCAGATGCTAACTGTTGATGGGCAACCTCAAGGCTCCTGCTCTCCCTTCTTATGGTTCTTTATCTTTAAACTGGATTTGGACTGAACAGCCCTTCAAATAGAATGTCTTCAACTAGAGGACAGTCCTCTAGCAGCCCTTCAAATAGAAGATGGTGTGAAGGATTGAGGCCTACCCAGGCTTAAGTTTGTTGAAGCCTGAAGGCCCAAACACTTCCCTAGATTAGCTGAAGCCTGAAGGCCCAAACACTCCAGGATGGGAGGGGGAGTTGAGAGTTTTAGTTTACCCAATAGAAGTTAAGAATTAGATCTCCTGTTCAAAGTCACATGATTATAACCTTCCATTCCTGGGAAGGCTATATATGTGGGGGGGTGTGGTCAGCAAGCTGCAGAGAGAGCTAGCTGCAGAGAAGAAGAAGAAGCAGAGAGAGAGAGAGAGAGAGAGAGAGACTGGTTGCAGAGGAGATAGGTAGTCTGAAGTTAAACTAGAGAACCTTGGATTGTTTGTTTGTTTTATTTTATCATACTTGCTTTTGAATTATAACCACTCTATTAAGTAATTACCCTAATATAATAAGTAAAGTGTTGTTGTGTACCCTGAGAGTTTGGAGTGACTTATTCACCACGTCTAAAGCCTACACCCATGCTACTGGAAGCAGGCAAAGGATTTGATCTCCTGGAATGGGAGGGGCTTTGAGAAGAGGCAGAGATCTTCCAAAGGGCAGATCAAGGGGTCCCTGCAGTAGCGGAACCTTGACAGATGGTTCTCTTTAAAAGAGGACAGATAGCCACTCTGCTACCTGTGGCTTTGTGTGTGTGTGTGTGTGTGTGTGTGTGTGTGTGGCCAGGAGAAAGGCGGGGGAGATGGCCAAGTGGTGGTGTGTGTATGCAGGGGCAGCAAGGCATCAGCTCCCCTGGGTCCTGCAAATAACCCAGTAGGTTGGGTGGTGATGCCAGGCCTGCCCAGTTTCTTATGAAATGTCATTTGTGTGATGATGCTTGCCAATGGTTTCCATCCTGGCCTACCAAGATTTATAGCATGGTCTATTTATTTATTTTTGCATTTATTTGCTGGTACATATAGATGTGCTGACTGGCAAGTATTTCATAGTACCGTAATCTTTTATGGTAAAACGCTACCAGTATCAGTTCCAAGCCTCACCCATCATCCAACTTGGTGAAAAGACCTGCAACCCCAGGAGCGTGCTCAGCCTTCTTTTGCTAAACAAATTACTCTGCCTTTTGGCCACCAGATGGCAACAACTGTAACACATTTAGGACTTGACAGAGACAACCCAGTATACTCCAGGACCTCCCAGCGTCCACAGCTGACTTTCCAGATGTAGGTATGCTTGAAAATTTTGTTCGCTCTGCATCTTCAAATAAACTGAACAGATTTACACCTCCCAAACCAGAAGTGCTTCCAGATGAGGCTTTTATCTCACCTTCACCCTGCCTCATTCAACAGAACTCTGCACGTGGTTCAGGCAACATCGAGCTTTTCTACGCAAGGCATTTACTGTGCACTCGCGTGATTCCTCACTCATGGTAGTTTGTGGGCACTTTAGATGACGACATTGTCATTCTCCAGGACCTCTCTCATGCATTCCAAGCATTTTCACAGATTTATTTATTTATTTTTTGATTGGGGAAAGTCCAGTATTTTGGGAGATGACACGGAATGAAATGCTGCTGTAGTTGTGCAAATCTGTAACACCACAGCACCACCTAGAGGTGATGCAGTGGAACATATAGAAAGGCAGAGAAGGAAAAAACCCCTGGAAAAAAGCATGTGTAGAGGATCCGATCTTAATCCCACAAAGAATCCAAAAGCAGAAGCCTCGGTAAAGTGGCTGGGTAAAAGCCTCCTCTAGAACAGCCCATCATCTTCCAATTGAAACCCTCTTGTTGTATTTCCCCACCGCTTCTTCCATCTTTTCCCTTACCACTGCAAATCAGTTAAGGGAAGAAGAAAAATGGCATTTCTGCACAATGCCTTCCGACTGGTACTGCCAGGAGCCCCCCATCTGGAAGCACCCCAGTGGATCAGAACACAGATGGGTGGTTTTACTACCTTTACAGTTTTATGAAGTGGTCCAAGGGCTGCCCTCCATTTTTAACAAGTTTGAGTGACTTGGATTTTCCAGGGCTCTAATCTAAATCACAGTGATAGAAAGGGGTGGGGCTTTTCCATTGCCTGAAGGCTCATGTCAAAATCTCTTAAATGTTGCAAATGAAGGACAGATACTAACTCATTTATGTTTCTTGTGTTTAAATACAGTGCCTGTAATAAAGAAGGGTGATAATTTACCCTTCCAAGAGGACTGGAAAAATACTGCAGAGAAATTGATGTAATTATTAGTACGTAATTGTAAGAGAAGAGATTTTGTGGCGAGTCTGGCGACTTTCCCCCCTTCCAGTTACACTTGACTAGTTCCACACTTACTCTGTAAACCAGCCACTCCATAGTTGTAAAAGAGCTGCTAAAGAAGCTTTTCCTTCCTCCCCTTTTTTATATTTAAACCACAGCAAATAGCTTTTCATGCGGCACTTGTGCAGCACAAGCTGATGGAGAAGCTTACTTAAAAGAGTTTTTAAATCATTGCTTATAATCATGGGTAAATGACTATTATATATAAATCTTTGCAGCATTACTGGCTTTCAGAAATGGGGGAAAGACTCATGACAATCCAACTGTAAAGCTGTGTGCTTAACATTTTCAGCAAAGAAAGGGAGCAGCCCAGACAGTTTTCTATGATTTTAATATAACCATTGACTTCCTTTTCCACTGAATTAGGTCTGTAAAGAAACAAATGGAGGATTTGGATAATCTTATCTTGCTGAATAAAATCTCAGGCTAAAATTCACATTGTCCTGATTAACTAGTGTACATATCTAGCTATATATTCTAGTAAAATGTGCTTCACTGTTTGGAAAGAGGGCTTCTCCAAGACAACTGGGAGGAGAGTAAAGCATCTCCTCTGAGCTTTCAGTCAAGGCAATGCAATGCGCTCTACATGGGGCTGCCCTTGAAGGCTGTTTGGAAACTGCAGCTTGTGCAAAATGCGGCTGCCAGACTTGTTACAGGGGACCAGAATGTCCGAATATATTACACCAGTTCTGGCCCATTTGCACTGGCTGCCAATATGCTTCCAAGCCGAATTCAAGGTGCTGGTTCTAACCTATAAAGCCCTATATGGCTTAGGACCACAATAGACGGAACGCCTCTTCCAACCGCAATCTACCTGGACACTGCGCTCAACATCTGGGGCTCTCCTCCGACTGCCACCTCCAAGGGAGGCTCAGTTGGTGGCAACAAGGAGGAGGGGCTTTTCAGTGGTAGCCCCCCCATTATGGAATAAGCTCCCCACTGAGGCCCACCTGGCGCCAACCTTACTATCTTTTCGGTGCCAGGTTAAGGTTTCCCTCTGTGCCAAGGCATTCGATATTTAATCTGTTCAAAATAGCACATGGGAGGGGGAGGGGGAGGGGGAGACTTAATTGTATTAACTTTTACTATTGTATATTTTAAACTGTGTTTTTAATTTTGGTTTTAAATTTTTTAAAATTACAATGCTGTTTTTATTGTTGGTTTTATCTTGATCTTATTGTATGTACTGTTGTGAACCGCCCAGAGAGCTTCGGCTCTGGGGCAGTATAGATATTAAATAAATAAATAAGGCCAGGCCATCTGTTAGCAGTGGTGGTGGGCTGCGAAGGCCATTGCAAAGTTCTCCTGAAATGCAGCACTTGACTTGCGCTGTCAGGAGGAAATGGAAACCTGCCAACACCACCCCATTAAATTCAGTAGGAACATACTAGAACTGAGCCTAACTTTATCCACACAGTCCTGTTCCTTCATTGCCTCATCCTAGGTTAGATTTTTTGGTCACACAAGAGCATGACAGAATCTTGGGAAGAGCAATTTAATGACTAGCAAAATGCTCCACTGTTATGGGCGAGGTGTGTATGGAAGCAAGGCTCATACTCATATAAGGCAGGAGATATAGCCCCCTTTCAATTTGACAGTGAAGCTGAGAGAAATTTATAAAATCTGGTGCCCCTCCAAATCTTATTTATTTATTCAGGGTTTTTTTTTAAAAAAAATGTCTTGGCCACCTTTCAGGGCAGGAGCCCACCCAAGGTGGCATACAACAATCAAATTCACATAATAAAAACCCAATACAGTAGTAAAAACAGCACAACAATAAAACTCACATAAAAACGAACAGTCACATAAAAACCGACATAAAAATGGAGTGTCCCTTGAAATCATGAGCAGCTAACCTATGGCTCTGAAGACCACAAGAAGCTCCAGGCATGGCTCATGGATTTGGGGGCCCTTGGAGGCCCTCCCTCACAGGTGCCATGCACCCACTCACTCCCTGACACCCTCACTTTGCCATTTAGAAAGGTGGGGTGTCACTGAGACAAGAGTATTTGTGGAGGAATGCATCAGACCACACCACCACCTTCTTGCCAGCTCCCCGCAGTGCACTGCACATCTTCAGCCCAAATTCACCAGGGATCAAGCTGAGGAAGCATTCTCTTACAGCCCCACATGTCTCCTTCCATGTTCTGAACCGCAACCACTCTGCTACCATGATTTCATGGAATATTTGACATTATTTAACTGCGGTCAAATTGGCAGCCTATAGATTGGTCAATTGATAATTATTCCAGCCCTAGACCCACAATTCATGGAATTGCCGTTCCCAAAGTTCCCCCAAACTTGTGTGACTTATGCGGTGAAGTGGAAACAAGCTATTAGTAGAGGAATTACAGCACTTTCCTCACATGGGATCTTCCTAAACATCCCTTTAGACTCTGGCTATAATCTAATGCATCAGGAAACATTTATTCCTAGGTAACAGAATGTCTTTCTTCAGGTTTCCCTCTAACTGCAAGTCATAAGAACATAAGAAGAGCCATGCTGGATCAGACCAAGGGTCCATCTAGTCCAGCATTCTATTCACACAGTGGCCAACCAGCTGCCCACGGGAAACCCACAAGCAGGACATAAGTGCAACAGCATCCTCCAGCCCAAGTTCCCCAGCAACTGGTGTACATAGGCCTACTACCTCTGATACTGGAGGTAGCATATAGCACCAGGACTAGTAGCCATTGATAGCTTTATCCTCAAAGTCATTGAACATCAGTTAGTTATTTACTTCTAATTACCTTTACTGTTCTGATAATCTACAACCTTGATATTTCCAATCAAGAGCTGCACAAAACAAAGTTAACAAATAAATAATGACCAATTAATGTTTCGCTTTGATATGTCTACCTTTGGGTTAATGTTATGCAGATAACTATTTGTTCCCTGATATTCAGGTTAAATTTGAATCAAAATATCCCCCCACCCCAGAAAGGAATCAGGTCAATATTATTGACAGACTTGCCTTTCATTTTACTCTCATCTTAACAGCCCTAGAAGTAGCTATTAACTGGTGTGCGTTTAGAAATTCAAATATTGAAAGACTTATTTCCATTACTTTGTCTCCAAACGTAACGATATATCTATGGCTTTGCAAATATGGCTGATCAACACCTCTTCTTTTAGCAGAAGAAATTAGAGTGGCATGATGGACTGTGAAGAAAAAGGCTTCCTTTACATGAATCCATCTCAAATCAGTGTGGCTGCTTCCAGCTCTGTGGTAAAAGGCTTCCATCTATGCCAGGGCTCTCCAACCTTGGGTCCCCAGATGTTGCTGGCCTACAGCTCCCAGCATACCCAGCCAGCATGGCTAATGGCAAAGGATTCTGGGAGCTATAGTCCAGCAACATCTGGGGACCCAAGGTTGGAGAGCCCTGATCTATGCGGTATCCTCTCCCCCAGTCTTGTAGAGCTCCAGCTCCTTGCTTTACTGTGGAGTAGGGAGTGGTGAAGATGGCTTGAGCACAAATAGTGGGAAACTGGTGCCAAATGTGAGCATGCAGACCATGGATTCCATATGGAGGCATATGAGGTGGTGGCAGTGGCGGTGAAGGAATCTTTTTCTCTACTATCATTCCATCAGCTGAATAGCATTCTGGATGGTCAATAGGCTGCTGGTGTTTAAGGAGGACTCACTGGAGAATGAAGCACTGTGATGATTTTGCATATTTCTATGTCAACAGAATCACTCAGTTATGCTCTGACTTCAACTGCACAGACAGCACAGTACCTATTCCAGGAACGTCAGAAGCAGTCACCTGTCATAGATGATTGGATTGGTTCAGTTCAGTTTCCCTTGAAGACAGTGAGAGGATGTTTGGGATTGGGAAGGCTTGTGTATCGGATCCATGAAGCAAGCAAAAAGAGAAATTAGCTCTCAAAAGTGCCAACCTTCTGCTCCCAGCTGCTAGTTGTTTTCCTAAATTTGCCCCACCCCACTTGGGGGCTTAAAAAACAGCCTCCACTGGCTCAAATTGAGGCTTTTTTCTTTTCTTTTTTTCTTTCTCCCCCCTCCCCCATGGAGCGTGAGTTTAGGAAAACAAGTGGCTGGGCTGAGAAGGTCTAAACCTCCTCTACCTGTGCGCATGTTGATCCCGATCCAGATTGGGGGCCCACACACTTACTTGTAACTAAAAACAGAAAGATAGTCTAAACTGCATGATACATATTTAATGTATCATGTAGTTTAGCCCTTGGAGGAGGCACACATTTGAAATCCTGTAAGGAGGAATGCATTTGTTGATTATTCTTGGATTTAGGCTGCAATCATAAACACACTTTCTAGGGAGTAAATCCCATTGAGGCAGTGGGATGTCCTTCTGAGTAAGCATGTATAGGATTGCACTGTTAATGCCATGTCTCTGTTTAAAGTGCTATTTAGGGGGAAATGGTATTTGATGTCTTTTGAAAACAACAACTTCAATTCTATGTGTCTACTATCTGAATCACAAGGCAATTAGAGAGTCCTAGCAGGATCACTGCCACCAAGGATATCTAATTTATTTCTTTTCAACTGTCTCTCAAGTTTGCTTAACTAAGTGGAATAGTTCCTTTCCTCTTTTTAAAATTTAAAATCTATTGATATTGTTGGGTTTGTGTGTTTTTCAGTTAATATTAGAATGGAGAACAAACCAATCAAGCTCTGGCAATACCCACCCTCCCTGGGTAAGTCAACAGGAAAGGGTAGGGCATGGGAGTTCAGTCTTCCCCAACCTGGTGCTCTCTAGATATGCTGAACTACAACTCCCACTACAACTACAACTACAACTACAATTCCAAGCCAGCATGAATTGTGGGACTTGTAGTCCAACACATCCAAAGAACACCAGACTGAGGAAGGCTATCCTAATGTATGCAGAGAGATAGAGGATCCTGCACATTTGCAAGCTATACCCCTTTGTGGCAAAGCTTCACTGCCACAAGGGTGGTACAATATAGATTATTCAGTCCAAGATTTCAAATGTGTTTCAAATTCATAGGATATTTTTTTCTCCTAATGAGAAAAAGTGGTTTTGGGGTGGTATCCAATACTGCTGCTGTGCTCCTGCTTGTTCTGTTGCATAAGTGGGACCCAGTGTTCTCACAACAGAAAGCTAGCAGTTCTTCAAACAGTATTGGGACAAGTCAGCACACAGCTTCCATCTGCAAGCTCCGCTGACCTGCCCCATTCTTGAAACAATCGTTTCCTCTGATTTCTGCTTGCGAACTGAAAACTCAGTTATCCTTCAAAATTGGCACTTCTCTGAATATTGAAATGGAGTTCTCCAATCAAAAAAAGCATACAAAATGTGTATATTTGGGGAAATAATGCTCACAAATGCATTATATTAGGAAATCTGCTTCCAAAAAATGTGTATATTAGGCAAAGTGCATATAAAAATGCATGCATTAGAAGAAATGTGCACAAAAATGCTTATGGATTTTCATGCACACTTTAAAAAACCACACACAACAAAAAAAAAAAAAACAAATCTCAGTGTTCAGGACAAACCAAACTTAAAGCTGGAAAAATTCTCAAAGTTCAAGACAAGCCAACTTAAGATTGGGGGGAAAATGAGAAACTGAAATCGATGGAGTCATCCATGCCTAGCTTAAATGTATCAAGGTATAAATTTACATACATTTGATGAGAGTAAATGCACATATATACATATCCAAATAGTATCTAAATTGTATTTATAATATATTGTACTTTGTAAGGGTGTGTGTGTGTGTGTGTGTGTAAATCACAGGCTATTGTGGAAACAGAATGGAAATTTAAAAACATGCAAAAGTGACACGGGCCAGTAATAGACTGATTCACCCATTCCTTCTCTTCAGGGTCATAAGCAGAGAGGTCTTTGCCATCATTTGCTATCTGCTTCTCTTTTAACTGGAGATAGCAGGGATCGAACCTGGGACCTCCTGCTTGCAAAGCAGGTGCTCCACCACTGAGCTATGGCCCCTCCTTGACTATGTCCCTTCCCTACTCTGACATGTTAACGTTACATGAAAAGCTGCCTTTTGAGTATAATAACTAGATATTGCCCATATGGGATACAAGACTTTGTCCCTGTGGATCTGTTTGTTGAAATTCTAATATACATGCTAACTCTTTTCCTTATGAGGCTGGTTGTGATTTAATTAATGATAGGGTGTTTTTATCATGGTCTGCTTTTCCAATTAAAGTATTTTAAGACTTCATTAATCTATTAAAGAATTTCCCAGGAGGTAATTAATTAGATCTCTCCCTCCCCCCACTGGTATGACAACACATTGAGTGGACACAATGGAGTGTATATTTAAATAATGTAACTGCGCACATCATTTTAGAAAATAGTTGTCTCCTTTTAATTGCTCTCTTTAAAAGAATGGTTGGTTGCAGCTAGTAACGTTTGGGCACAGTCCAACAAAAGTTAGTCATGACTAATATCCTATTACAAGCAATGGAATGGGACTTAGTCACAACCAAGGTGGACCCCTTTTCATATTACCTTTGCAGTGTGTGAGCCACTGCAGTATGGCTATTCCTACCTCATGAAGGTAATGTCAAGAGCTCCGGGCCAGATGGTAAGGACCCATACTCTGGCTACTCCAACTCCAGTGTGATTCCTCCCAGCTCCTGGAAATTAGGACAGTTCTGCAGTGCCTCTTATGCCACAAAAGTAATGTGTGAAAGGGCTCTAATTTTAGTTTGTTTAGTGTTGCCTGAAGAATTTCATGCTTTTATGTAACTTTCACATTAGTTACGTGTAGGGATGTCAGATAAATTCTCAATGGACTCAAATGAGTTTGAATTTCTAAGAATCTGACCTGCAGATTCCACAGTGGACTGGCTTCTCCTGAGTTGCGTGAATTCTGTGGACTTGTGGACCATTTTTTTAAAAATGTAATTTTATGTAAATTTAGTCAGAAAAATAGGTAACATAGACCAAAACGTGCATGTCTCCCATAGGCTAAAGCATGAAAATACACATTTTCCAGGGATTTGAATATTTTGGGGGGATTTGTGCATTTTCGGGAGTGCAAATTTCTGGAACTCCAAATCTGTGCAAATGCGTATGGACAGATTTTCACAAGATCCAATTCTGTCAATGAGTGGACAATGGAATGAAAGGTGTCTGACAATCCGTGAAACATAGATGGAATAGATTTTACAGCATCTGTGCATCCCTAGTTATGCCAATGAAAGCACTGGAATGAGAGACTTAGGGTTGGTTCAGCGACTTACCTGGAGTGGAAACTGGTGCTTATGGTGGATACTTCCTCATCCTACACCATGCAAGTATTATGTATGATGCACACACTTCTACATAATGTCCAATATATGCCATCTCCTTCCCTTTGAGAAGGATTCTCCATACTGGGCATCTACACAGTTATTTGTGTCTGTATGGCACACCCACTTTATATGTGACAGTATCTGCACAGTGAAGAGAAGGGCATATGCCCAACTCTCCACATTGCAGAGACTGTCACTGGCTGCGTAGGTGTCTGAACTGGGTCATAGTTGCAAGTAATTAATGCCCATGGATCTTCAATATGTACAGTCTTCAACATTTATTTATTAATTACATTTTTTAATCACCCATCTGGCCAGCCACCCAGCCACCCTGGGCGATGTACACTCCAACAATGAAACAGACATACACAATTAAAACAGTATAATTTTTTTTTAAAAAAATCCTAACCCACCCCATATTCCCACCTGAAATAACACGTTTTTAATGCGCGGCGGAAGCTCATCACAGAGGGGGCATGGCGAAGGTCACTAGGGAGGGAGTTCCATAACTTGGGGGCTGCCACAGAGAAGGCCCTCTTCCTAGTCCCCACCAGCCTGGCTGCTCTGGCTGATGGGACAAGGAAAAGGCCGTCCGTGGCAGATCTTGTTGAGCAGCCTACTTGATGTTGCTGGAGGCGCTCCTTGAGATATACTGGACCGGAGCCATACAGGGTTTTAAAGGTCAAAACCAACACCTTGAATTCAGCTCGGCAAGCAACTGGTAGCCAGTGCAACTCCTTAAGCACTGGAGTGATGTGATCACACTGGCAGCTGCCTTTAACCAGGCGAGCCGCCGCGTTCTGTGCCAGCTGCAGCTTCCGAACCATCTTCCAGGGTAACCCCCCATAGAGCACATTACAGTAGTCTAGGCGAGAGGAGGCCAAGGCATGAACCACTGATGGGAGCAGGTGACTAGGAAGGTAGGGGCGCAGCTGCAGTATCAGATGGAGTTGATACAGCGCCGCCCGGCTCACAGCTGACACCTGAGCCTCCATGGACAGCTTGGAGTCTAGAATGACGCCCAAGCTGCAGACCTGGTCCTTCAGGGGAAGATGTACCCCATTCAGCACCAGGTCAACATCCCCTAACCTCCCCTTGTCTCCCACCAGAAGTACCTCGGTCTTGTCGGGGTTCAGTTTCAGCATGTTCAACATCCTACAGTTGTTGCAGCCAAAACATTTAAAGGGAAAGAAAGTGAAGAAGGTCCATCCAAGGGACGAAAACAGAGGTTACGGATAATGGAATCACTTGAAGAATGACACTTTTTTCTTTTTTAATTAGTGCAAGATACAGGTGATGATGAATATGCTTGGTGATTTTTTTAAAAGAAACACAATGCTCCTTCTGTTCTAGCAGACATTTGGTGGGTCATATATCTTGCTACTTTCTATGGTTTTGATTGGTTTTAATGATCATTCTCTAGCTGGATATGTTTGTGTTTGTATGTGCATCTGCATTCACAAACACATTTTGTCAAATTGTAGCTCTTGCTTGTAGGATTTTAGCTGATTATTAAATTTTAATTGTGTAAAGTTTCTGTAAACCTGGGTTACCAGTTATTTGCCATGTGTTTACAGTGAAGTGGTCTCAAACATTATTTATTTTTTCTTCTAAGAAAATGTGCAAGCTTTCTTAAATTCTTGGAGAGCTGGTAGGTGGAGTCTATTGAGAAGACCAAACTATCCTACAGTGATTTTTCTCACCCTGGGGTGACTTGGCGATCAGCTTAATCCTGCCAAGAGATATGGAGAATTTTACAAAGGCATGAAGTACAGAATCCTGACATGGGATAGATAGGCTGGATACAAGCAATAATGGGTTAAATCAATAAATATGCATGAGAGGAGTACTACACTGGAGGGATGTGGAATAAGGTCTCGATTCAAGTTACTTAGCAAAGAATGGCACACTTTAATTTCTAAATGAGGTTTACTTTTGTTTTGCTATTTTGAGCACAAAAAAGGCCCATTAATTATTGCTCATTTATCTGCTTTACTAAACACAATAACTCTAATCTACTCAAGACATTTATCTAGCTTTAAATGGCCAGCCATCATGTTCACTGCATGCAGGTCATTAAAACATCATGCAAATGGAGCATTACTGCTGGAAAAGCAGCATTCGGAGACCAAAAGTAATGACATCTGAATGACAGTAAACCATTTACTAGCAAAGCAAGAACACACAACGGGGGAGAAGACTGACTGCAAATATATGATTTACAGTTTCGTGCATGATATTGAGATCTCATTTGAAAAAACACAAGTTTTGAAAATGATCGGTGGTTACTTGGAATTCATGCCCATGGCATCATAAATTGACCTTCTCATTGAGATGAGAAGGACAAACTTATGGCCCCTGTTTTAGAAAGGGTTAGTCGGTCATTTTCCAGACCTTCTGGAATCAATGGAACATAAGTTAGTTGCAACTAACTTGTCCTGTTGATTAACCAGGGTAACACTAATTTCAGTGTGTAATAAAATTGTGTGTGTGTTTGTGTGTGTGTGCGTGCAGGTCCGATGGGGGAGGTAGGAATGTTGAATATGGAAGTTCCTATGCAGGAGGAGCATTCAAGAAATGTTGCTGGACTGGAAGATTAGTGAATGCAGAGACAGGGGTGTTTGCACATTGCGAGGCTAGTCCAAGGTTTTTTCTACAATAAAATTTCAAGTTAAATTTGGAATTTCCTCTTTGGGTGAAATACCTAAGGAATTTCAGGGGATGCAGAAACAGTTTTAATAAGACCAGTGAACTAGGATAGCCAAAGATGCTTTGCTGCCTGAGGCAACGGAAAAGATGGTGCCTCCCATTCTAGATATAAAAGCGAACTGGACTGGCAGTTGAATTTTACTTCAACACTGGCATCAGGACAGTTTTCTCTGCCATACTTGAGGGCAGTACCTAGTTTAGCAGGTGCAGGATAAGCCATATAGCACACATTGTCCTCCAACAGAGGGAAATAGTGAGAAGGACTCGGGGGTGGCTGGGGGGTTGTTGCTGACCCAAGGATCTGCCAGCTGAGGTGAAGGCTTCACTTCACCTAATGGTAGGGCCAGTCCTGCCAGTGAAGTTTCTGAGGGAATCAGTGACTAGGATCTCAAACCACTTCTGACATGTCTGGTGGGAACATTTTTTTCCCATTCATTGGGAGTACACCCCTAGAATCTTCTGTGATTTCACAGGGATAACAGCAACTCAAGTTACCCAATTCCTTCCCAGGCACACACACCCCAAAAAAAGTTGCCCCAAGAAAGTTAGTTCTGTTTACCCTTCTCCCCTAATTGTTCAGTGTACACATTCTGAGCCATTCTTCACATTATTCAGACTGAGATGGTAGAAATCTGGACTGTACCAGTTCAGGCTGCAACTTAATCTTATTTTTGAACTGAACATTTTGTTCTTTGCTTGCTAGTTTACTACATACTGGGAGAGTCATGTGTATATGTATGTATGGGTGCCTTCAAAAACATAACCCCCAACCTGCATTTTGATTGGTAGTTTTCAGAATTCCACTACTTGCATCTCACTCAGTGTAATGTGTAGACCGACTGTTAGCCATTCCCTTTTCACCCCTTCATGCTCGCCCCTTCAAACTCGATCCAGTTTACCTGCAAGGGAAAGCCCTGATCACATTTTCCCTGTAGGAATTTAGGAAGTAATGTCAGAGTGCTCCTAGGAATGGGAAGGGAAAGAGCGAGAGAGATGAATCGAGTGCAGATTAAAGTACAGAGACAGTGATTCAATTTAGACTCAGCTATGAATAATTAGTCTCAGGAGCAAGCTAAGCAATAAGGATGCGGGTGTGCACCAGAGTAAGAATAGATGAATTATCACAAAAGTAATAACTCAGATAGTTTAAAAAAAATGATAACACTCAGGAACTCCTGCATGGATGGAGAAATAGCAATTTTAGAGAATAGCACAGAAAATTCACAATTAATTGCATCAGGCAAGGTGGGAACAGTGGAGAAAAATCCAGTGGTATATATGGAATATATTATTATTGGATAACCGCCCCTCCCCAAAAAAGTTAGTAGAAAGAATTGGGTAGTTGCCCAAAGAAGCAGGATTATTTTTATTTTATTTATTTTACTGTAATCATTTATTCACACTTTTTTCATCAAAATAAACCAAAGCACCCAATAGCATGAAACAGCAACAATAACAATAAACTATAAACAGCAACAATAAATATCAAACACTAAATATAAAATAAAAGTATATGAAATAGAAAAAAAAGAGGGGAATTTGGGGCAATTTTGGTATACTTATAAACCAGTTTATTATTTTAACAGGTGGGGATGCTAGGGAAATTGTGTTCTGGGAATATTGTCCTGCATTTACATTGATATCCAGGCTCCCAAGCTTGTCGTGGAATAACTCTAAAATTATCTGGGTTCTTGCAGAAAATAAGAAGGAAGAACTCAGATAACGAAATTGTATTTTACTGAAACTGGTTGTGTGTGTGCGCGCGTGCGTGTGTGTATCAATAAATAAATAAATAAAATGATTATATTAATATATCTGTATTGTTTTATGCTGTAAACTGGCTTGGCATGACTATGGTCCTGAAAGGCAGATATGATTGTTGTTGTCACTGTTATGGTTATTATTATTAGTATTATTATTTAAAAAAATATGTTTCTGGGCCCATCTGAAAAAAATATGTTTCATGGGCTCCTTCCCCATCTCAGCAGTCCTTGCCACCCCACAAAGCCCTCGCCACTGATTCCCATCCTCAAACACCCTCTTTCATCTCTTCCCAGCCAAGAATCGGTGGTGGTGGCAGCAGCAGTGGCAGCAGGACATGGAGAACACAGAGGAGGAAGGGTTGCCCCTTCCCTCCCTCTTCATCACCCCTGGTATGCTGATTCACCTGATTTTTTTCAAGGTGCAAAAAACAAGGCCCATGGGAAATGTAGTTCTCTGAGGGCTCCCACAATTGCAATTATGGTGGCCTACTTTCTCATGTGCCCCTGGCAGCTCCCTATATACAGATAATGATATGCATCTGACTCATTCACCAGAAGCAGAAGCCTTGAGGAGGGAGGAATAAGGACTTGATTGTTGGCAAATGGCCTTACCTGGTAGAATGGAAACACAGAAGACAATGGTTAGTTCAAGGTGTTAGGGTATACAACAGTTGCCCCTTCTGTGCCTAGACTTCTGCTTGGGCCTGTTGTTTTAAGTTAATCAATGCTTCTTAGATTCATAGATTCATAGATCATAGAGTTGGAAGGGGCCTGCAAGGCCATCAAGTCCAACCCCCTGCTCAATGCAGGAAACTAGAGCAGGGGTCTCCCATCCAAGTAATAACCAGGCCTGACCCTGCTTCTGACATGTCTGGTGGGAACATTTTTTTCCCATTCATTGGGAGTACACCCCTAGAATCTTCTGTGATTTCACAGGGATAACAGCAACTCAAGTTACCCAATTCCTTCCCAGGCACACACACCCCAAAAAAAGTTGCCCCAAGAAAGTTAGTTCTGTTTACCCTTCTCCCCTAATTGTTCAGTGTACACATTCTGAGCCATTCTACACATTAGCTTTCCACACTCAGACAAGCAGCTGAGCCAGCATGAGCCTCTTCTCCTGACTAGGGATGTAACTTTTGCCCACGCGGGCATGAGTGAGGCCAGAACTCGGCCTGCTCGTGCCTGTGTGGGATCTCTGCGGCGATCGCGGGCCTACCTGGCTTCTCGCGCTCCGTGGAGAGCCGCCCACACCGGTCCCATCGCATCACTTCCAGCACGGCAGAAGTGATGCGATGGGACCCTGCTCCGGTGCACTGCTGGACCCCCGCGTTATGATTTTGGCAGGGGAAACCAGGGCAACAGGGCTGTTGAAGCCCTGTTGCCCTGGTTCCCCTTGCCAAAAACATAGCGTGGGGGTCCAGCAGTGCGCCGGAGCCACAGGATGCGGCGGCGGCGGCTCCGGCGGTGGTGGCTTGAGTGGCATGGAGAACGCTCCACGCCGCTCAGAAGATCGAGAGTGGGCCGCTGGCAGCGTGGAGGGGCGAGCCGCGGAGAGCCCCAAGCCGCGGAGAGGTATGGGTAAGCCCCATGTTCTCCTCTTTAGTTTCCAGTCACTTACCTGTTTGAGACTGAACAACTTGAGAGGCTTCTAGATAAGACTCTGGCAAGATCTCAAGGTTAATGTGGTGTTAGCCAGAGTAGCTGGGGTGGAGTAACTATACTGGCTTACTGCCAAGCATCCTCAAAGTCATTGGGGTATGGCAAGGATAGGGGTGAGGTTAATATAACCATAATAGTATATATGAATCTCAGAGTCAGACACTCCCAGCAGGGTGGGATCTCAATGCAGGCCGATCCAGAAAGGTGCTACGTAAGACCAGGCTATTAATGGAGTCACGTCTGTTGCCATTTGGGATTACTGCTTTTGTTTTGTTCTCAAAATCCCTCAGATCGTTTCCATAAGGCACAACTGCAAAATCTGCTTTGAATTTCCCTTTAGGCAAAATTTTAGACAAAATGGTTACATAGAGCAAATAACTCCCTTGTTACAGCAGCTTCACTGGCTACTGGTCTGTTTCTGGGCAGAAATCAAAGTGCTGGTTATAACGTACAGAGCCCTATAAGGCATGGGACCAGACTACCTGAAAGACTGCTTTCTCCCATAACTTGTAGGGATGTTGGAAAAATCCACAGAGGATTCAAATGAGTTTGGAATTCTATGAATCTGACTCATGGATTCCACAGCAGACCAGCTTTTCCTGAGTCGCATGGATTCTGCAGACTTGCATACCGGTTTTTTACTTTCTGGGATTTTACACAAATTTAGTTGTAGAAAAATATAGGAGCGGGGAAACAAAACCCAGTGACCCAAAATGTTCATTTCCCCCCATAGGCTAAAGTGACCTTTTGGAGGAATATGCACATTTTGGAGGGATTTGCACATTTTCAGAAGTACAAATTTGCGCAAGTGCACATGAACGCAAGTTCAGGGAATTGAAAAAGATCTGATTCCATCAATGAGTGGACGATGGAACGAAAGGTGCATGACAATCCACAAAATGCAGATGGAATGGATTTAACAGAATCCGTACATCCCTACCCATACAAGCCTGCCCGGTTTTATAGATCTTATGGAAAGACCCTTCTTTTGAGATGACTGCCTTCAGATGCACATTTGGTGGCAGTGCAAAAGAGGCCCTTCTTGGTGGCCACTCCCTGGCTGTGGAATTCCCTGCCAAGGGAGGTTAGGTTTGCTCCCTCTCTGCTGTCCTTCTGACAGCAGGCAAAGACTGCATTATTCAAGCAGGACTTTCATGTGTAAGCGAGTATGTTGAGCTGGATGCTGTTTTCACTCTGTTCTTGTTGTGTTTTTAATTGTGTTTTAATTTGTTTGATTATTATTGTTTTTATCAAGCTTTGTTAGTGATTGTAAGATGCCTTGAGTGCCATTTTTGGTAGAAAGGCAGGGTACAAATCAAATAAATAACTAAATTTCTATAGCAATCTGGATGTATCAATCAAATGAGCACTGTTTAGGGGTAGGCGATCCGCCAGGACCTGACCTGCCTCCGGCTTGGTGGACACCGCCACTGCGCCCACTAGGCCGGGCTGAAAGCTGGTGCACACCGTGCCGCTCCCCGGACATTCAGGTTACTTACCAGCAGGCCACTGTTTATGTAGAAAATGTCTTAAGATACATCAAAAGCAGCTGCAATTTGCACAAATTACGCAAATTGTGGCCACTTTAAGCGTATCTTAAGGCATTTTCTACGTAAACAGAGGCCTGCCAGGAACCCAGAGGTCACTTCCATGGCTCGACTATGGAGAACGTGAACCGAGCTGGGGAAGAGGTAAGTGGGACAGAGTTCAGGGGGTTGATCCCAGCTAGTCCGCCAGATTTCCACCCCCTGAACGAAATCCTCACACATCCCTAGCACTGCTATTACAATCATCACAGAAAGTTCTCAAATTTAGCCAAAAGCTCTCCATGCACAGAGGGTGCAAGATAACAAGATAATGGTCTAAGGGTGCAATCCTATGCATGTTGAGACGGGGGGGGGGGAAAGCATCCTATAATTCCCAGCATGCCTCAGCCAATAACAGTTGTGTTTCTGACTGACCCTTGTTTAGATGTTTATACAAAATTAATATTAAGTTGTCTGGATAACTTTTAACTCCCCCCCCCCCAGTAACTACTATCATTTCTAAAATGGGTTAACTACAGTGCACCGTGCACTCGGGGCTGAGCAAGAGGTAATTAACTTCCATGTATTTTCTTAATAATAGGCTCATTTGTCAATAAAGACACTAGGAAGTTAACAGCAGTAAGTTATTAGCAAAATTCACTGCTGAAATTCTGCTCACCCTTGCTGATAAGCCGGCATCCTCATTTTTGTGTGGCAATGCAGATTCCTCACCCCGCATCTCCACTACTCAGTGATTGATTTGTGCGAAGTGAAAGGTTTAAGAGACATCTTTGTCTGAGAAGTGATTTACAGTTCAGCAGAATAGTAGATTCACACGGGATCCTCAAAGGGATAAATTCACCAATGCTGCCACATTTTGGACATGATCTTCTTTACATTAGAGGCAGATCTAGAACACTCACGTCTCAAAATATATCACCAGGAAAGTGATGCAGGAGGCTTGACACGTTCATCGCACATATGTATTGCTGAAAATGGCAGTTTTCAAACTTTTTATCTATAAAGGAACCCTTTTCACATATACCTGTCTGGTGAGTATGTTTAAGAATGAAGATCTGTTTAAAATATTCAGGTTGCACTACTGGGTTGTATCCAATGTTAGTTCTACTTAGAGTATACACATTGAAATGAATGCGAGTTAAGTTAGCCATGGGTTGTATCCAATGTAAGTAGGACTAAATCTCCAAGTTGAGGGACTTACACTCATCTCCATAGAATTACGCCCTTAATTTTCTTTGTTGATGATTGATATTTTTTTTTAATGAATGCTGATAATTCATTACCTTGAGGGACCAACTTGAGTAGAAATGTGGGATACAAATTGAATGTATAAGTGGTATTATGTCACTAGCTCTTACTGTGAGGTGGGCAGGCTTCAGAGAATGCAACCTTGATTTCTGTAGTGTGGTGTTAGAACAATACTCTAGTCTAATCTGCCTCTTGTTTATTATTAATCTTTGTAAGCCACTCTGAGAGCCTTTTCTGGCTGAAGAGCAGGGTATAAATGCAATAAATAAATAAATAAATAAAGGATGAGGCGGCGAGAGTTGCCTCCCCCCAACTAACCAACATGCCTGTTCCACCTGAAAGGCCATTAGATATCCACACATGGGGATAATATTTGGATGTTGCTGTGTGTAGGGATAAAATCCAACAGGACCAGGACCAGATTGTGCAATATCATTCTCAGATTTTAACTGGGCTATCAAGTGAGCGGTTCACTTCTACCTGTTCCATTCCCCCCCCCCACAAACACGCTAGGGATGTCCAAACATTTCATTTATGTTCAGAAATCATGCAAACATCTCCCACTGGCAACCCCAAACACTAGCAGGAGAGCATGTTCTCTGAAAATGTTAACGAATTCCCAAAGTTGTGTTTGCATTGAAAAATGCACCTCCCCCCCAACTGTGCATTTTCTTGCTTTATTCTATGGGGGAGGGGAAGTGCATATTTAGGTGCACTATGTTGAAAAAAATGCACATTTTCCCCTTGTGGAATGCACACTTTCCCCACTTGAACAAAATAGAAAAAGAACGCAATTGAACATGGGAAATGAGATGAGATGAACTTCAAGGTGGTGTTTGGAGAATGTCAGCAATCACAAAAATCCCTTGCTTGCACATCCTTTCATACACCCTGCTCATGTGTCCATGTCTGTTGGTGGGACAGGCATACCTGGTAACTGGGGTGGAAAGCACAATCTTGTTTCTACCGCCATGTGTAGGAGAAGATTGGGGGAGAGAGTATGATCTAACCCAGGTGTTTGTCTACCTTCTAATACTGTAGAAAGTGATACTAAGATGGCAGATGGCAAGGCAGGCACATAAGCTGGTTGAAACACAAGCACTGCTGCCAACCCCCAAGGCCTGCTGATGTTACATCTTCATGTTGCTGCCTGTTCACCTCACCTTTACGAAGTGAGTGAACAGAGACAGAGCAAGAAGGAAAAAACCAGCAGAAACATTTAGGCTGTGATACAGATTGGCCCCTAAGGAACAGGGCCAGTGACTGGAAAGCAGCCTCGGCAATAAGAAGGGGGTGGGCTACCCAGAGAGGGGACCCAAAGGACATTTTGCCCGAGGGTTCCCCAAAACCTGGAGCTAGGGATGAACACATCTGTCAATTTCAGTCTCTCTCAGTCTCAGTTTCTATTTTTTTCTCAGTTCATCTCAAACTGGGATTTTTTCCCCTTCAAGGTTGCATGAAAATTTAAATGCATTTTTTGTGTGCGTTTCGCTTAATACATGCATTTTGTATGCAACTTTGCCTAATATATTTTGCAAGCAATTTTCCCAATATAGTGCGTTTTTGCACTTTATTCTCATGAATATACACATTTTTGTGTGCATGTTCCCCTATTATTTGCATTTTTTGCACACAGTGTTTGACTGGAGAACTCCATTTCAAAATTCATAGAAGTGTGAATTTCAAAGGATGACTGGGTTTCAGTAAGGAGTAGTACTGGCATTTCTTGTTAGCAAAGCAACAGTCAAGCATTTGCCTGCACTGGGGTAGAATATACCGAGTTCTCCGAGAGATCAGGGCCCCTTTTGCTTAGCACTTCATAGTCTTTTTTTTTTTTTTTAAAATAACGTTTTGAACATAATGAAATAAGAGCAGACATATGAATGCAGCAACAAAGGCAAGAGGCTATAAACCTTCTTTACTATAGAAGGGGAGCTTAGAAAATATACTTCAGCAATAATGAGGAATTTATATTATGCAAGCTCAGGAGAGGATTCATAGTTCATCTGATTAATCAAGAACACACAGAGTACACTAAAGAAACAGAATGGCTCCGGATGTTCCACTAGTTATATAAGGATTAAGGATAACTAACAGAGTGTGAGTCTTCCGGAAGCTGTATTAATCTTCTGCTGGCAACCAGTAAATAAATTTGTTTTTCCTGCCCCAGTATTTACTCAGAGGCTTTGCAGCCTGTACAGCACACATGATGGTTTGTATAAATGAGAGCAGAAATTGACCCCCTTTGTTCATCTTTTGCAGGAAATTGGCTGGAGCCGATCCAAGGCTGGCTGCAGTAAATAAAGCACCATAGTTCCTGAAGTCATATATTGAAGTTCCCAATGTGTGTCATTTTTCCCCCCTCTGTGGCATGTACCGGTCTGTATACTGGCCAATGTTTCTATTTTGGAATGTATTTTTCTTTCAATCATTCATAGTCCACAATGCCTCCATGGAGCTCAGGGCGATGTACTGTACACACAGGGGGCATATTCATTGCATCACACTGGCTTTGGGCTCCACTGAAGATTGGCCTTCTGCCCAGTTCGTAATGTCGCCACCAAATTTTGCCATCAAGCTAAATCTTGAGGTGGATTTGGAGACCCTGTGTGGATGAGCCAGCTGAGGAATTTCAAGGGAAGCATGAAGTGATAAGGCTGGCAAAATTTCTCAGTGGAAGCGAGGGCACGCAGCCTGAAGTTGCCACCATTTCATTTAAAGCAAAATGTTAAGCTAAGTGTGGAAGCACCTGCTTGAGAGAAACACTCAGGAATTTTCCAGGGAAACAAGCAGAATATCGATAATGCCAGGGACAGTTCTCTCATGGGAAGGGGAGGCTGGTGACTCCTACTTCAGTGGGGCTTCTTTTCCATTACAGGTTTTGCAGGTTTTATTTGGAGCTTCATAGAAGCTATCCATGGTGGTGAACCTATTTTGGAGATGGAGTCCGAAATAGGAGTCACCCGCCTCCCCTGCTCATGGGTTTTCTGCATATTATTTTGTATAACAGTGTATCCTGGCAGATTGTTCTGCCAATAGTTGCCATCAAGTTTCACCTAAGGCTAATTTGGAGGTTTCTGATAGGGCAAAACATCTGAGGAATTTCGAGAGAAGTTCAAAGATTTTCAATAATGAACATTTCAAATCCCAAATAAAATACTGCTTAAAAAACTAAAGCTAACTACTATATATATATAAAAAAGTACCGTACTCTACTACTATATATAAACAGCCAAAACTTCATTTCACTTACTAACACACAAACCACTTTTTCACTCCAACCCCAACACATCTATCATGGCTTTCATTGGGGGGGGGGAAGGGCAGACTACTGGAAAGCTTTTGACAGACACAATGCCTCCAGAGTATGCAGTCCTATTTTGCAGTTGAGATTACCCAAGGAATAATTGCTATAGGTTTCGTCATATATAAACATATCTATGTCTATACCTTTATCCAGGGAGGTTTACAAGATGATCGTAAAGGCAAAAACAATAAAACATCCATAATCAATAAAACAACAATAAACAACAGGGTCAGCATTAAAAACAGGCACAGCGAAAAATAAAATCCTGTCAGAGTTTGAAAGCCAGTAGAAATAAAAGAAATAAGCATTATTTCCCTGGTGCCTAAAAGGCATCAGTGTAGGTTCTGAGTGAGCCTCCCTGAGGAAAGAGTGATAATGTATAGTGGGGGTGCAAAAGATGTGGCCTGCGGGCTTCATGCAGCCTGCCAACCCATTTCTAGCATTCCTGCCTCTGCAGCCATGGGCACCACTTCCTATCCCTTATCTCCAATCTTCGATGAGAGGTTGGAGACCAGCAAGGGATTTCCTTGCTAGTGCTTGCAAGGGAATCCTTTCTGAGGTGGGGTTGGAATTAACCAGCAACCACATCTGGGGCACATGGGCAGGGAGGAAATTGTAGCCTTCTCCCTTCCTCTGTGACCCCAAAGCAGCCGGCTAATGGCAGTGCTAAAGCAGTGATTGGGTCGCCAGGGAAGGGAGGAAGCTGCAGTTTTTTCCCTTCCTCAGCAACCCCGAGCCAGCCAGGATCGCTGCTTTACCACCGCTAGTGGCAAATATGTTTTCTGTTGCTCTGGAAGGTAGGACCATTGGGTTCATATTACAAGAAAAAAGTGTTTAGACTAAATGTCAGGAAGAACAATGAAATAGTCTGCTCCAGAAGGTGGTGGACTCTCCTTTGTTAGATCTTTTAAGCAGAGCCTAATCAGCAATGGATTAGGCTCTGCTGTAGCAATGGATTTCCTGAATTGGCTCTTCCAACACTAGGTCCTTTCCAACACTTTCTGGTCCCTTCTTCCAACACTAGGGTTTTATGATTTTTAAGATGTGCCTCACATATGTATACCCACCATTTCATGTCTGCAACAGCAAATGATGTCTTTCATCTATATATGGACCATAAGGAACATTATGTACACCGCAAATATGTTGTATCCCCTCCAAATACAGCATTTTTCAATTGAGTCAGTACACACATTCAGCTGTCAAACATAAACTGTATAGTAATCAAGAGATGTGAATGTATGTGTGAACCAGATAATAGAAACAGATGCATCTTGTTTTCTAGGAGAAACCGAATTAGCCTCTTGCTGATTGATGACCAAAGCATTTAAACTTTCATTAAGCCTAATGCAGTTTTAGTGTCCTTTTAATAGCCAGGACAATGATAAAATAAGGAGAAAACTATCAGTTACCACAGGATCAGTAGCCTCTTTATGAAGTTGACATACTTTAACTGTAAGTGTTACTTTAACAGTGTGAAAATTTGCATACTTAACTAAAATAGAAGATTAGAGATATGCAACCCCCCATGAGCATTTTCACTAATCTTACTGAACAATCTTTTCCTTTCCTTGAAATTTCTACAGATGTTTCACTTGAACAAGCCCTCTTAAATTTCCTTCTAATCTTGCTTTAGGGGAAATTGATGGACATGCAGATATCCACCAATTCCCTGAGGATTTTTTCACTAATCTTAGAGATGTAGTAGTAGCAGTAGGCGATCACTGGTATGATGGTGCATTGCTCATGATTCCTACAGGTGTTTTTCAGTTACAGATGGCAAGGAATCCATCTCAGCCAACTTCCACCCTTGATTTGGCAGGAACTTGATTGGGTGGAATTAGGTTCCATGGTGGCACCCAGATTGTGGAATGTCTTCCCCAGGGAGGTTCACTTGGCAGCCATGTTATGGTCTTTTCAGTGCCTTTTTATTCTCCCAAGCATTTTAGTTTTAAGATCTTTAGTACTATTCAATCTGCTGTATAAACATTTCTGGTTGCTACTGGTTTTATTTGTCTTAGTTTTTATATTGTGATTGGTTTTGTTCTGTTCATTTTTACTTGCTGTTTGAACTGCTATGGTCCTACAATTCTATTGTTAACCTCCCAGGGAATGTCTGTTATTGTGTGGTATATACCGTACATTACATTTTGTAAATAAACAAAAACAAACAAATCCTGGGAACAGCTTTTCCTGCCCAAGATAGACTGCTGGCTATTGTTGCATGGATTTCCAGGTGACATGTAGTTTGGACCTCAGAGTATTTCTTCCTCTGATTCTCCACCTACTGAAAGATAAACTGTTGCAGCATGACCTCCAGGGATTTGGGGCTGTACCATAGTGGTTATGTTTTGCAATGCTCTTCCAAATAGAGAAATGTTCTGCATGTAGGAAGCTAGAAGGGGAAAAGGATTCACAGCTTGTGCTAGCTTACTACAGATTTTTGACATTGGGAAAGAATTCAAAATGTTTATTTACTTATAGCCAAAGCAAGCAAAGGTGCTCACAACCCAAAACAATGCAACATGATCTCACCTGTACATCTCTAACTACAGTCTGAAGTGGTCCAGTCCATAATTTAACCACCACATTCTAGGAATCTGTGAGGAATCCATTCGGTGTGTGTGTGGGTGTGGGTGTGAAAATCCAACAGATTTTTACGGTTTAGCCCCCTGGATTCTGGTTCACCAGCCCTGCACTGGCGCTGACTCACTATGATGTGAGTCGAGCCAGCTCACAGACTTCCAGCTCTAAGAAAAGCTGTGGTTTGCACATTAAAAAACACACAAAAAAGAACACACAACCGGCTAAGGAAATTTGCATAAATGGCGCAATTTGCGTAACTTGGCGCAATTCACATAACTTTATGCACATTGCATAAATGATGGTATTTTGCTTGTTTTGTCCAAAACAGCACCCAAAAAGCATGTGGATCTAGCGTGATTTGCATAAATGATGGTATTTTGTATGTTAGTGCAAGACAGCACCCGAAAAGCATGTGGATCTAGCATGATTTGTGTAAATCGGCTGATTTTATGCAAAAATCAGGCTAGATCCACGTGCTTTGGGGGTACTGATTTGCACAAAACATGCAAAATACTGTGATTTATGCAATTTGCATAAAGTTATGCAACTTGTGAAAATAACATCATTTGCACAAATTTCCTTAGTATTTTTTTTTTTAAATGCAGAAACGACGGCTGGCCTTAGAGACAGAAGTCTGCAGGAACCCCCCCCCCCCCGACTTAGCCCACTTTCCATCATTGGATCAGAAGGGGGCAGGAAGTCTGTCGAGTTCAAATGGGCCAGACTTCCCAGCATCAGCACATCCCTACCTCATTCTTCATAATTTGTAGAATGGCTCAAAGATTTCCTTAGGAATGGAAGTAGCTGATGACATGGTTAGATGGAGTGATTAGAGCTGAAACGTTCTGCCTTTTAACCCTTGCTTGAATGCCAGTTCTTATTATACTTTTGATTGCATTTATGCATGCATCTGTGCTTTTCACCCTGATCTCGTGAACATTAAATAAGTGAAGTAGAAATTAAAAAGGGAGAAAAGGAATATCTAGTTCCTCAGATTAAGTGCTCTTTTTATTCACTGCATTAAATGCTCCGATTACTTTTCTTGTATAATGAGTAACAAGGAAGGAAGCAAAATCTCAAATGACTGCTTAGCAGCCTGCCACCTTGATCACCCTGCTCAAAAATTACTAGTCCGAATCTGATGTACCCTAAGCATTGGATGTTCTATTTGATTTTGCTATGCTCAAAGAAGTGAAATGAATTCATCCCAAGGGCAAACTACTGGAGCTTGTTTACAAACTTGATTGTCTGACTTTGGGTAGGCATCCAATTGCAGTGAAGTCATTTTCCCTAGCTCCTGTTAACTTGTTAAATTGCCTGTTAGATTCATCAATTTCCCTTGTGCCATCGCACAGAATGAAAGGTCTTTTCCACTCCAAAGAGCGTGCTTTAGAAACTTTTCTCAGTTTGAATTTTATGAAGCATTCATCTCCCACAGGAAAGAACTACAGTGGGATCCAATTTTTATGGGTTTCAAGTCAAGTGCTGAATCATTTATCTTTCAGTGTTAGGGATTAGATCTGACGCAGTCTTCATTAGCATATGTTCGCAGAGAGATGTGGCTGGGCTCCATTTTGGGAGCATAGATTTGTGGTTCTGCCCATGGCAGAACAAGTCTGAACCTAACTAAAGATGAGAATTTGGCAATGAAACAAGAAGCTTCATTGGTATGACAGATGCCCGGAACTCTCCTGCACAAGATGTATTTCTTGTTTTTGTTTTTGCACCATGTTGCTGCAAATGACCACTACACATGTACAGCGTGGTCATTACAATGTGAGCGAGAAGACCACAGTCCTGCTGATTCTGTTCAGCTTCTTTCTGGAACTGAGTATCTGAACTCAGAATACATTTTGGATGCCTGGTGGAATCTCGATGAATAAAATTATTCTGCCAACTCTCTTGAAAGTGGAATCAAGCAGTTCAACACAACTATAGTTTCAAAGAACTATTGTGAGTTTATATTTTATCTTAACTACCAATTAGGACAAAACTAGATGTGGCATAGCAAAGATACATTGCAAAGATACATTGAATGCACACATTTTTTAAAAAAAATGTAAATGGCAGCTGCTGAGAGGGGGGAATGATAATTATTGGGATCACAGCAGGTGGGGGGAGGGAGTTAACTTCTTGTGGTCATGGCAAAAATCACTCCTGCAAAGCTACTATTTGTATTGGCATCAATGGGAACTCTCCTGCCAATGCAAACAGTGACTTCATAGAATAGAATCATAGAAAAGTAGAGTTGGAAAGGGCCTACAAGGCCATCGAGTCCAGCCCCCTGCTCAATGCAGGAATCCAGGTCAAAGCATCCGTGACAGATGGCTGTTCAGCTGCATCTTGAATACCTCCAGAGTGGGAGAGCCCACCACCTCCCTAGGTAGTTGGTTCCCTTGTCTTATTGCTCTAACAGTCAGGGATTTTTTTCCTGATGTTTAGGTAGAATCTGGATTCCTTCAGGTGATTGATTTTTGTCAGAACCTTCAGAGTTGCTTGTCAGGCCTCCCTCCACCTCCACCTTGTCCAGCCCACCACCTCTGCAAATGCTTCAAAAATCAACACTCTCTTTGCTCCTCCTCTGCCACCAACCCCTTCAGGGTAATTTATTCAGACCACTCCTTTTAAGTTTTAAAAAGGAAACTGTGAAGGACTGCCAACCAGTCCTTTACTCAAGACCAGAGATCAAAGGTGCAAAACTGCCAGCCTTAGCTCTGCCGTCTTGACCTGATTCTCTCAGGGCCTTGCCCTGGGTCTATACGCTGGATTTAGCACTGAACCACAGAGGAACCACACACACGCGTGTGGGGTAAAACCAGGAAAGTTTATTTAAGGTAAACAGATTACAACAAAAGGTGGGAAATGAGGGAAGGAGAAAAGGTGGGGAGACACTTTGGTATACATAGTAGAGCTACAAAATAACAAAGCTAGTTCCTTTACTATATAACTACCTAGGCCTTACTCCTTTACCTGGGGGTTGATCTTCATTAGGGCTGGCCTCAGCCAAAGCCCTACTCTGTGCTGCTTCACGTCTAGATCACAACGAAACCTAAAAGCCCCAGCCGCAGGATAGATTCTTCCCCCCACCCCTCCTTTCAGTAGCCCAGGTGTCTTTAGCCAATCAGGATGAACTTCATCTGGGCCAGGCAGGGGAGGGGTGGCTCTTTGCCACATTTGCACGCAAATACTTGGGCACAGAGACATCAAAGACATGGGGGCCTCTGAGGCGTCAGGGGCCATCAGAGGAACTATGTACATTTTGCATTACCTTCCCAGCCCCCAGCTGGGATTACACTTGTTTACACGTGAGGAGGGGTGTGTGTGTGTGTGTGTGTGTGTGTGGTGCAGGAAACTCTGACGCTTTTTCTCCACAGAAACAAGTTTATTTAATTACAATGAAGGGTAGGGAAATAAATAATGTTAATAGATTCTAAATATTGAAAACCTTCTCCTCTCTCTCTCTCTCTCTCTCTCTCTCTCACTCTCACTCTCACTCTCCACTCAGACTTCTGAACCCTCTCTCCCCCTCTCTCTTCCCCTGACCCCCTTCAGACTCTTCTCTCTCACCCCTCTCCTGAACAGCACCGCCCACTGTTTATATAACACAGTCTTCATCCCCCCCTTCTCACTCTCTCAGCCAATCAGCAGACATCTCAACACTCCTGTCACACTCCCTCTTCCTCTCACATACTTACTGCTATTACACTTTGCCCATGGGCAGGGGCATGGCATCGCTCCTTTGTTTTTATGGTCTGGTTTATGTGTGTTAATCGCAAGGGGTGCAATCCACTTACAAGAGAGTAAGCCCCATTGAACTCAGTGAGACTTATTTCTGAGTAAACATGCCTATGATTGCACTGTTCATATTTGCAACATCAGGTGACGCCTTGCAAGCATGATTGCTCCATCATAAATCTAACATTCTAGATTTATCTTGCATATCCCCTCATGTGCAGAAGAGGAAAGAAAATTTCTTTCTGCCCAAAATATCAGACCAAGACCACTGCCATTTGTAACTTGCTTGGAGTGTTCAAGAAGGCCAGAGGAAGTGAGATAATTCCCACTTCGCACACTCCACATCTTCTATATTAAAGGAACCAAAGCTCCTCACCCCAACTTCTGAAAGCAGTACTGAGAGGAAGTGTGTATTCTACCCTTCCCACCAGGCCCATCCATAGGACCTGCAGCTGATCTGGAAGACAGCAAGAATAGCACCACAACCCTCTAATAAATACTGCCATTATAGTTGTGCATGCAGCAAGTCCATATTGTAGCACCTTTCTCTTTGAAGCATTGTGACATGCTATATCAAGACTGAAAGATAAAAGAACACAGAGTCGCAGTAGCATACTTGGAAAAAACAGACCATTAGACAGATAATTATCATCAGTTCTGATTTACAGGTCACTAGTTCAAATGCTGCAGGACATTTACCAGATGAGGGAGAAGGGAGAACAGTGGGAATGGATGGCTCTTTTTATTTTTAATTCCTATCAGCTAATTTGTAATTTGACTGAACTAGACAGCTTCAACCTTTCAAGTCCCATTAAAGTCAATAGGATCTATCTGATGAATACCCTCTACAAAAGGAGCATAAATTGAACAGAGCACTTCACTGAAATATTGCCATTTTTTTGAGTTTCAGCTGAAAATCTGGTTGACTGTAGCAAGGGAAGGAGTGTATTGATGTATTTACTGCACTGCTATACTGCTCTTTGGGCAGTTCACAACAATTAAAACCATAAAATACAGCATGATAAAACATAATATAAAACTTGAAAAGTTTTAAACTACAGTATAAAACCAAAATTAATATGAACAACAATGTACAGATTTAAAATACAGTAACAGATTTAAAAGAACAGAAACTGAAAGACTAAAATGCCTGGGAAAATAAGAAGGGCTTCACCTGGCATTAAAAATACCACAAGGTAGGTGTCAGGCAAGCCTTTCTGAGGAACTCATTCCACAACCAGGGTGCCACAACAGAAAAGGCCCTCTTCTTAGTAGCCACTCACCTCACTTCATTTCTCTGGGGGCTCCCAGAGAAGGGCTGCTAAAGATGACCTTAGGGAGTGGGAAGGTGTATATGGGAGGAGATGATCCTCCAGGTAACCTGGCCCCAAGCTGTTTTGGGCTTTGAAAGTTAATACCAGCACTTTGAATTGGGTCCAGAAATGAACTGGCAGACAATGCAGAGGGAAAAGTGCTGGCATAATATGATCACATTGGCCAAGTCTCCATTAACAATCTTGCCACCCGTATTTTGGACCAGCTGAAGTTTCTGGACCATATTCAAAGACAGCCCTTCATATACTGCATTGCAGACTCCCATTTTCTGAGGCAATATACCTCTGATTACCAGATGTCCAAATCGTAGCACAGGGCCCCCCAGTTGACCACCACCCAGAGAGTGGCAGGTGCTGGGGGCAGTGGCAAATGGGTCCAGCATTGGCAACTGGGACCATCAGCACCCAGGATGCTTGAAGCAGCACCCTTTTATCTTTTTCTTTTTTAAAAATTATATTTGGAGTGGCTGACTGGGCATGTCCATGTTCATGTTTATGTATGCTCATTTTGTTACTTGTACTTTAAAATATATATTACCCTATTCTATATAACAAAATGGTGCTTATTCTCAAGTAAATGCGTTTAGCATCAGGGTAGCAGGAGCAAACTCTATTTTATTCCTGTAGTCATGATGGAACAATGATTTAAGTATGTTTAAAATGTGAAACTGCAAATGCTCAGAGTATTGCCTTTAAACAAACAAACAAACAAACAAACCAGTGTTGGCAAACAGGGATATTTATTTATTTATTTATTTATTTACTGTATTTATTTATTTATTTTTAGCGGGGAGCTCTAATGTATCAGGAATGTAGAAGCTGTTGTAAAGCATAGAATGGTGGTTGGGGGGTAGTGGGAAGAGAAATGTGCATTGTGTGCTTTGTAGCTGAAATTATACACATGCACATTTAAAAGGGGAGGGGGGATAAGACCATAAAGTCCAGGCCATAAAATTACTTAGCTGCCTGCAACACAGTCCCCAGGTGTGGATGCATGGAATTCCATCACAAGAGTCCTTTTTTGCTTTCATCAGAACACAGTTCAGCCCCTTTTATAGCACTTTGACTACTGATATTTGTGCCCAGCCAGCTCTAAGGACATAAGAAGAGCCATGCTGGATCAGACCAAGGGTCCATCTAGTCCAGCATTCTGTTCACACAGTCGCCAACCAGCTGCCCACGAGAAGCCCACAGGCAGGACATGAGTGCAACAGCACCCTCCTGCCCATGTTCCTCAGCAACTGGTGTACACAGGCAAACTGCCTCTGATACTGGAGGTAGCATATCGCCCTCAGCTCTAGTAGCCATCGATACCCTTTTCCTCCATGAGATTTATTTTATTTAAATATCTCTTGGGATTTATTTTATTTAAAACATTTAGATACCACCCTTCATCCAATTAGTATGGTGGTTGTTTCAGTCCAATTAACATTCATCCCCCCGCCGAGTGGTGTCAGCCCTAATGCAAAAGCCTTTAAACAAGCCTTCCGACCAATGCTTTCTGTGCTCTGTCGAAGTGGATCATGACTCATGACTGGGAAAGATGCTTGCCCTAGATACTGGCTGCTTCTTTACTCCCACAGCTAGGAGGCTGGAGTTACAATGAGAGAGATTTGCTGGTCTTCTGACCATAATAAATTTCTATCTATCTACTGTATCTATCTATCTACTGTATCTATCTAATGAGAGAGAGGGAGAAATCCAGGGAGATGCTCCCAGGGGTGTCAGGTCCAGACCCTCACAGGGCTTCAGTACCCTGAAGAGGTGCCAGGAAGGGAAAACTCCACCAGGTGTAGCTTTCCTGCCCTGCTATTTTTGAGCTGATGGTCTAGAGCCTCTAAAGGTAAATTTGTGTATGCCAGCCATGTGTGCTCATGTTTAATAAATCTGAGCATTCAAAGACCAGCTGTACAGCTCTCTCAGTGGCAAGTCTCCATATTTGCATTCACTTTGCTTGGCAGCTCATCAGAGCCTGAGTATAGCAAAACTGTCAGAGCAAGATATAAAGCATATTTATTTTGTTTAGCATTTGATGGGACTGGAAGGGAAAGGCTGTCCCATTAAAATTTACTTTGGATGATTTTCTTCAGACTAACTGGTGTTTAATTTCAGAAACTGACCTACCCAATTTCTAGAGAGAGGGAGGGGGGAACCAACCAACCCACCAGAGACCAAAGAAATTCAGAAAACTACATATTAGCATTTGCATTTGAAAGATTGGAATTATTCCATGGAGGATTTGGATTCTAATAAGCAAGATGTAGAAACAGGCACAATGTTCTTATCCGAAGTTGCTAAGAGCAAAGACAAGAGTCCCCATGGGGATGGAGATCAGAGCCCTACTGAGGTGTTATAGGTATTGTAGATGTCGCAGAGACAAGGGGATGTGTGTTCCAGCATCACCCCTTCCACCCCCATCCTCCCCAGGTTTAACTGGAAGGTCTGAAGAGAGATTGTAACCGTGGTCTGCTGAACAGGTTACAATAATCCATGTGATCAGGAACATTGTGCAATCAGGGCTCAAGTGGTGTGGAGGATTATAACTGCTTTCAGCTGAACATGGTTACAGCCTCTCTTTGGGCCTTCTGGTTCAAGCTGGGAAGGTTGTAGGTGGAAGGGGTGGGGCTAGAGCATGCGCCCCTGTGCCCTCTCCATGCTCACAACTTAATAACACCTGAATAGGGCTTATGTGAATCTTAGGACAGGATGTTGGGCCCATAGGAACAATTTTTGCGGTAAATTTCCCAATATCTGTGTGCATGTATCATAGTGAGTTAGAAACATTTTTTAAAAAATAATTTTATTTATTTATTTATTATTTATTCTTTGGCTATTTCAGAGGAAACTCCTAGTAGATAAACAAAGGAAAACATTTCATCTTACATTGATTCATACATATAAATGATAACAAAGAAGAGTTATAAACATAGTCAAACTCATACCACTTAGATTACCCCCTAACCATAAATAAGGTTGTACTGAATCCTGAACTTTATTGTTCCAGTATGAAATAAATATACTCCATTTTTCTATTAAAAAATTATTGACTGATCATCTCTGACTGATCATATTAGTTAATTTCATCATTGAGGCCATATCTCAAACCCTCATACACCAATCATCAATTGGTGGAGGATGGAGGAGCAGTGCTATGCCCCCTAGACATTGTCTGAGGGGCCATAGGGTTTTTTGGATTCCCAGGTCCAAGGTCGGAGACAGCGCTCCAACCTCAGAGCTGGAAATTTGAGTTCTGCGCCCTCCCCCACCCTCTCTCAACTGGTCTGGAAAGAACTGCATCACCTGCTCTCTGAGGGCAGGAACGAGACCTTGGAGAGGGGTAAAAGGGGGTGGTTTGGGGGGTGGTTCATGAAGGAGACTGCAGTGGCCAGGATATGAGGTATCTTGATGTTGCTCCAGCTTCCTTCCCTCCCCCTCTGAGATGCTCCAGCTAGATGGGTGAAAAAGGCCATCTAGCGAAAATGCAGAATGGAAGGACCGGGAGGCAAAGATTGCCGCTGCCATTTCTCCCATTCTGCATTGGATACCTGTAAGCCTCTAAATTCAGGAGCTTATTGGCATCCCAACAAGATTGCACCCTCACTCTCTTCCACCTTAAGCTATGGCTATAAGTGAATAGTCAATTCAGTAAGTGAATAGTCAATTCCAAATCATCAGTTGGAGCTACATCTTCAATATATCCAAATAAAAAATATGGATGGATCCATTTTATATCCTGTGAATGTAATCTAGAAAAGGCGAGTCATGAGTCGGTCATGGGAAGATATCAAGACTGAGTTTACCGACCCCAAGGTGGTAGCGCAAGGACTGGCTATGAAGTAACTAGTGTTCACCGTCAAGGCTATGAGGCCCCTCTCCACCAGCACGGTTGCTAAGAACATGAAAAAGGTTGATTATATGAGCCACATAAACATTTCCAGCCTGTGACTAGTGTGAAGCAATGCCTTTATACAACTGTTGTGGTTCTGTGTAATGTGTACTTTCTGTGGCTTCGGAGAGGCTATAATGTATCTGAATAGGCCTGAGACCTTGCTTTGTTACTACAAAAGGCTGTGTAGTAGTTTCTTATTATGTTCTGAAGGGGGAGAGAGAGAGATGACTGCTTTGAATATTTATAGATGTGGCCCAGACAAGGTAAATTCAATTCTGATTGGCTGGGGATTCTAGCTAAGTATAAAACAGTGGTTGGGAAATGACGGTTAGGGTATGACAGTTGACAGTTAGGAGAGAGTTAGTATGTGGAGAAAGAGGGAGAAGGTCCGCTGGTTCCTGTGGTGTTTGAGAAGGACTAGGAGAAAGCTGAGGAGAAAGTGAAGGCTTGAATACTAAACTATTATTTTTCCTCTGGGGGATAACCATATGTGGCTGGTGAACATAAGGAGTAGGGAGCAGGAGGCTGCCCTAAGATCTTGCCAGAAGAAGGTTATACAAGCAGGCAGTAAAAATGCAGATAAAGCATCCAAGCAGCCAGTAATATAATGGGAGGTGCTTGGGTGTCAGAGGAAGATTGTACCCTAAGGCTGAACCTGGTTGTAAAGGTATTTGGCTGGGGTGGAAGCTTAGTGAATTTGGCCTAAGGTGAAAGGAGTCCTTAGAGGCTTGGAACAGCAACAGTGTCTTGAGTCCTAAAGAACTGACACTAAGCAGCCTTTTGAAAACCCCAAGGTAAATATTAGTAACCCTGTGGCGTAACCCCACAATTCAGTTCCCTGGTGTATGTCTGCATTAGTATGTTTAAAGAGTATAGAATGTTGAACTGAGTGGGTGTGGTTTGTGATGTCTTGGAAAGGGTGGGGGGAGGAGTATATAAGGAGTGTTTGAGTGATGTCAGAGTTAGTTAAGAAGTAGAGTGTTGGTTGTAGTGTGTTGAGAGTGTTAGAGAGTTTGGGAATTAGGTGGGTTATTTGTGTCTTGTCAGGAGTTTTAGGAGGAATCAGTGATTGTATGAGGAGTGAGAGTATTTGGAGTTATAGGGACTTAGGTTAATTATAAAGTGTTTGGTGTAGGCAGGTTTAAAGTTATTTTCTGGAACTAAGATTTTGAGAATTAAAATAAACTTATTTTTATTTTGTTTGCTACCCAAATCCTATGTGTCAGCTTGGCGTTATTAACCTGCATTACTTTTAAATCTACACACACACACACACACACACCCTTGTACACACACTATCATAAATTTAAAAATAGATCCTTAATAACCAGAATTAATATTTTCCCTCATTAGTAGGGGAAAGGTTTCATTTGACCCTCCACTCAGGTTTTTAAGTGTTGATGCTTAGCCTGAGAAGGGTTTATGCGTGTGGTCCTAAAGTGTAAGGGCACCATGTCGTCGCAAACCCCTTATGTACAAAATATCCCTTTAATAAATTCCTTGTTTAATAGTTCATTTTGTTTCTAGTGCTGATGCCCATCTCATGCCCAAGCCTCTTATACCAGCTTCTAAGAGGTTTTAAAGTATTCTAAGAGAATTGGCGGCAGCAGGAAAAGGTCAGCTTGTGAAACTCTGAGTTACAGTTGCAGAGAGTTCCTTAGGCCCAGAAATATATGTGTGTTTGCTCTAAATAAGAAACCCCATAGGTGGGACTGCCCAGTGAAAGAGCAGTTTCCCCATAGGTGGTGGCAGTAGTGGAGAGAGGAATCCCCCCCCCCAAACTAACATCATAAATATTTACCCCAACATTCTGTACTCAGAATCAGGGCCGGCGCTACCGCTAGGCCAACTAGGCTGTTGCCTAGGGCGCGTAGCGGAAGAGGGCGCAGAACGCTGCGCTCCTCTTCGCTGCCGGCGCGCTCCTGCCTTGCCCGCCCGCCCGCCTCACCGAGAAAGCCAGGTCAGTGCGGGGGATTGCGCCCGGAGTAGTGGTGGGGCCGAGCCTGGGCGCCTCCCCCCCACACCTTGCCTCGCCTCTGCGCCGCCTCCCCCCACCTCGCCTCACCTCGCCTCTGCGCCGCCTCCCCCCCACCTCGCTTCGCCTGCGCGCCGCCTCCCCCCCGACACCTACCTTCTCCGCGCTGTTTCCCCACCCGCGCTCTGTTTTGGCGGGAGGAACCAGCCCTGTTGCTCTGGTTTCCCACGGCCAAAAACAGAGCGCGGGGGTCCCTTTTCGGAGGAGGCGTGGGAAAGTAGGTGGGGGCGGCAGCGGCAGTGGCAGCGTGCGGGGGGGGTCCGGTGGTGGCGGCGGCGGGAGGTTGCAGAGCAGGGCTGCTTTCCGGAGCTCCCCCCCCCCACGGCATGAGAGGGGGAGCGCTAAATATAATTTAGCCTAGGGCGCCAAACTGCCCTGCACCGGTCCTGCTCAGAATCTCATGTGTTGGCTCTATATGCCCACCCTTGAAAAGTGTTTGGACCAGGATAATTCCAAACACTATCTTCAGTTCTGTTTAATTTGAATGAAATTACATGTATGTACAGATTCAAATCCTCCATTACTGAGCTAGTATGACAAGTCAGCATTGACTAGTCAGCTGCTCTACAGATAATGCAATGGAAGTATTGTGAGCAGCACTGTTTTAGACTGCAGGGGATGATGGGTGGGTTATATTTTTAATACCTCTGGGAATTGCTTTAATGCTGAATTGGTATGAGCTTTGCTGTTCTGTTGTTTTATATAGTTATAGTTGCTTAACTATTATCCAAGGGCGCAAGCCTATGCATGTTAAGACAGAAAAAAATTCCTACAACTCCCAGCATTCTCCAGTCAGCATGGCTGGCTGGGGAATGCTGGGAATTGTAGGACTTTTTTTTCTGTCTTAACATGCATAGGATGTCACCCTAATTGTGGTGCTGCTGCTGATGATTTTAGTGTAAACTGCTCTATTGTTGGCTGAAGTTCAGCTCTCTCAATCTTCACAATAAATTAATAAAGTCCACTTAATGTGATACGACTCCAGTAAGTCAAGATTATGACTTAAGAGTGTGTTCCTAACCTCCTGATGTTCCCTGTTGGTAGATATTTGGATATGGTGGAGGAACCCCTCCACTAACAGAGAGGCGCTTCGACTCTGTGCATAGGCTCTGCCACCCTGGAGATCCCCATTCCGGTAGTTCGCTCAAGGCCCTGAAATGGAGCATTCCAGGGCAGAGCAGAGATAAGCCGGCTGCACATCTGCTGGATCAAAAGCCACTTGAACTAGTTTATATAGAGGACTGTCCTTTGCAAAGTAGGACAACCGGCCACCCAAGCAGGTTGCATTTGGTTAAAAATAAAGTTGTAAGAAAGATACATATGACTGCATGTCATATCTAGTCTGGGCCCAAAGTTGCTCCATTCTTTTGCTTGTTCTCAGGGACAGGCAGCCCAGTTCTATACTTGTAATTATGCTCCATTGAGTTTAATGGGAGTCAATTACTCCGAAGTAAGTGTGCAAAGGATTGCAGATCTAGTCACCAATAACTTATAAGTTATAAATAAGTAAATGTAGAACACCTCATTTGCTGTGAAAGCAAATTGGCAATAAATAAATAATTAAATTACAGAATCCTCCTGGAAATATCTTTCTGGAAAGAAGAACAGCAACAAACAACCAAACAAAACAGGGACACTTTTTGAACTGTTTATAGCTTTAGTTGAGTACATTTCCCATACGGTATTTCATGAAGAAGAAGGAGAAGAAGCCAAAATGCTTGGGATAAAAACAGCAAAGCATTGTTTAGTAAGCCAAAATATAGTATTTTGATTAAGAGGAGACTAAAATTAGAATAAATAAAAGGGCTTACATACCTTCCAATGTTTCAATGATCAAAATAGGGGGAAACTTCTGTAACTGGAATGGCCCACTTCTCTCTTTTCCTCTCTCTCTCAGGGACACACTAAATGTTTGGGAAAGCACACATAGTCCAATGGAGACCTTTTTTTTTTCTTTTTTAACCCCCCCCCCCATGGGGGTTGCAAAAAAGTGGGTGGGGTGAAGGTTTAACACCTCCCCTCCCAGAGTACCACTGTCTTGATTTGACCTGGGGCCACACGAGCTTACAGGAGAGTAGGAAAAGCCAGGGATGTTGAAGAGTCCTTGGTTTTGAGTCACGCGAGTCGAGTCACGAGTCTTTGGACCCGAGTCTCGAGTCCGAGTCCTTGGTCCAAAATGGTGACTCATGAGTCCCGAGTCCCGAGTCACTCCCAAAGCTGACTCCACGAGTCCCTATTAAAATCAATGGGGGGTTTTTCCCAACAAAATAAGGCTATTTCAGATGTGTGGCTTAAATAAATTCTAGGCACAAGTGTGCCTTTTTATTTCAAAACTCTGCAACTGATTTTGGCAAGAACAGACCAGGCAGACAAACCCAAAATAACCAGACAGGCAGAGGAGGCAGGGAACCCCAAAGCAGGCAGGCAGAGGCCTTTGTCTTGGACAATTCAAACTGTGGAACTGGTTAAGAGACCAGGCAGGCAGAGGAGGCTGGGAACCCCAAACAGGCAGGCAGAGGCAGCCAAACCCAAAATGTCTGAAAGGTTGCATTTTAGGAAAATGATTTTAAAAAATAAACTTGCTGTACTTCCTAAAACCTATCCATGTTGCATTTGAGGAACACGATTTTGGAACACGAGTCCTTGGTCGCGAGTCCCGAGTCGAGTCTCGAGTCCCATTAAAAATATTGGGACTCGAGTCTGACTTGAGTCAGAGGGGGGACTCAGTCCGACTCACGAGTCGAGTCCTGGAGTCCGAGTCCCCATCCCTGGGAAAAGCTACCATGCATAGCTCCACTATACGTGGTTTCATAGATTTCTTAGATCATAGAGTTGGAAGGAGCCTACAAGGCCATCGAGTCCAACCCCCTGCTTAATGCAGGAAACTAGAGGAGGGGTCTCCCATCCAAGTAATAACCAGGCCTGACCCTGCTTAGCTTTCCACACTCAGACAAGCTGAGCCAGCGTGAGCCACAGGCCTGAACATTTAGTTCAGCCCTCATACACACACACACACACACACACCAGAATCAATCATCATCATCATCATCATCATCATCATCATCATCATCATCATCTTTTAAGGTTCTTCTCTGCCTACTATACAATCTATTAATTTATTCTGAATTAGCCTGTTTTGTGCTAGTATTGAACCAGGGTTCATTAGTAGATTTCATAGATCATAGAGTTGGAAGGAGCCTACAAGGCCATCGAGTCCAACCCCCTGCTCAATGCAGGAAACTAGAGGAGCGGTCTCCCATCCAAGTAATAACCAGGCTTGACCCTGCTTAGCTTTCCACGCTCAGACAAGCAAGCTGACCATAACAGATTTTTTGTTTTGTTTTCGTTTTTAAGGAATATTCATGGATATTTAACTTCACAATTGATCTGATGGCACCTATAAAGAAGGTATTGCTCATTATTTATAAATTCATTCAATTATATTTCTATACCATCCAATAGCTGAAGCTCTCTTTGAGGTTCACAACAATTAAAAAATATAAAATGTAACAAGATAAAAAATAATATAAAAGTTTAAAAGCTTAAAACTACAGTATAAAAAAAACAAAAACAAAAATCCAAAATAAAATCTCAGCTCAAAAATACTACTGAAAAGCATTCAGCAACATTCACTAATTAGATAGGCAGCTGTGAATATTTGTTGTTGTTGATAATCCATTCCCAAAGAGATCCATTCACATGATTTAAAAGTGGGGTTTAATCTTTGGCTTATGGGTATCTTTGAAAAATCTAATGGTTGTATAATATGTCATTATACTTAACAGTTCATAGTGAAGCTCACCAGCTTCAGCTCAGCATGCCCGGAGCACAAGGGAAGTGGAGAATGCTGCTTACATCTTCTCTCTCTTGTCACTGTTTGTGCGCTTGGAGGAGCCAAGTGAAAAGACAGTGACAGCAAGGAGAAGTTGCTGCAGGGCTGGGTGGATGTAGACAGTGGCCCCCTGCACATATGTGGGTCTTGGCTGGTGCCCAACAATGCCTACCCCTGACACCAGTCCTGAGAGGAGTGAGGAATATAAATGTGACATGGACCAGAAATAGATTTTGATTTACTCAACCCTACATTTACACATGTGCACTAAAGCCAGGATGCATTTGCATCTTCAGGTGCGCTGTTCAAAGCTTTAACTTCAAGAAACATGGGGGATGAGTGAAAGCCTGATGAACGATAATTCTATTGCGAGTGTATGGGTGAGATAAAGAAGAGTCAGACACAGAGTATATGGTTTCAAATCAGGGCCACATTTATTGAATTGAAGATCTGTGAAGGGCGAAGGGCGGTACTAACCTAGCCCGGCCATTGGCCGGGAAAAAACCAATATTTGAGCGAATACATCCGAACTGCACCGGAGGCGGGTTGGTCCGCCCCCGGCCAGTTGCCCTCCATGTGGAGATGGAGGGCTTTACCATCGTCGCCTTAAAAGAGACCGTGGGCGGGAACCCAGGTGCCTAAATAAGCCCTTTCCTGTGTCCCCGCCTTTTTACCTGTGACCAACCTGACCTGTTACCTGACTCCTCTCTCCTCCCCCACTCGCAAATCTTCTCCCTAGCCCCAGATGAGGGGCCAGTGGAAGTCTGATCTGTGTGTTTGATAAATGTAGTAAAGGGGAAGAAATAGGGAATTGTATTAAATAGAGAACTAGAAATGTTTTAGATTGGTAGAAGAAGTAGAAGAATTAACATATATATATAACATATATATTCTTAACATATATATTCATATAACATATATCCTTAATATTTTTTCTCTCTTTTTATTGAATTTGTGTGGAGGATGAAAAAGAAGAAGAATGTTTAACAATAGAAAAAAGAGAACCCTGCTTGTAAACTACAGGGTAGTGTATATAAGGTTGCTTATACTTTGTTGTGGGGAAAATCGGAAGTCCATCTTAATTTTGTGTTGTTCTTGTTTTAGTGATGTTTGTTTGTATTTTATTTTTATTTTCTGAAAATTAAAAAAAAAATTCTAATCCGTGTGTATGTGTGAACATGAACATTTTAAAAAAGAGTCCCCTGAAGAAAATCTCCCTAAAAGGGATAACAATAACATGGTGATTTGTCTAGGGCAGTGTTCTCCAACCTTGGGTCCCCAGATGTTTTTGGCCTACAACTCCCAGCATGCCCCAGCCATGCTGGACTGGGAGTTGTAGGCCAAAAACATCTGGGGACCCAAGGTTGGAGAACACTGCTCTAGGGAATGTTTCCAAAAACCCATGCAAACTAAGGAAGGTCTGTCAACACACATGGCTCCTATTTATTATGCTTTGCAGGGAGACAGTGTGAAGGAAACATAGTCACAGTTAGCATTTTTGATCTCCTTTCAGGCAGCGTACCAAGCGGACAAAATGGTAGCTGCATGTTTTACTATGCAAGCAACAAATAAATCAGTGTTCTTCACCAGCAAATGATATATAATGGGTGAATTAATATGCACAACCTGCTGCAACAACTGGGAAACCAATTTATGTTTAACCTAATAAATTAGAATATGGAGAAGAGTAATAGTATTCAATGGTTCACATTGATACACAACTCACACACTGACAAGTCACATCTATATCTTGCTGGTTATGAGGAAAGAGTAAATCTTGCTGTGTGCATGTTATGTATTTTAAAGTAAACTCTAGAGCACAGCTTCCCAAATTCCTGAGAGCTGGCCATTTTTTCCCTCAATTAAAATTGAAGAAGAGACACTTCAGTCCTATAGACAACACAGTTTGCTTTTAGAAGATGTAAAGTGTTTAGCAAGTGTATACTCCCCCCCCCCCAATGCCTAATACCATATAGTTTCTGCAGGAAATGGTCCTTCCTGATTAGTAGGAAGAAAGCTCAGGGTGGTGACACAGGCAAAGATGTGATGATGGGCAACTTCCTCTGAATAATTCTGCAGCATGTCTACACCAACGGAATGATGCAAACACATTGGATGCAAAAATGCAGAAGAATTACTCCTCCCTGAGGAAGGATGATCGGAACCGGGCAAGGAGAGTGTAGCGGGCAACCTCCTCTTTGGGCTCAAAGAAGCAGGGCCGGCCCTCCCATAAAGCAGGCTGAGTCACCCACAGCAGGCAGCGGAGCGGGAGCAGTGGTGAACTGCAGTGCTCCCCTTTGCCCCTGCCCCCACCAGGGGTCCCGCACTGCCATTACTGCCACGCCACCTCCAGCAGGTGCTCTGGAGAGCCCTGCCAGCCACTCTTCCCACCATGGCATTTGCTGTAGGGAGAGAGCAGCTGGATGGGCTCTCTGGAGCAGCTGCCCTCCCTCTGTTTCCCTTGTTGCATGTCCTCTTACATTTGCTGCCACTACCACCACCTACGGAGAGAGCCCTGTGGCCAGAAGAAGTGACTGCAGGGTTCTCGTGAGACCTGCACCGCTGCTTGTTCTGGCTGAACAATGGCTCTCCATAGATCTGAATCAGCAGCGGCTAATGTAAGGGGAAGAGGCTGGGGGTGGGCAATGATGCGGTGGGTGGGAAGGGGAGCGATGCGGTGGTGGTGCATAATCACTCCCACCCAGGCGGCCGGCAAGAGAGCTTGCACACCAGGGCTGCAAAGAAAGCTTTAATTTTCTCGCTCAATATGTTTGCTTTAAAGCTGGGCGTTTTGTGGTGTTGTGGCAAAAATGCCTTCCACAGCTTGGTGCTGTATTTGAGGGGGGGGGATTAAATTATTTGATCTTTTGCAGGGGCAGAGGGGTATTACCCAGGACCTGTGCAAGGCAGTTTGGTGCCCTAGGCAAGATCAGATATTTAGCGCCGCCCCCTTCCCACTTGAGCCCTCCCTCCCTCCAGCCCTATGCCCATTAGAAGTCAATTGGCAAAACTTGAACGCTGTATTTTTTTTTCCAAGGCGTTTCTGGCACCCCCTTTAGCCCTGCGCCCTAGGCGGCTGCCTAGTTGGCCTAATGGTAGCACCGGCCCTGGTATTACCTTTAAGTAAGTGGAGTCCAAGGGTTCTCTATCTGATTCTCCAAGAATTCCCCTTGGTAACAATAACATATCACCACTTCAAGCAATATCAAGGCTTTCTTTCTAAAGTAAAAGGGGGTTGGGGACAGGCCTGTGGCTCACACTGACTCAGCTTGTCTGAGTGTGGAAAGCTAAGCAGGGTCAGGCCTGGTTATTACTTGGATGGGAGACCCCTCCTCTAGTTTCCTGCATTGAGCAGGGGGTTGGACTCGATGGCCTTGTAGGCCCCTTCCAACTCTATGATCTATGAATCTATAAGCACCTTCAGTTATCTCATACTGAAAAGGCAAGACCATTACAGCAAGATATAAACTGTGAAAGTTCTTATAATTCAGACTGCCCCACAAACATCCCCAAATACACACACACACACACATACACACACTTTGCAGGGGCTCACCACTCATTTGCTTATTATGCCACACTTCTCAGCACACAGTTTTGGGGTTAGTGTTCTCTCGGATGTGAGAGTCTGAAAGCAGAAACTCACCCATGGCCTGGAAGTCACTTTGTTGTAAGCGGAAAGTTAAGGCCTGGACTTCGCAAACAGAAGGTCACAAATGACCAGAGAAGAAACGATTCTCATAAGTGACAAAATTGATTAAGAACTGATGCATTCTGGAAAACAGTTTCCTTCCTCGGGGGCATTTGGTAGCCTGCAAAAAGAGAACTCCCTAGCTCTCTCATTATGGTTGCTGAAAGTCCAAGGAAGAAAACTCCCCCAACCACCACCACCCTGGAATGAGTTGAGCATTAATATATTTAGGCACTTCTGAGAACTGCTTTCAGTGCCTTTCCCTTGCGTTATTTTGTTTACAAACAGGAGATCACATGATTAAAACTATTCCTGGATTGCAGCACTTCAGATCGAGGAGATGAAATGTTTAAATGCACACCTGGGATGTTCATGTGTCCTCTTTTACAGCAGACAGTCCTCTATTTGAAGGGTATTTGAAGAGGATCTGCCTCTATATAAAGAGTTGCCAAAGGACTGGCCTCTATTTGAAGGGCTGCCCTGTCGAAGTCCAGTTTAAAGATAAAGAACCATAAGAAGGGAGAGCAACAGGGGCCTTGAAGTTGTCCATCAACAGTTAGCACCTGGACAGCAGCACAGTGAACAGGCAGGCAAACAGGTCACCTAGTCACAGTCTTGCCCACTCTGCTGAGATGTACTTCATTTCTATGCAAAATGTAATGATTATTTCTAAATATAATAATATTTAGAAATATTTAGAAATATGCATTGATACATATAGCTCAGCATATGCAATAATATATATATATATATATATATATATATATATATTGCAAGTCTGTGTCCACTTGGTTGTTTTGTTGTGTGTGTTTTGTTTTGTTTTGTTGATGCAGTTACGCTTTTTTGGCAATTCATTGTATTATGTACTTAGCATGGACACAGGGAAGGTGGCATTGCAGTGACAAGTTCTGCTGCCCTGTGCACATTGATCTAGAATTCCCAAACCAAGCCCTATGTCTACAGCTGTACCAGCAAAGGGTTCTTTTCAGGTGTTCTAAGGAAAGTAGGTTGGAGGTGGAGACTCCGCTTTCATTCTACACACAAAATAACGTTCGAAAGGGCTCAAGTTTTCTTTGTGCAGAAAGTCTTGGGTTTGTTTCTTTTCTTTTAAGGGGGAGAATTGAAATACTGCAAACTTCTAGCTGTGGTTCAAAAAGTACTACCATTCAGCAACAGTTTTACCACATTGTGTCAGTTCAGCATACTTTAAATTCCACTCCAGCCATTTGGCTTCAGTTTTTATAAGGCCCTAACTCATGTCACATACCAGCTGAAACCATCGCAAAATGAGCAGTTACACATGCAACAGCCAATTCAGTCCTTTTTTGCAAAACAAAGTCATTTGCAAAAAATGATCACTTGGGGAGAGAAGAACATGAGACCATAGTTTCACTTTATATTCTAATCATATTTGTTTCCCTCACTGATATCGTCACTGCAGTGGTGAAGGCTGGATGTCTTTCTATTGCACTGATAGTTAAAGTTGTCTGTACTTTGGCAGCATCTGATGCATAAATAGTCAACCTAGGGGCCACAAGAGACACAAGCGGTGGGAGATTGTGTTCCTCCTGGTTAGGAGCAGAAAGGCCCAGGAGCATGGTAGCTGTGGTTGGACTCAGACCGATAGCCCTGCATTCCTCTCTAGTGCAATGCCACTGCCTGTAATACAGTGTCAGCTCCAGGTTTGAGAGGCCCCATGGGCAAAGTGCTCTCGGTGGTGGCGGCGGCTCCTCCATCAATACGTCCTCGTAGACTTACCTGGTGGCAGTGGCAGGCAGCAGTAGTGTTTCATGCAGTGCAGGGTGAGTGGATCTACTCACCAGTTTATTTTCCCACAGTGCTTCCCAACATGTAGCACCACTCCGGGGCATTGTGGGGAATTTAAATGGTAGCGAGGCCCAGCTACCATTCGGAGCACCAGGCTGGATTATTTTTTAAGGGGGTCTAGGACAGGAAACAGCGCTGGACCCTGCCAAAAGTGTTGGAGCCCTTGGCAAATGCCCTGCTGAGATCCACCAATGCAGCCCATAAGCCAGGGGTGGGAAACCTTCTTTCTGTTGTGGGCCACATTCCCTCAAGGGTAATCTGGGGCCATATTACTGCCAGGAGTATTAATTAATATTCCCCCTTCTTCCCTCCCATTCCTTTTTCTTTGTGTGTCGTGTCTTTTTAGAGTGTAAGCCTGCGGGCAGGGACTGTCTTGTTAATTGCTGTAAACCGCCCAGAGAGCTTCGGCTATTGGACGGTATAAAAATGAAATAAATAAATAAATAATATGTTGGTGGTATGCGGGGCCAAAACCAGCAGAGCCAGATTCAAAAGTGAGTGAGTCACCCCTTTTCTCTGACCCATCCTTTTCTCTCTTTTTCTGTCATGTCCTTTTATCTCTCTCTTCCTTTCCACCCAGCAGGCTGGCCATGACATGGCAGCCCATTCTTGCCAGAAGTCTGAACTGATCGTAAGCCTTTGAAATTAGGCTGAGCACCGCATGAGACCTAGCGCTATAAGTTGCCTATCTCTGTCATAAGCCATGTATTCTGGTAGCCTGCCATGTGCTAGACTCCTCTTCCCTATTTTTGCTGGCGGTCTGCATTCTCCTTAGTGAGTCACGAGTTGTGCAGACTTGGACTAAAGCACCCCAAGGTACAGGAGCTTGAGGCAAAGGAGTGCAGACCAGCCTAAAGTAGCAGCCTCAACTTCTGTGCATTTGACAGCTTGTGTGGCTCACTTGTCAAGAACAACAACAAATGTTGGCCACCACTTATGTAGTAGTTAGAGAAAGGACCCAGGTTTCAATAACCTCAATTCTAACTTGTGGCAACCACACCAGACCTCTCCCCGATTTTTGCATGGAGCAAAGGAAATGGTTGCAACCATTCTTTTTTTATTTATTATAATCTGCCTGGTCCTCCCACTTCCAATTGCTGGGGCAGTTTAACTGCATGACATGGCAACAGAAGGCCAAGAGGCCGCCAACTCCTTGCCTCTAGGAAAGAGCTAGGATGTTAATGTGAGTTGATTAGTATGGTGACTTGATAAACAAATGGAAAAAAATGGACAGAATAAGTCCCATTCATTCATTTCCTTCCCCCCCCCCCCCCAAAAAAAGGAATGGAAACAAATAAGTTCAGAATGAAAGCCCATTCATTTCTCATTCTTTTGTTTTTCAATTGTTTCAATGGGAGACCTAGTCAGTCTTCTGGTGCCTGTACCTTTGGGGCTTTCCATCCAAATGGCATGGCATTTTCCTGCACCCCTTTCCTCCTTTGAAGCCTCATGTGTGCCACATTTCAAAGAGATAGGACAAAGGATGTCAATTTTATAGGCAATCAAAGAAGACATATACACAAATATTATCTTTAGTCCAATTCCTGGACACTTGTGTTGCTGCTCATGCAATTTGGATGGAAAACACCTAAGTTACAGTAGCAGAAAACTGGCTGGGTCTCCCATGGAAATCAGTTGGAAATCAAAACAAATTGGGATTAACACAAATGAATTAACCTTTCCTGAATCGTGAATGACACAAATGCAACTCTAACAAACAAGTTACAAAACAAATGAAATTTTTAATATAGAAAATGAATCGAGAAACAAAATGACTGTTTCCCCCTTGCACACCCCTATTGACAACAATTTCCTCTTTCCTGAGAACACAGGAATGGAGAGAGATGAGCAAGCACTCCCAGTCCTCTCAGTCTGTTTGGAAGAATCCTTGAGGGAGCCTTCACTGCTTTATATAGGTGAGTTCCTGGCTACATGAGCAACATAACATGCAACTTGGCTCTTAGGCTATAATGCCCTTCTCCTACACTTACGTACTTTCTCTGGATCTCTGTTTTGTGAGCCGGGGACAGTGGAATACTGCCACCCACTCCAACACATCAGTCAAAAGAGAAATACATGAGAAAGACCACTTACTGGTTTCAGTCCTATTGATGCAACCCAGCGGTTTAATTGTTCTGGAAAAAAAGGGGGGGAAGGGCAAGTGTGCCAACATTCTACATAAGGTTTGTTTTATATCCTCATTTATTCATTTATTTACAGCATTTTTTTACCCCGATCGTAAGCCAAAACGGGCTCCCAGAGAGGCTTACACAGATTAATATTAGGCAATCCCTGCCCTCAGGCTTACAAACTAATAGACATGACACAAAAGGAAAAGGGATTGGGAGGGAGGAGGAAGAAAGCAAAACTCAGGCACCAGTTCTTAGTTCATGTGAGAGAAGCTATTATCATAATTACCAAAAAATACGGATGGATGAGAAATTCATTTCAGTTTGTTTTTGATCAGGATTTTACCCAGTTCGCACCTTCTGGACTGAACACAGACTTGGACACAAACTGTGGTTGAACTCCATATATTTCTGAGCTTGCAATGTGATTCACGGACCAAAAAAATGTGATCGACCGCATGGGGACATTTGAAAAATGTGCATGAATAAGTGTGTACTTTTGAAAATGTACACAAATACACTTTAATCAATGGGAGAAGAATTGTGCACAAACATGTGCACAATTGATGCATACATTTGGAAAAATACGCATGGAATTACATATGGATTTTCATGTGAGAAGAAAAAAAACAAAGCTCACAATCTGATAAGGACTTGAATCAGAATGTGCTTCAAGATGGAATTTGGAGAACTTCAGCGAGCTCAAGTTTTGCTGATTTGCATGTCCCTACTAAAAATAAAGAAGGAAATGCCCCCAAGTTAACTTTGGTCTAAAATGGACTTGGCAAAACTAAGGCCTTTCCACTTAACTGGCATCGTCTATTGGCCTCAATGGTATCTGATAGTTCTTTAGCATCTCTCGTCAGAAAAAAATTGAAGTAAACCATTTAAAGCACAGCAAAGGGCCCTCCCAGATGCTTGATTAGCAATTAAGACCCACGTATCAGTTGCCCATCATCACTAAGCAGCTGTGTACAATTACACTTATAAAATAATCTGAAGTGAAATCACATTGCAGGGCAAACACATTACACCATCATTAACACACTTGTTCCATGTAAACATAATAAGGAAGCCTACATTAGCATATTTACAAGGTATTATAACATTTCTTTCTGTCAGTTGGTTCCCAGAAGAATCAAATAGGTAATCAAATACACAAATTATAGAACAGCATGGGCAACATGGGGTTAAATTTCTACCCCAGTGTTCTTGCCACCATGTTTTAAATGTTTAGAACTACGAAGTCTGAAAAGTTTTCAGAAGATGTCAGCATCCAGAAAAAACAGATTTCCAGATGAATAATTCCAGTTGTGGCTTTTAAGACCATATTCCTTTGCTCTCAGTAGTTAACCTTTATAGTTACACTATCCATCCATACATATAGGCCATAGGATAAAGAACTTTCTTGACAGCTGGAATCCTATATAAGAATTTCCAAGGTAACCAGAACAAATGGGAACTGCAGCAACATGTCACAGTGTGGAATGCTCCTGTTCAGGGTGCCAGCTAGCCAGCTGTGCCATCATTCAAAATACTCTGTTGAATTTCTCTTCCCACACGGTTTTCCTTTCCCCCCAGCCCCAACGGACAGTCAGCACCCCATGGTCACTAAGCATGCTCAGTCTTCACTGGGCAATGTTGGGTTTACCCCTCCTTAGGCTTCATCCCCGTACATATGATTTTGTACCTCTGCAAACATCAAGAGTTCTCCCAAGTCTGCTTATTATACCTCCCTCTTCTGCGTAGATTGTGCTGTTTTGACTACATAAGGATCATTCACTCCTGAACTTTGGAAATAAAGGGAACGATATTCTATTCTATTTTATTTATTTTATTCCATTTGTTAATCACCCATCTGGCCGGTCACCCGGCCACCCTATTTGAAACATTTTGATGGTTTCACTGTAAACTGAACTGATTAAAGGGATATATCTCAGTTCCTTTGCCTCTCCCACCCTAGATGTCATTTCTGCCATGGAGGAAGAACAGGAGGATCCACAGAAGATGGAGCTCTTCGATGTTGTTTGTAAGGAAAGCAGGTCCTTTGGTAGGATGTTTTGACTGAGTCAATTTATTTATTTATTATATTTATACCCCGCCTTTTTTTCTGCAAGGAACCCAAGGCGGCTTACATAATCCTCCTCCTCCACTCCTCCATTTTATCCTCACAACAACCCTGTGAGGTAGGTGAGGCTGAGAGTCAGTGACTGGCCCAAAGTCACCCAGTTAGTTTCATGGCAGAGTGGGGACTACAACCCGGATCTCCCAAGTCCCAGTCCAACACTCTCACCACTACGCCACACTGGCTCTCTTCAATGATAGGTTTGCATCAGTAAGGACAATCTCAGCCTGACTTCTGCTTCCCTTCACAGTACTTGGCTCACTCTAACTCTCAGGAGCCAGTAATCGCTTCCTGCAAAACCCTTAGATGAGGGCAAGCAGCCAACCCTTTGTCCTGCTGCAGTACAGCAATGTTTTACTCCCTGGTCAGCAGTCAGCATTCCTCCTCCTCCTCCTCTTTCTTTCTTTCTTTCTTTCCTTTCTCTCTCTCTCCCTCCTGGTGCAGGCCAGGAGTAAGGGGAAAGCATTGCTGAGCAGAGGCAGCCCTTTGCAAATGAACTGTGTTGATCTTAAATTGTTTCATATGTAACCTGCCTTGTGAACCTCTGTGTTGCAAGGTAGTCTACAAATGTCATGGATCAGTCTTCCCCAACCTGGTGACCGAAATGTTTTGGGCTTCAACTTCCATCAGCCCCAGCCAGCATGGTCAGGAATGCTTGAGTTGTAATCCAAAACATCTGGAGGGCATCAGGTTGGGGAAGGCTGTCACAGATAGATAGATAGATAGACAGACAGATAATTAGATAGATCGTCTATTATCTCACCAACTGTCTTTTGACAATTGTGAAGCAATTGCGGGTTGAATTATGAGCTGATTTTATCCTGATACACTTTCATGTCTCATTTAGACATGTACTGAATTTAGCCTCAATATATGACATGGTTAGTATTAGTATTAGTATTAGTATCATTATTATTATTTTCATTTCTATACCGCCCAATAGCTGAAGCTCTCTGGACGATTCACAACAATTCACAAAAACAAATCAGATAAAATACAGCATAAAATTTCAATATACAAAATTTTAAATAATTTAAGCAGCTAAAAACAATTTCAAAAAAATACTACACCTGTTAAAACCAGCTGACATCAATGCTCCCATCATATGCCATTAAAGGCCTGGGAGTAGAGTGCAGTCTTAACCTGGCACCGAAAAGATGACAGTGTTAATGCCAGGCAGGCCTCAGTGGGGGATCATTCCAGAATTGAGGGGCCACCGCTGAGAAGGACTTCTTCGTTGTTGCTACCCTCCGAGTCTCCCTTGGAGGTGGCACTTGGAGGAAGGCCTCAGTTGTTCATCGTAGTGTCCAGGTAGCTTCATGTTGGGAGAGGTGCTCCATCAGGTATTGTAGTCCCAAGCCATGTAAGGTTTTATAGATTAAAACCAGGAATTTGATTCGAGCTTAGAAGCATACAGGCAGCCATTGCAAGCAGGCCTGAATTGGTGTTATATCTAGACCTTAGTGTGGCTGCTGCAGTTTGCACAAGCTGCAGCTTCTGAGCAATCTTCAAGGACATCCCCACACAGAGTGCATTGCAGCAATCTAACTTGGAGGTTACCAGAACATAGATGACTGAAAACAGGTTATCTCTCTCAGGTCTCTCTCCTGACATAAGTCATCATACAGGGTGCCTAAAGCTGTTTCCATGCCAAAACCCAGCCTGAACCCCGACTGAAATGGATCCAGGTAATCAGTCTCATGCAAGAGTGCCTGGAGCTGGTTGACCACCACCCATTCAAGGATCTTGCACATTATCAGCACAATCCTATACGTGATTACTTACAAGTAAGTATCACTATGTGCAATGGGACTTACTCCCAGGTAAGTGGGCATGGGATTGCAGCCAATACCACTTTGGTTGTGCATGTTGATGATTATCACGTCTGTCACTGGAAGATGGCTGGGGTAGCCATTTGAGGTTTCCTCTTCAACCTATCTCGTCTCTATGAAGTCATACTGCTTATATTGTATTACCTTTAAGCTGTACATCTGGAGTATGCACACAAAAAATGTGATACTTAATAAGGGTTTGGGTATTCCTAATTTTAAGAAACAAACTAAGTAGGGGTAGAGGCAAAAATAATGCTAAGATTCCAGATTCATAGTATTCACCTGTCTTTTAAAGAAATGAACAGCACTAAATCATAAGGAGTGTTTTATGGGCAACTGGAAAAATTTGGATACTGCCGAGAGTTGCTCTTAATTTAATATCAATAAAATGCAGTACTTGTGACAGTTCGGCTTCTGAAATCCCCAAGCCTCATTCTCTTGAATGTATTAAATCCTCATTAAACTTCTTTGGCAGTGTAGGAAGGCCCTTAAAGTGGATGCAAATGAAATGGCATATGTAATTGCTGCGGCTGTGAGACAGGGGCTTATAGCAAATGAGAGCAAGACAGACCCATGGTTTAAACCAAGTGTAAGAGAGTATTGCTAAACTATCTTACTTATAAAGACCACCTGCTGGAGACCAGATCACATCATAGATTTCATAGATTTCATAGATCATAGAGTTGGAAGGAGCCTACAAGGCTATCGAGCCCAACCCCCTGCTCATCATTTAAATAGGACTTAGTTTCCAGAGACTCATCTACTTCTTTTTATTGCTAATTAATGCATTTAATTTCACTTGCCAAAAATATAGATGTAAACCGCCTTTTTTCCCCTCCCAGACATGGAGTGTCAGATTGCATTTTAGTGTTCAGAATAGCCTACAGAACATCATGAATTTTGTACATGAGAAATGACAACACACCAGATGTCTTCAAACTCAACAGTTATTTATCATAACTTACAGAAACATAGTGCAACATTCTTTGGCTTGTAAGAGGAGTATAAACAACTTCACTGAACAATTCTTCTTGGCAAGTTGTACAGTCATATAAGCCCAGGATTGTCCTTGGCTCTCAGGAGATTATGCAGCCCCAGCTGCCCAAAACAGCATTCCCTTCTATCCCTCTCATATGGCATGCTAACACTGGGGCCTTAAGATGTAGTATACAACAACAGCAACAACAACAATAACAACCATTGTCCTAAAGTGTGTGTGTGTGTGTGTGTTATTAATTACAATGGATGATCTGCAAGTATTTAATTGCCAGTCTCCCATCTAATCCATAGTCCAGGTATCCTATCTATGAAAGATATTGGGCGGGTACACACAACCCAGCAACAATCGTTGTACGTTACTACGATTGTTTGCCGGATCGCCCAAAGCAACAATGATAAGCCCAACAGACAATCAGCTTCGCTCCCTCCCTTCGCCTCCTTCCCCCTCCTCCTTCCTCCCAGTGATATTCCAGGGGACACCTCAGGGAGGAATGAGGCTCCTCCCTTTGACAGCCGCATTTTGAGCTGATTTAAGCTCACAGCAGCTGCCAAAGACTCTCCGTTGCACAAACAGGGCTCGTGCCCTGAAGTGCAACAAGGGGGGGGGGGCCTCTTGCCACCTCCTTGAGAGGACTCCTCTCAGGCAGGAGATGGGAGTGCTGGTTCCACTCTCCGAGACTGCTCCATGAACTGAGCAGCCATGGAGAGTGGATCACAGCCTCCCACTGGAGAGGTTTACTTGCAGGGTAAACCTTTCCTGCTGCAGGTGGTGATGCGGTCCCCATAGCTGCTCCTTGCACCTACAGCATGTAAATCTCTCTGGCAGGGTTCTCCAGGGAAAATAAAGGGCAGACAGAGTGGGCGGGTGCCTCCTGCCACCGGAGAGGTTTACCAGCTGCAGCCGAGTTAGCCTCTCTGGCGGTGGAGCAGGGCGGGGCTTGGTCCTCTCATGTGCGCACCCATGCCAGTGGCAGTAGCAGGCCATGCCTCACCCTGCTCCAAGAGAGGTTTCCCTGCTGTAGCCGGGGACACGGTCCCCAGCTGCAGCAAGGAAATCTCTCTAGTGGTGGAGCGAGGCAGGGCTTGATCCCAGCACTGGTGCAGCTGCGCCAGTGACAGGAGCAGGCCCCGCCTTGTTCCGCTCCCGGAGAGGTTTCCCTGCTGCAGCTGGGGACGCAGTCCCTGGCTGCAGCAAGGAAACCTCTCTTCTGGCAGAACGAGGCGGAGCTTGCTCCTTGGACTGGTGTGGCTGCTCCAGTGACAGCAGCGGGCCCCGGCCCACTTCATTGCTGGAGAGGTTTAGCTGCTGCAGCTGGGGATGCGGTCCCCGGCTGCAGTAGGCAAACGTCTCCAGCAGTGGGGCAGGGTGGCAGGAAGCACCCCCCCCGACTCTGCCCTTTGCTTTCCCGGGTGGGGAAAGCAAAGGGAAGAATGGGCAGGCACTTCCCACCACCCTGCCCCACCGCCGGAGAGGTTTACCTGCTGGAGGCAGTGAGGCAGTCCCCGCCTCCAGCAGCTAAATCTCTCCTGTGGAGCAGGCGGTGGGAAGCCCCTGCCCTCTCTGCCCTTTTCTTTCCTGGGTTCTCCTGGGAAAGTAAAGTGCGGAGTAGGCGGGTGCTTCCCTCACTCACCAGGGCAGCGGCGCTGGTGACAAAGGGAAGTGCCTCCATGCACACGGCTCCTTGGCACGCAGAGCAGCTATGGGGATCAGAGCATGGCCTCCCTCTGGTAGAAAATATATCAGACAGGAGGCTGTGCTTTGATCCCTGCCACTGCTCAGCGTGCCGAGCAGCCGAACGGGAGCAGATCGCCACCTCCTACCTTCTCTTCCAGAGGTCTACTCTGGAGGAGGCAGAGGCGGTGCCTGATCCGCTCCCCAGGGAAGGAGTAAGATGCCTCTGACAGCTGCCTCCGAGTGCCGTTTGGGCACTATGGGGGCTGCTGTCAGCCGCACTCTGTGGCCAGCCACTTGGCAAGAGCAGCAATGTCCGCTCTTACCAAACAGCTCTCAGGTTCTAGGGCTTGTGCCACGATGGGTCATGTCGTCCGGGTTCGGACGACAAGCCATTGTGGTACAAACAAACCCTAGAACAGACCATTGTGACTTATTGTTGTTCAAAACAACAATAAGTCACAATGGTCAGTCACGTTGACTGAGTTCGAACGATACGCCCAACAAGCAATGGTGAATCACCACCATTGCTTATTGTGTCGTCTGAACCCAATCACTGAGTTGGAGAGAACATCTCCTGCATCCTACCTTGGTCAGATGACCTAACTCTGGTTCCAAGCTTTAAATCAGTTAAAACAATGGTCTCTGCCATAATGGCTCTGAATGCTGCTTAGGGATGGGCAGCCTCAAAGAGGTGTAGCCATGCTGAAGCCCCATTTGCTGTTGCTGGACTGCATGAGGCCTACACTAAGGCCCAGCCAACATCCATGCCTACATACCTCCTTGTGCTTAATTCCTCAAGTGGTGGGAGCAAAATTACCCCCACTCCTTCCATACACACATACTTAAAGCAGGCAAGAGAGTGGCATTTTCTTCTACAAATGGTATTTCTCAAGACTTCTCCAGTCTAAAGAAAAGTATTAATATTCACACATTTATCCCAAAAGTAAAGCCCACAACTAAGATTATCTCTGAAGTTTACATCCCAGTTGAGTTGAGTTCAGTCCATTAATTATCTGCACTCCTTGTAACATATCCTGCTGGATATCTAACCTATGCAGATTTTTCAAATCACCTATTTTTAATGGAATAATCTTTGCTTGTTTTTATATTTTGCTAGTTGCAAGGTTAAAAATGATGTGTCCCCTCACTCTTCCCCAAAGGTATAATCAATACACCCATAAGAGATGTAGCTCATATTTTTGCACCCCTCTTTCCACTGGAATGGATCACCACACCAGCAATCAGTTGACCAAAAATGTAGAAGCCTGGAGTATCAAGTTGGAACTAACAAAAGGACTCTTGCCACCTTCTCTTTTATTCATACCAAAAGTCTGCTCTCTGAGATACTGATAAACATGCATAGTTTCAGTTTGAACAGATAATGCTATCTGTGTCTCATTTGCCCATGTGACCTTGTATTGTAGAGATGGGGGAATAGCACAATAGCTGTATTATTAATGTTTCAAACCATACTTTATTTGGAATAACACCATTCTTGGGAGGCAATTTCTAAAATGATTCTTTCTGTGATCCAACAATGTAATCCTCACTCTACCTTTTCCCTCCTGTATCTGCCTGAGCTCTGCCTTCAGAATCGTAGAATTGGAAGGGGACATTTAGGCCACCTAATCCAACGCCCTCTTCACTGCAGGAATACAGTTTAAAGCATCGCTGACAGATAGCTGCCAAGTTTCCACTTGAATACCTCCAGAAACAGAGAGCCCACCCCCTTCCTAGGAAGTTGGTTCCATTGCCTAACTGTTGACTACCAGGAAGCTTTTCCTGATGTTCAACCAAAATCTACGTTCCTATAACTTAAGCCTGTTATTTTGTGTCCTACCATCTTGGATAATAGAGAACAGGTTGAGCAACCCTTTAGGTTGTGCTATAATATCCCCACTCAGTCTTCTCTTCTCATGGCTAAATATACCCTAGTTTCATCAATCTTTCCTATATAGGACTTAGTTTCTAGGTCCTGATCATCTTTGTTGCCATTCTCTAAACTTGTTCCAATTTATCTGAATCTTTCTTAAAGTGTGGTGTCCAGATGTAGACACAATATCTGGAGAAATCTGACCAATGCAGAATAGAATGGAACTGTTATTTCCCATGATTTAGAAACTATATTTCTGTTGATACAACCTAAAATTTCATTTGCCTTTTTTGAAGCCACATCATACTGCTGATTCATATTCAGCTTCTGCTTCTACAACTCCAGGATCCTTTTCATACATACTACTGTCAAGCCAGGTATCCCCCAACTTATACCTGTGCATTTGATTAATCTTTCCTAAATGAAGAGTTTTGCACTTGTCTCTGTTAAATTTCATTCTGTTCTTTTCTACCCAGTTTTCTAACCTTCAAGATTATTTTGAATTTTGTTTCTGTCTTCTACGGTATTAGCTATCCCACCCAATTTTCTGCCATCTGACTATCTGATAAGCATTCACTCCAAATCTTCCTCCAAGTCATTAATAAAAATGTTAATGCTCAGGATTGAACCCAAGTCATTAATAAAAATGCCCAGGATTGAACCCTGTGGCACCCCACTCAATACCTCCCTTCAATTTTTTAAAATTGATTTTCATTATAAAATTTCAATAAAACAAAACCATAAAGAAAAAAAAATATATTTTTAACTACATAGTTGTGAAAATATCAGTATCAATACATGCATATGAAGTGTGTGTGTGTGTGTGTATGAAAATACAGCTTTCTAAGAATTATACATAAACTTCAACAAAGGCAGACCAAATATCCATATATGACATCTATATACCACCTGTTCAAATGTTGAAAGTGTCTTTAGGTCCTCAATCTATTGCATTATAGGGGGTGAACATTTATCCTTCCAATGTTGTAATATCAGTCTTTTAGCTGTCAACAGGGCATGGAGAATCCATTTGCACTGATTGTGCATTAACTTCCAGAAAGCAGGTAGATAATTTAAGAGGACATGTACATCAGTAAATATTACACAGTGTTCCAGTACAAAGTTTATCCATATAATAATCTCCTCCCCAAAAGAGGCAACTATTAGGCATTGCCCAAATATATGGTTAAAAGAAGCATTAGCTGTGTTACACCTCCAGCAATTAGCCGACTTAGACACACACACTTATTAAAGAGACGCTGTGGTGTCCAAAAGACATGGAACAAGAGTTTTTGCTGAATAAGACATAACCTGAGATCCATAGATGCTTCAGATAGAGATGCTAAAGCGGTGATCCATTGATTAGACAAAATAGAACAGTCCAGTTCTTTATTCCATTCTTGCTTAAGACTCTGCATATCATATTTATTCAACCATAATAAGTATTTATAAATCTGGATTGTGTGTTGATATAACTGATCACCTTCAATAAGTGCTTCCAATAGCAAATGAGACTTTGAAGCTGTAAAAGTGGCAGGGCCAAACCTAGATTCTAACAAAAGTTGCAACTGCAAGTACTGCCATTCAGCCATAGCAGACAAATCATATTTGACATGCAAAGCCGAAAATGACAAAAACTCATCATCAGCACCCACTAATTGATTCAAGATAAAAATCAACTTATCCATCCAAGCCTGCTACAAAAACATTTTCTTACCAATTTTTAAATCTGGATTTCCCAGTAGAGTCAATTTAGCAAGAGAAAATGGATCAAAATGTAATTGATGTGACAGTGTATGCCACACGTCTCTAACAGCCATAACTGCAGTAGGAACCCTATCTATTAAATGTTCCAAGAACCTAATGCCATCCATCTGGAGACAGGATCCAGACATAAAGATTACAAAACTGACCAAGTTGGATAATCTAATCTAAGTAGAAAAGACCAAAATTTAGTAAAGGTCAACAAATAGGCTCAATGATATGAAGCAAGACCCAGAAAGCCAAGCCCATCCTCTATAATTGGAAGTTGCATCCTTTTCAAGGATATTCATGGTGGGAAGGAACCCCTCCAAAATTTCTGAAACAGAGGCATTGAGTTTTTGAAAATATTTGCCAGGTATTGACAGTGGAATCTCATGTATAACACAAACAATCCAAGGTATACTATTCATCTTGAGTGTACCTACCTACCTTAACCCACAAGCTCAAGTTTAAAGATGCCCATCTATCTATAGCCCATGAGATCTCATTAATCAACTTATTCAAATTTACCTTATCTTTTGAGATATGTCTCTGGGAATAAGTAATAAGATCTGGGCACCATTGAAATTTCCAATTAGCTTATACACTATGAGATATATTATCTCCAATTGGCATCAATTCAGACTTTGACCAGTTAATTGTATAGCCAGACAAATCACCAAATTATTGATTAACTGCATCGAAGCTGGAACAGATGACTGTAGTTTTGAGATAAACAATAAAAGATCATCAGTGTAAAGAATAATTTTAAATTCTAAACTATCATGAGTGAAGTGTAAATACTACTATTCTGTCTAATGGTACACACCAGGGGTTCCAAACATAAATCAAATATCAATGGAGAAAGTGGACATTACTGTCATGTCTGGTACTTCTCCCAAGTGAAAAGAAAGCCAAGAAGAGCTTTCATAAGCTCATAAGGTCATTGGTCATAACCCTAGCTCTTGGGCTTGAATATTAAATTCTGATCCATTTCAAAAATTCTACAGGAAAGCCTAAGGTATTCAACATAGTGAAAATAAATTTCCAGTGAATTTTGTCAAAGGCCTTTTCAGTGTCCAAAGAAACAATGGCGGCCTGGTCTGTTCTATCAGTATTTAAAGCTATCAGATCAACAATAATCTAAGATCATTAGTCTCCTGTCTATGTTTAATAAATCTCACCTGATCTGCTCAAACCAGTGTTGTGGTAACTTGTTGCAATCTATTGGTCAAAATTGCAGTTAATATTTTAATAGCTACATTAATTAATGAAATAGGTTGATAGTGCAATAAGTGTGATCCTTGCCAGGCTTAAGAATCACTGTAATATAAGCATCATTTAACAACGAAGAAAGGGAGCTCAGTTCAAAAATATGATCATAAAGATGATGAAGTTTTGGAACTAACAGGTTGGAAAATGTTGTGTACCGGGGGAGGAGCCTGCGCTGGCTATGGAGCAGTAGCTTTTCTGCCGAGCTCCCGGAATGATTTGAAAACATCTGCAAATACACAGGAGAGACAAAGCGTGAGTTTAAATTCCTTTGCTGTTTGCTTTCTGGAAAGTATGCAGATATAGAGCTAACAAAGAAATAACAAGAATAGCTTTCTTTTGATGTGCTTCGCTCTGGATTGTTTATGAGCTCCAGACGGGTGAAAAAGTCCCTACCCCCTCTTTGGAAACGCGATCGGGCGCATCCCTCGGATAACAGTTTGAAAAGGCTAATTAGGATCCTTGACACTAAAGATATTGAATGTTCTTATCAAACTGTGCAACAGGGTCCTGATAAGAAGCCACGAGGTAGTGAAAGTTTCGAGACAGCGAGGGGGAAGGGCGGAAAAATGGCGGATTCAGCTGGCAAATTCCCTGCTGGTGCCAAGCCAAAGTCAATATCTCCAGCCAAGCTTAAAGGGGCAGCACCAGATTGGGAGAAAATTCTATCACAGTTTCAAAGCTCTATGGAAGCAGGCCAGCAGAAACAAATAGAAGCAATTGAGAAATTTCAAAATCTGCATCAAGAGGATATGAAGCAAATGCGAAAGTCCATAGATCATTTAGGGGTTCAAGTTAAAGAGCTGCAATCTAGAGTGGATAAGGTGGAAAAACTCCAGGTGAAGGATGAAAAAAGTTTTGAAAAGTATGAAATGAAATTTAATGAGATGGAAATACAGATGATTAACATGCAAGACAGGCAACGTCGTTCCAACATTCGGATCAGAGGCTTCCCCATGGAGATGGGGGAGACTGGATATAAGTTAAGAGGCAGTATTTTGGAATGGATGAATGAAGCTGTCTCTGGAGAAACAATTTTTTGGGATGATATGGACATTGAGATTGTGCATAGAGTGGGAGCATTAAGGCGTGGTATGACATCCAGAGATGTTGTACTGAAATTTGCAAATTTATACAAGAAGGATGTCTTCATGAAAGAGATTAGAAAGAAAGGTCAAGTAGCTTTCAAGGGGGCTACTTTGCAAATCTACAATGATCTTTGTCAGCAAACAATAAAGTGGAGGCGAAGTGTTAAACCGTGTACAGCAGTCTTGATCAGAAAGGGATTACAATACAATTGGGGTTACCCAGTTTTTCTTACTTTTGTGTGGAACAGTAAGAGATACAAGATCTCATCATGTGATCAAGGCATGGGCCTGCTGGGAGAGTTGGGGCTTCATGATGATGCGGAGGGTCCAGAATCGATGGGTCAACTGGAAGAAGAAGGAGCCAGTGGAGGAATTGTATAAGAGGTCGTTTCAACACGAGAAGAAAAAAGAAATAGAAAATGTTTTATAAAGAAGTTATCCGGGAGGGAATGAGGGGCTGCTGTTCGGGCTGGTGATGGGTCCTTTCCCCCCCCCCCTGGGATAGGTGGGTAGGTTTAGGGTGGGGCAAGTTGCCCTGGCTAAGCAGGGGGGATAGTTTAGATGAATGTGGGGGTGGGTTAAGGGGTATGTTATTGTGTATTATTTTCACTTTTGGGGACCAAAAAGAAAAAATGTTGTTAATAGATGGATTATAAGTTAAGAATTTCAACTTTAAATGTTAAGGGGCTAGGGTCAGTTACTAAGAGAAGGCGAATAGAAGCACTTCTTAAAAAGGATAAGGCAGATATTATATTCTTGCAAGAAACGCACCAGGCAAGGAAAGGAGTCAATGAATTGAAATTGAGGTGGTCTAGAATATATGAGATAGCATGTGGATCATCTAAATCGCGAGGAGTAGCAATTATAATTTCAAAGAATTGTGGTTTTAATGTTCTAAAGGTGAAAAAGGATGATACAGGTAGATATATTATAATGTATGGGACCTTGGGAGGGGAAGAATATGTTATTGTTAATGTTTATGCTCCCAATCAAAATCAAGGAGAATTTTATCAACATGTGTTTAAAGAAATGGGTAATTTTCAAAATCAAAGGGTTATTATGGCTGGGGACTTTAACATGGTATTGGATAGAAGAAAAGACAAATCCAATCCGACGAGAGAAGATCAGAGAAATAATCTAACGATCTTGAATAAGTTAATTAGTAAGGAAGGGTTGCTAGATGTTTGGAGAGGGGTCAAGGGGAATGAGGAAAGATATACATTTTACTCATCAGCAAATAAGAATTATTCTAGGATAGATTTTATTTTTGTGTCCAGGACACTGTTTTCAAGGGTCCTGGGCACAGAGATAGGAGTGATAAAAGTTACAGATCATGCTTTGGTTAACATGGATTTGAAGATACATAAAGATTATAGAGAAGCGAAAAGATGGAGATTGAATTGTAATATTTTTCGTTATAAACATTTAACAGAGAAAATAGAGAAGGAATTGAGGGAAATTTGGGAATTTAATCAAACAGAAGAATGTACTGAAGCGATAATATGGGATACAATGAAGAGTGTAATGAGAGGAATAGGATTGAGAGAGGCAATAAATTTGAGGAAACAACAAGAAGTTTTTTATCAAAAGCTAGAGGGGGAGATTAGGGATTTGGAAAAGAAGTATTTAGAGAAGAGGGATAAAAAGATTTTTGCAGAATTACAGGGTAAAAGGAAAGAATTGGAGAATAAAGAACTGGACAGGGTACAAAGGAATTTGATTTACACAAAAAGGGAGTATTTTGAGAATAGTAATAAAAACTCTAAAATGTTGGCTAGATTAGCACAAAAAAAAAAGAAAAAAGCTTAGTGGGGATGATTAAAGATAAGAGGGGTAAAGAATATAATCTAGTAAAGGATAAATTGAAAATTTTTCATGAATATTACACGGAGTTATATAAGGCAGGAAAATGGTCGGAAGCTGAGAGTAGAAGATATATCGAGAAAAATTTAAAATAAAAATCCAGGATGAAGATAGAGAGAAAATGGAGCAACCATTCACAGAAATTGAAATAGAAAGTGCTATAAATAAATTAAAACAGGGGAAAACGCCAGGACTGGATGGTCTGGGGGCGGAATATTATAAAGTCTTTAAAAAAATGTTAATTCCGAAGTTAAAACGGTTGTTTAATGATATTTTACAGGGGGGAGAGATCCCCCCGTCATGGAAACAGTCCTTGACCATTTTAATCCCGAAACCAAGGAAGGATTTAGCAGAACCAGGTTCTTATAGACCAATATCATTAATTAATCAAGATGCTAAACTATTGACAGCAATTTTAGCTAGAAGAATGAATAGTTTTTTAAATAAGTATATAGGGATAGATCAATGTGGGTTTATTCAAGGAAGACAAATGGCAGATTTAACAAGAAGGGTTCTGAATATAATTTATTTAATAAAGAAAAATAATTTGAAAGCGGGGGTTCTTGCATTGGATATTTTTAAAGCCTTTGATTGTGTGGAATGGCCTGCATTAAAGATGTTAATAAAAACTATGGGGTTTGGAGAAAAATTTATAGGTATTACTAACCAATTATATACTCATAATGTCATGTCGGTAATTGTAAACGATGGAATAACAGAAACTATTAGCCTAGGCCGGGGAACTAGACAGGGTTGTCCCCTTTCCCCAGTATTATTTGTGTTAGTTATGGAATTGTTAGCGAATTCGATAAGACAGGAGAAGAAATTATTGGGGATAGGAATAGAGACCAAATGTAAGATAAACCTTTTTGCAGATGATATCTTGTTAACATTAGAACGGCCTATAGAAAATTGGGATTGGATAGAGAAACATTTAGATGAATTTAGAGAAGTAACAGGGTTAAAAGTTAATTGGGATAAATCGGAGATAATGACATTTAATTATAGTAAACTGGAGGAAAGGGGATTTAAACAAAGGGGAGTGGATATAAAGATAAAAAATATAATTAAATATTTAGGTATTGATATATTAAAAGATTTGGATAAAATAGGGGAATGTAATTTTAAAAAACTAAAAGATGAAGTTAAAAATCAAATAGAGGATTATAAAAAATTGGGATTATCGTGGTTTGGTAGGATAGCTTTGATTAAAATGAAGATTTTACCGAAGTTTAATTTTTTATTTAGAATGATACCATATAAGATATCGGAGAAAGAAATTAAAGAGTGGCAAGTAATGTTAAATAGCTATTGTAATGGGGGGAAAAAATCAAGGATTACTAAGAATAGATGGTATAAAGCTCAAAAAATAGGGGGACTTGGTCTCCCTAATTTAAAATGGTATTATATAGCTAATCAACTTAGATATATCATGGATATTATTGTTAGAAAAGATTTTATGTGGTGGGAAATAGAAGCATTTGAATTGGGTAATAGGGTGGATAAATTCTTATTTACAAAACAAGGACATATTATGACAAAAAGATTAGAAAATCCCTTTTTAAAAAATATGTTAGAAATTTGGGGTAGAAATAAGGAAATATTTTTACCAGGTATATCCCCGCTTACTCCAGTGGTGGTTATGGAAGATTTTCCCGAGAATGTTAGACATTTAGAACGAATTTTTAGAGAGAAAAAGGTGATAACTTTAATGGATTGGCTGGAAAAAATGGAGACAAGACAGCAAATAATTGATAGGGTTGGGGCAGGAAGAATTTCTTGGTTAAATTTAATTCAATTAGTACAATGGGGTAAGAAATGGAAGAGGAGACATGAGCATGAAAGGGATTTCACTGCATTTGAGCAGGTGGTTATGTCTAGAGAACTTGTAGAAGGAAATGCATCAGCTAGGGGTCTTACAAAGATGTTATATAAAATGTTGCAGAAATCAGAAGAGCAAGCAGAAAATCTTAAAATAGTTTGGGATACAGAGTTTGAAGAGGAAATATCAAAGGATGAGTGGAATAAGATTTGGGATAGGCGAATATTGAAAAATATGTCTATAAGAATTAAAGAGAATTTTTATAAGCTAATTTGGAGATGGTATTTGACCCCAGTGAGATTAAATAGAATAGATAATAAATGTTCTCCAATGTGTTGGCGAGGATGTCAGGAATTGGGTACATATGCTCATATGTGGTGGAGTTGTAAAAATGTAATGGATTTTTGGAAAATGATTTTTGAGGAAATATCAGAAATTGTTGGAGTTGATTTAGAGGTATGCCCTAAACTAGCTTTGCTAACAATAACGGAAAAGGTGATCGGTTCACAAAATGTTAAAGAATTAATCATAAATTTGTTAACGGCAGGTAGACTAATGATAGCAAGGAAATGGAAAATCCAGCAAGTTTTCACTATTACTGAATGGTATAAGGAAGTATGGGATATGGCTTTGAATGATATGTTGACTTGTAATATTAAATGCAAAAGGGGTCAATTAAAGAAAAATAATTTTAAGGATATTTGGGGTTTATTTTTGGAATATGTGTTTAAAAGGGGGAAAGGGAGTTTACCCTGTCAAGATATATTGTATTTTTGGAATGATGAACAATTATAGAGTTATTGGATTGTTTGGTCCCATGGTGATGGGAGCACAATATTAGTTATGTGTGTATGTTATTTTCTTTGTATTGTTTTAAAATTTAATAAAATATTTTAAAAAAAAAAAAAAAAAGGAAAATGTTGTGTACCACTCAACTAGAGACCTGTCCAGACCAGGTGATTTCCCAGTATTCATATTCATGATTACTTTCATAATTTCCTCAATACACAACAGAGCTGAGAGAAACTGAGGAATCTAAACATGGAAGATCAACATGAGGAAAAACAAAAACAAAACCATCCATGTCCTGCTCCGATGTTTTACTACCCATACTGTACAAATCAGAATAAAACTTTTTAAATTGTGAGTTTATATTTATGGGAGATGTGTATATCATATCACTCTCATCTTTAATAGCAGAAATAACATTTTGATGTTTTTGCTGTTTAAGATGATGTGCCAGAATCTTACTGGACATTCACCATTTCCCCAACATGCCTGTTATAAACAGGTTAAGGCGAATTCCGCCTGCTGGGAAATAATTTTATTCAGCTTGTGTTTTGTGTTCTGCAACTCCTGATAAAGTTGTACAGTCGGGGAAATGGCAGACTGGGTTATAAGAGATTTCAACTTCCTATTTAGAAATATTTGTTGCATTTTTTAATTTTTTTCCTTATAGGAGGCATAGGCAATAATTTGGCCCTGTATAAAAGATTTACTAGCCTCCCATTCAGTGGTACCAGAATCAACAGTACCCTCATTAATTTTCAAATACTCAAGTATCTCAGCAGAATTCTGATTTTTTAAAAATCATCATTCCCCCCCTCATCATTAATAAGAGAAACATTAAAGAGCCAGAGATTGGGGGGCCTTGGCAAATCTGAAAATTGCAACTCCAAGCAGACTGGGACATGGTCTGAGACTACCAGCGTATTAATCTTACAAACATTAATTTTATGTAGCAAAAATGTAGAAACAAAAAAAAAAAGTTGTCTCTCTCATCAAGATACAAAATTCTCCAAGCATCAATCAAACCAAGTTCAGCCATATGTGCCTGAAGTGTAAATCTCACCATTGTTTGCCTCTTGGGAGTTTGCCTCCTATCCACCAAAGTTTGCCTCATATGCACCAAAGGATCTAAAATCTCATTAAAGTCCCCACCCACAATCAAATAATCCTAAGTGATATCAATTTGGTAAAACGTTCGAGAAATATAACTGGAGAATCATTATTAGGCATATACACATTAACCATAGCAATTATTTTATCAATATATTTTCCAACCAGAATCAAAAAGTGACCATCAACATCAATAATCGCCTGTTGAACTGAAGAAGAGAGTTGCTTATGAATTAAAATAGCAACCCCTTTAAACCATGTCAAAGTATCTGTTACATAGACTGCCCTGACCCAGTCTTTTCTCAGTAAATGTTCATCTGCAGCCATCAAATGGGTTTCATATAAAAAATAATAATAATCCACATCCGTGTTACGTTCTTTAAGCTTAAAGAGAACTCTCTTCTCTTTATTTAAATTCTGCAGTCCTGACATTCCATGAAATCACATTGAACATAGAAAAAGAAAAAAACTTATCGCTCGCCCCTCCACACATACAAATCTTATCAATTTTACAGAGTCAGCTACTTTTAAATGATGCAACATATAAATCATAGATATGATACATTTCAGTCCAAAAATTAAAAAAATCAAACTAATATTTATTATGCTAAAGCTTACAGAACCTCTAAAGTAAAAAAAAAGAAATTAAAAAGATTGGAAATAAAAACATAACAAAACAAATATCCCACCTAGTGCCAACATCCCCCACCAAAAGACACCCCCCCAATAGAATAAAAATGGTATGAAAAACAAAAGCAAAATAAAACAAAAACAAAAAATCAGAAAATAACTTTTTGCCTTCCAGTAAAGAGGACGAAATAATCCCTGCAACCGGTCCCTACACTGTTATTAAATACATACATTAGTCAAAAAGCAATGGGTATTTTAATCTGCTTGTAATCTCCCTCCAGTTTGATGAGGAACCATTGACAAGCACTCTTTGAGTACAGTTCTCCACTCAGCTGTGGATCCACCTAGTAGTAGTGCCATCCAACCCACACTTAACTAGCTTGCTAATCAGAATATAATGGGACACTTTGTCAAATGCGAGCAGGATACTGGCAGATGGCCACTTGACGTGGACTTTGCTTCCTATCCTGATTCTCCTCGCAGAAACTGAAGAGGGATGTTCAACATCCCAAGTCTCCCACTCAATTTTTGGTGATATCCCCAGTTCCCAATTCTCAAAGAGATGGGCTTGTTCACTCATAAATATAGATGCATGTACGAATGCATGTTAGCCGTGTATGTCTGCCTCAACACAAACCTTCCTCACCAAATCATTGGCACAAGGTCACTATGTCTGTCACTCTGCATAAGAAAATAGCAGTAATTACTACAGGAAACATACCCACATACCTAACTGTGAAAGGACATGCTGGAACACGTAAACAAATACGTATTTAGCTATATGTATTTTCTAACGTAAAATAAATGTGCAGCAGGTCAGTGGTCAGTGGTGGAGGGGAATTCTTGAACAAGACAATCTCTAATTATGTTATGGAATAGAATGAGGGATATCTGCCCATCTCTAGCTATTTGTTCCCAAACGTTAATAGTCATAAGCCCTGATGATGCAAAGAAGAAACTTCACGCAACTCACCTCCCAGCAGAAATGCTCCTTCTGCAAGTAAGGCAATACCTGTAAGATGATAATTTACATTTTGATTCTTGCTAGAGACATGCAAACATCCCCCATCTCTCTGAGAAATGCCATGATACTTACTACTAAGATTATTTTAATGTCCTCTGAAATACTAACCAGGACCCTCCAGATTCATCTCAGATTCACCTTGAATCTCATTGTTTAGAGATGTGTAAGATTTCTACAGATGAGAAGAAACCCTTCAACTGACCTCAAAATATTGCTTAGGGCAAAGGAGGGCTTCCCACAAAGCATAGAGACCCTTGGTACTAGAAATCACTTTGGGCATAATCCAGTTAAATCTGATTGATAAACCTGGGTACTAAGTTTGTTTACTACACCTGAAGCTGTGCATGCATTATTCCTATTATCTGATGCAAGTCTATATTTTTTACCCTCTTGTTTATCACTTCTTTGACCTGGTTTCCATGGAACAATGTTATCTGGTCTACAGCCACTTCACCAGAAGAGTTTCCTTTCCACTCCAGATACAATTTGATTTTGATTTATGGTAGCCTCTCCCATTCCTAGTGATGGGGAAAATTAGCATAGTCAAGATGGATCTTTTCTCAGCATGAGCTACCTTCTTTCATACTCATACATTATCATCTTGTCTGTCATTATGGGCATTTTTTAAAAAAATTGTCCTTGGCACAACATTTTGGAGGTACTGAAACAACTGGAAAAATGTATGTCTTGGATAGGAAAGCAACTCATTCCCATTGCATTTTAGTAGCCTTTTAATAATTGGCATATGTTAGTATCATCATAGCTGGGTCATTAGATTAGTGGACATAATGTCATAATTCTACATTAGTCTATGGAAACAGAATTGTCGCTGCTGTGTTCTCGCCACTTTTGTGGTGACTGTGCAGTTGTTTAATAAATCAGCAGTAGAATAGCTAAGATCAATAGAAGCCACAGCTTCCAAGATCTTAATGGCAATATAAAACAACATACATACTCTTATATTCATAATGGTAATGCTGAGCACAACAAAAAATTAATATTTCTTTTAGCATCAGCATTATGCTAAAAGTGGGGCAGAACACAGATGCTACAGGTGCCTTGCTCAGGAATCATCTAAATGAAGGCCTGATCTGTATGAAAAGTAGATCATGTGGTAAACCTGTTCCTGGAATGGGCAATTTCAGTCTGTAGGTAGAGAGATTACGTGATTGGATGCTCCTGCTTTCCACACATTATTTTTTTTAAATCAACAACAACAACCCCACACAGTGGTGGACATTTCATGGCAACTCTTACGGTAGCAGTGGTGTGAGGATGCTCCTTGATCTGGTAAAGTGCATGCAAGCAGTATTGTGGTGAGTGGTGAGTTAATTCTTGGATCATTTGCTTCCCAAGGGTGGCATGCAAGGGAAAGTTCTTGTTGATGTTAAGATGGCTGACTTTAGTTAGAGACTCTGGGGGCCTCTGTTGTGTTCTTATTCTAAAATAAACAGTTCGAGTTCTTTCATAAGAAGCCATGGCTCTTCTTGGAGAAACCCAGAGACCACATCTTAATGCAGGGGTGCAGAACCTCATGCCCACCATCTGGCCCACCTGAGGTCCCAATCCAGCCCTCCAGGGTTCCACAGATGGCCATGCCACCTTCCCCTGGCCCCACATACCTTTCCCCAACCACTGATTGTTTGGTGATTTCCTGGCTCTTGTGCAGTTTGTCCCCATTCTAAAAGGTTGAAATGCCTCTCCTGAGGCCTAGTTACTGGCAGGAAGAGCTTTAAGCTACAATATGCTGGTATTTTTTATATTTTTGGCCCTTTTACCTTCAACCCTGACTACCACTGGAATATGGCCCCTGAAAGCTTCTCTGAAATGGAATTCGGCCCTTGTGCTGAAGTGGTTCAGCACCTGCCTTGTCTAGTACAAGTGGGAATGAGGATGGAGTAAACATTATCCAAAAACTCGGTGGTCTGCTAGAGATGTTGGAAGGTTCAGTTATAAAACTACTACATCCCATAGCACAACAGGCTGTGTACCAGCATTATTGTTTTTTTTGGACAGAGAGCTGTGCACCCCATCTTCAGCAGGGCCCACAGTTGGTGGCCCCACAGCCAGCAGAAAAGGCCCCAATTCAGTCCTGCTATCATGAAGTCCATCCGTTTCAGGTGGAGTGGAATATTTTGATGAGAAACTTTGCCCCTCCTTGTTTGGGTAAATGGATTCCATCCAAAGCGCTCTAGAAATTAGAATAAATTATATATCTAATGAAAGGGAAGAATGGATGAGACACCCGTAAGGTACTTATGATTCAGATGTTACCCTGCACTATATTGACACCACAGTCACCTCATATTAAGGTTAACTTTCCTGTTGAGTTAATTGGACCAGAATAGCAGTTCCAAGGACTACAATCAACTCTACATCACTCTGCTAGAAGTAGGCAGGCACCTCCGTGTTTGATTTGTTCATGCTGAGTCAATAAGTTGTTGGGAAGGAGTGAGGTGAGTTGTTGGGGAGGAGTGAGGTAAGGTAAGGTGCATGCAAAGAGTGCTGTGGTGAGCAGAGAGTAAATATTTGGAGGACCACTCTTGCAACACAAATATTTCATTTGTGTTGCAAGAGTGGTCTGAGAAGTGCCCTGATTCTTGTTGTTGCTGTTAAGTTGACTGATTGTAGTGATGGTGCATTTATCCTAAAATAAACTGTTTAAGTTCTTTCTTAGGAAGCAGTCTGTTCTTGGTGAAACCCAGAGGACACCTTTAAATTTCTACTACAACACATGGGATATGCAAGATCCAGGTGATAAGGAGCATTGATTAGATGTTACATTTCACATATGCAGCCAATGCTGTGCTGGAGCTTTTCAGGGCCTCCTGAATGTGGGTGCTGTAACACACTGGGTGTGTTCACACGATACGACAACCCACAGAATGGGGCACAAGCCACACAGTGTGGTTGGTTTGCCCCAGGGCCCATGATGTGCTCGACAGACAATCGGACACATCGTGGGTCCTTGCCCACCTCCTCCCCCCTTGGTCCTCCTGCGGATATCCCAGGGGACAGTATGGGAGGAGCGGGGGAAGCAGTGATTGCTTCAGCCAGCAGTTCACCCAGCTGAATTGACCTCCCTTTGCCCGCTGCCACACCGAGCCCCCAAAGGGCAGTGGAAAGCAGGGAAGCAGGGATCGTTTCAGCTGACAATGCAGCCAGCTGCAGCAATCTCCTCTCCCCACTGCTGCACTGAGTCTGAAAGGGCTCGGCGCCGCAGCAAGGGGAGGCAGCACTAATTTCAGCTGGCTATGCATAGCCAGTTGACGCCATCTCCTCTTTCCCACCACTGCTGCCAGCCATTTCAGGCTGGTGGCACTGTGGCGGGGAGAGGAAGTTGCTTCATCCAGCTATCCATAGGCAGCTGAGACAATTGCTGCCCCCCTCCCCACCACTGGGGAGCGGGGGAAGCCTCTGACAGCTACCCCAAGTGCTGCCATTCTTGCCAAGTGGCTCGCTTGTAGCTGGGCTTGACCCAAGATGGGTTGTGTCATCCAGGCTTGGCTGACACATCAAATCAATGTGGGTCAAACAACCCCAGCTATAAGCCATGGGGTGTCAGGGTGGCTTATAAGCCAAAAATAAGGCACCCTGACAAACCCATCCCGGGCTTGCATGACACAACAACCCAATGTGGCTTATAAGCTACGGTGGGTTGTCATGTTGTGCAAACCCAGTCACTGATCAGCTCTAGCTGTTTCCTTTGTCAATGAACCTGTGACAATGTGAGGAATAATCAGGACTCAGTTATATCATAATACACATGTAGCATGAATAGGTATAGAAGAGCTCCTCTTGCACAAGGCATTTGAATGGAAGCACTGCCAAAAAAATAAAAGAGGAAATGAGTGCATCACATCCAAAATGGGAAGGAAAGGTGCTGAAATTTGTTTTGGACAAAACACAGCTGCAATCTGATAGCAACTACCTGGGAATTATGCAGCAGAGGGAGGTCAAGGAATGACTCAGAACTGTGATGCCTGCCACTGAGTTGAGGCTGACAGACACATACACACACACACACACACACACACACTTTTAGCTTTTGTTGTTTTCTGTGGAGTTTTGTGTTGTTGTTGTTTTACTGCCCATTGGCAACTGGAGCACTGTGTCACTGCAGATCAACTATGTTGGGAATTATTTTAATGCCCCTGAGGCAAAGTGTTGTCTCTCATACGATATGAATACTGAGAAAGATACATCTCTTGGCAGAAAAGTATGACCTACATGCCTGCAGGCTACCTAAATTCCAACCAAGTCCCAATTTGAGACGGAGAACTGAAAAGTGAATTGACAAGCTCACCAACCAAGGACTCTTGGCTGATTGCTACCAGCACTGCATTAATCTGCATGCTCAGTCAGGGAATGGATTAGCAGAATCACCCAGGAGAAAATTTCTACTCCAGAGTTCACACAATGTAAATATTAGAGTGCCTACTCCTTTATGCACCTTCCCATCCATTAAGAAGGGAGCACATGAGTCCCTGCTCCAGGTCAAATAATTGTCAGAGGTGAGAGCTGTGGATATGCAGTTTGGGGCTAGGGATACGGAGGAATCTGATACAGGGATCTGACAAATTTTCACAATTCGGTCCCCTGGATTCTGGTTCTTCAGCCTCACGCAGGCGCTGACTCACTGTTGTGTGAATTGAGCCAACTCGTGGACTTCCATCTCTAAGATGGGCCGTGATTTGCACATTTTAAAAAAACAACTAAGGGAATCTGTGCAAATCTCACTAGCCCAATTTATGTAAATCACATGAGTTGCACAAATTTCCTTAGTGTTGATTTTGTTTTGTTTTTTAATGCAGAAATCTCGGCCCGTCTTAGAGATGGAAGTCCGCAATAAAACCCCAACTCGGCCCGCTTCCAATCACTGGATCGGAAGTGGGCAGGAAATCTGTCGAGCTCAAGGGAGCTGGATTTCCCAACTTTGGCACCTTCCTAGTTAGGGGCTTTTCTGTGGCTCCCCACTCCAGGGGACTCACCAGATCCCATCCATTCCCATTTTCCACCAGTGTGTACAAGGGATAATGGACAGGATCCAGAGAGCCCTTTGTGTGACCAAATGACACCTCTGGTTGTGCAAGGTCTGGAACAGGGGAAGCTTAAGACTTTTCTATTTTGCCCACTGAGTTAGCAGGGATATTCACCGTATATATGGAGATGCAGAACTGGCCATGGTAACATTCCATGTGATCTACCCACACCATGTGATGGTTGGATTAATCCATTATTGCTTAGTGTGTGTATCTGTGTGTGTTTGTCGGGGGAGGGGAGTGATAACCACATCATAGTGGTGATGTATAAGTTGACCCATCAACTAAAAGAGGCTGTAGATATATGGGTCATTGTGTAGAAATAAACATTCTTGGACTTTACCACTTCTGTCTGCCTCTGGAAGGTTATATGACTGAATATACACATACACACAGAGAGAGGCACACACACAGGTATACATAGAAAACAAACATATCAGGAATAAGTGGAGGCTAGAACGCTTCTCTCTGACATCCAGTTTTCTCTGTCTGTCTAAAGAAGCTCTGTGTTACACTCACAATTGAAGTGGGATTGAGCCTTTCAGAGCATTATCCACAGGGCCACAGTGGTACTAATAATGTTATTTAAGGCTAGTTGTCTAAACATGCTGGAAAAAAACATAATTATTTTCCTCATTTTATTGCAAATCAATGTAATCCATTATGATTTCAATCATATTTCTTCACTGTATGTAATTCTGTGTGTGTGTGTGTGTGTGTGTGTGAGTGAGTGTGTGTACACATATAGAAATGATAATTATCCAAAATGTATAGTTAACAAAAGGTGCCTGGGGGTGTGCTTTCTCTGGTTGTAATTTCCTTTTTTTTGCCAAATGGGAATAAGATTTCCTAGGTCTGCATAAAATATAAATGAATTGCAATACTGCTATAAATAACAGAATTCCCAGAGGCCTCTCAACAAATTGCCTACCAAGAGCAATTCTTTGCAACCAGTAAATTAGTAATATATGCTTATCTCCTGCTATTTGTTTATTGGGTTCCTAAGGTATTTCTAAAATGTTTAGGTCAAGAACATCTGAAAGCGCCTTCGTTATTTTCACAGAGTGAGGGAAGATATTTATAGGAAAAGGCAAAACACACATGGACACTCCCCAGGATCATTGGTTACAGCACAGTACAGGCCTGCAGAACCAAGCCAACCTCAAGCCAGCTGGTTATGGCTGGTGGCCAACTAGGGGCTCAGATAATGTCTTGTTTTTCCTGGTCTGGGCTTCAAAAACCAAGGGGTTGTCAAGCATCTTCCCCCACATGACACGCACAGGCCACACAGACATAAATGCAACTTCGAATCTAGAATCCAGCACATTTCCCCCTGGCTTATCCTACCTCACGGAGGACATTTCTCTTCTTGAAGGGCTGTCAGCGGATAGTCTTCTATTTGGAGGCACCCTCTGTTTGAAGGGATGTCCAGCCTCAGTCTGGTTTAAAGAGAAAGAACCGACCGAAAGAAGAGAAGGGGCCTTGAAGTTGCCCATCACCAGTTAGTAACCTGACAGCTGACTTAGCAGGCACATGGTTCAGCCAGTCACACAGTCTCCCCTACTATGGTGAGATATATTTCTATTTAAATTATAGTAATTACTTCTAAATTTGCATCCATACATATAAATTAGCACACACACACATTTTATGCATATCTGTACCCACTTTCATCATCTTTTTTGGTGATACGTTTCCGCTTTTTTGGGGGGGATATGTCTTTTTTTCTTTCCCACTCTCCCTAGGGAGGCCCAATTGTATCTATAGAACAGGTAATCGGTAATTTCCATTCTATCTGGAAAAGTTTGAATTGAGAATGTTTATTTAGAGCAGGCCTGTACAGCATGTAATGCGCCCAGCTAAGGAAATCCATTCAACCTTCCATGCTGGACCACCAGGGGTTTAATAGATTTGTTATTGTTGATATTGTTGATGTGGTTGTTTTTCTTGCCTGCCTGGGGTTGCATTCACTCAGCATGCCACACAATACATGGCCCAGTGGGCTCAGTGGATAATAAGTTGTACTGGCCTGGAATTGAAACTGAAACTGTACTGGTACATGACTTCAACAGTGATACATTAATGCAAAGCAGGAGTCTAATCTGTCACCAGAAGGCTTGGTGTTTTCCTAAAGGAAACAGTATATCTCCAGGCAAACGTGGGGAGGTGAAAGTATGCAATTTTTTTTCCCTGCACGCTCCTCAAAATTGTTAAGCAATCAGGACTTATCAAAACATTTTGCCCAAAGATGAAAATACCTTTCCCCATGAAGTTTCTAAATGCAGACTTTAAAGAAACAGTGCACAGATTACAGCGGAAAATTATTCACTGGTTATCATGCAGCACTGTCATTGGCATTCAAGGTATATGTGGCTCACGCTGGCTCGGCTCAGCTTGTCTGAGTGTGGAAAACTAAGCAGGGTCAGGCCTGGTTATTACTTGGATGGGAGACCCCTCCTCTAGTTTCCTGCACTGAGCAGGGGGTTGGACTCGATGGCCTTGTAGGCCCCTTCCAACTCCTATGATCTATGAATCTATGAATCTGCGTGAGGGGGGAAATGCTTTATGCTGAAGGTTCTTAGTATTAAAAAATCAGCCACTAGGTAATTTGGCCTCTATTCACTTTGTATGTGGTATGCTGCCTAAAATTCATCTTCGGCTTTGGTAATATGAAAACTGCTATGCTTCTCTTTACTTCTGCTCTCTCCCTCCAAAGGGACCTGTGTGTTCTGATTATGGTTAGAGAACAGACTGAATAATGACAGGGAAACATCATTATTGTTTGGGGGAGGGGTCCCAGTAGACCTGGATGCATCCTGCAATCTCTCTTGCATTGCACCCAATGAGGCGAATTCAATTATGTTTACATAACTCCTCCTACACTCTATTTTAAGAACTGCAACTGTGGGGGTAACCCCTGCCCCCATTGTCCCCCACTTTCCCTGCCCTCTTATTTTCATCAACATCTTTTCTGATGAAGAGTTCTGGAGAACTCAAAACTTGCTCATGACTTTTGCTCACAACTTTTTGTTGGTCTCAAGAAAAGGGATGACCATACTGTGGCTGTTGGATAAAATTATTTCGCAGCAAAGGATTTGCAGAACCCTGTCCCCTGAGAAATTTCGCTTCTCTTATTGGAAGCGCTTTTTGCCTCTCCAAAGAAAAATTCCGTGAACGTGTCACCCAAGAAGGAGCCTCCAGATTACTCCATTGTTTTGCTTTAGGAGACTTCACTCTAGCTGAAAGATTACAGTCCTGCACAATTTATGACACACCAAACCAAACATAGCCCACGAGCCTACCTCTATAAGCCACCTGTTTGTCTTGATCTGGGAAATCAAGATCAAGGGGCTGGGGCTGGGAAAGGTGGCAATACATGGCTGGTAGGATTCAGTGGGTACCAAATTGTCTAAGCCCAGGGCTTTTTTTCTGATGGAACTCACCGGAGCTGAGTTCCAGCACCTTTTCTTCTATTAATTGCATTACAATTTAATCGCCATCTACTCCCGAGGAAATGTAATCCAAGAGTTCTGGTACCTTTTTCTCCAGAAAAAAAGCACTGTCCAAGCCTAACCTCCACCACCAGCAACATGTTTCATTTATGTAATACTTCTTGAGTCTTCAACACACTCAAGTATTATTTCAATTGTCCTTAGTTTATTTATTTAGATTACTGCATTAATTATATCCTGCTTCTCTTCCATCATGAAGCCTAAGGCATCAGTCAGTGTACATCAGATCCCCAGGCCATATGGTCTCCCATCCAGGCACTGAACAGACCCAAACCTGCTTAGCTTCAGCAAAGTGGTGGTATCATGTACCTTCAGACCATACCTTCAAATAAATCCTCTAGATAGGTCAACATTATTAGCTCCATATTACAAAAGGAGAGATAAGGCTGAGAGAGAGAAATCACTATTTTAATAAATCAGAGTTTGCCTACTGCTACTTACTGAGCTTATGGCTAAGATAGATTTAAACTAGGGTCCTGGGTCACATCTTACACCCTTAACCACTACACTTAACCAGCTACACAATAGTCATAAGAATATACTTATACAAGTATGTGCATAACTATAAGTATCTATATGTACTGGGGGTGGGGAGTGAACTGCACAGGGGGGAACTGTAGGCAGGAGGGTTGATAACTCAGGGTTCTATGGAGTATCATTGATATTACATCTATTTTTATGTTTATTTACTAAACTTACATACCACCCTTCAACAGAAATTATCAGGACAGTTTACAATAAATGATACATAAAAGTGAATCATTAACACCCCCCGCCCGCCCCCCCAAACCCACACACCAATGTAGCTGCTGGGTGATCCTCCCAGAGACAGGGTGCCACCACTAAGAAGGCCCTCTCTTATTTCCACCTTCCTCTCTTACAGGTGTTGGAGAATGCCCTGCTTTTAATTTTGCATGAACAGAAGAATGCTCTGATATTAAAGTGACTGGAGCAGCTCTTGCCTGCATGGTGCAGATACTACCAAAAATTGACTATTAAAATAGTGGTTTCCAAAGTGCATGTTCATGCTCATTAGGGAACAGTGAGAGGGACTGATTGAAGTGTCCCTTGAAAAATTAAGCCACACTTTGTTAGATAAATCCACCATTCTGTCCCCATAGGAGCAGGGATGACCCTGCATAGCACTGACCCCCTCTCTCTCCCAATATACAGGCAGTGTCCTCATCCCAAGGAGGGACACACTAGGGGTCTCTGATGCAGCTTGCACTGGAGACACTAGGGAATATCAGAAGCAACACTATTACCCAGAAATCACATTCCCTGACTCTTTAGCCAAACAGGAGATGCAATATTACCATTATGATTTTAATGGTGATTATGTGTTGTATTGTGTTTATCTAGGTTGTTAGCCACCCTGAGCTCTTTGTGAGGAAGGACAGGATATAATATTAACTGGGCTACCCTGCACTGCAGTTTCAAGGAAAATGCCTCTCGGCCCTCTCCATTCTTATGGGAAAATATAAGGGATCGGTAAGAAATTTGTTTGGTTCACATATTAACATGAACCAACCCAATTCACACTTCCTGAACTAATACATAAACCAGAACATACAATTATCCTTCAGTTTTCACACTTCTCCAAATTTTTCAATGGAGTTCTCCCTTAAAAAAAAAAAAAAAAGGGTACAAAAATGGATACATTAGAGAAAGATACACAAACATTGCATAAGTTAGGACAAATGCATGCAAAAATATGTGACTTTTTGTATACATTTGCATATGTATTTCTCATAATGCATTAGGAGAAATAACTACAAAAATGTGTATATTGGGAGAAATGCATATGAAAATGTGCACAGATTTGCATGCAGATTTTTTTAATGAAACATTTGCAAACTCGTGGAAATGGGATAGAATGAACTTGTTCTTCAAAATATTCAAAAGTCATAGAAACAAAAACAGGCAGATTCATCCAACCCTTGGAATCCATATGTATCTTTCTGGGGGCAGGAGAAGTGCTCCTCTAACTTTAACTCAGAAAAAGGCTGTGCCACAGTCACCAAAATTTGGGGCAAACATCGTTGCTTGCCGTATTCAGATCCTTTTTTTGACCAGCGTTTCTTGCAGTAATAAATCATTTTGAAAAACCCATCTCAGGATACAATCATAACAAGGTCCAAGGAGATCTTGAAAATATGAAACTTCATCTTAGAAACAAAACATTCAATTAAAAACTATCCTATGCCAATCCTATGCAAGTTAACTCAAAAGTAAACCCCCCTGAATTTAGTGGGGTCACTTCCAAGTATTCATGGGATCACAACCTTTATTACAAAATGATATGAAAACAAATGTTACCAAATCACTTTCTACAGTTTGGGGAGTAGAAAGATGTAGCTGGGAAATGGATGATGTTGTGATTCTGTCAGGAATATCTAGGAAGATAGAGATGGTGATTTATTTTGACATATGTCAGTACCATAAAAATCCTCAAGAAAGGGAGACACTTATCATTCATGAAATGTCAAATTGCCCAAGGCAGTTTTGGGAACGAAATTGCTCACATGGAATAAGAATGAGTGTTTACTTATGGAAGAATGCAACTCAAAATGTTTTCAAGTTCTCAGCACACACAAAAAAGTAATATTGGTTGCAAGTGCAACAATATACATAACCTCATGCAATATCTGATTCAAACAAGGGTTAAAAAAATAAAAATCCAGACAATGACATGTGTATATTTGATGAATTTAAACATCTCATCTGTACTTTTGTATGATGAACAAAGCCATAGAATCACTGAAGATACAAACTAATGTTTCTTCTCCAAAATAACCAACAGTCCAGCCCAATTAATCAAAACAGTACAAAATCATTCTGCCACCATCGCTAAAGTAGGATCCCATGCAGCCAAATAGGACTGGCCCCATTGTATTTCCACTACTTGCTTATGGCATGATCTATCGCTGCTGCTATGTTGGAGACACCTCAACACACCACCCTGCCATTAAGGATCAGTGAAGTCTTTACTGCAGGGTTGTTGAACCTCTTTCAGCCCAAGGGCCAAATTCCATTCTGGAGAAGCAGTCAAGGGCTACATTCCAGTGGTGGGTGGGACCAATAATATATACAGTCATATGAAAAAGAAAGTACACCCTTCTCGAGTTCCATGATTCCATGTATCAGGATGACAGAAGAAAAATCATTGGGCCCGTAGCAGGTCTCAAGATTAGGTAAAGACAACCTCAGATGAACAACAACACATGACAGAGTACACCGCGTGGCATTATTTATTGTAAAGACATACAGCATATTTTAGTTTAAAGCTCTCACTGCCAGTACGAGCCGGGCCGAAAGCAGACGCGCACCGAGACATTCGGTGGACTTCCAGGTTCCCAGCAGGCCGTTTTTTACTTAGAAAATGCTGTGAGATATGTTAAAAATGGCCTCAATTTGTGCAAATTACACAAATGGCATCTGCTTTTGGTGTACCTTACAGCATTTTCTACATAAAAAGCAGCCCACCGGGAACCCAGAAGTTGCTTCCCCAGCTCTACTCAGGAGAATGCAAGTCAATCTGGGGAAGGAGGTAAGTGGGGTGGAGTTCAGGGGGTCAAGCCTACCCAGTTTGCTAGATATCCACCTCCATCCCCACCCCCGAATGAACTCCTCACACATTCCTACATGGCACCATCCAAATTAGGGTTGGCATCTCTTTTTTTCTGACAGGCTCCTCACCTGTAACAGTTCTATGACAAGCAGGTACATCATGGTCCTCTCCATGCCTGGAATAGCTGTACCTGTTGAATCTGGCTGATGCAGATGGGTGAGAATTTCATTTCAGTTTGTTTGTTTTTTAATTTGAATTTACCAAAATTCACAAATTTCTTCATATTCAGGCGAGAAAGAATGTGGGACTTGAAAAATTCTAATGCAGCAGAAAATGAAACTGACATATTTGCCCATCCCTACGTCTTGGTAGGTGTCACAAAGAGGAATATAAAGGTTTACATGATGGAGGTTACTGATCACCCTGTTATCATTTCAAGGGAACGTGTAGATGCTATTTGTTGATCTTTGTTTCACCCCAGACAATGAATGCACAATACTGAGACGATCCTAAGGCTTGTCCTGCCTTATATTCTAAACCAACCTTGGGTCCTCAGATGTTGCTGGACTACAGCTCCCAGAATCCCTTGCCATTAGCCATGCTGGCTGGGTATGCTGGGAGCTGTAGGCCAGCAACATATGGGGACCCAAGTTTGGAGAGCCCTGTTCTAACAGTGGTGTAGTGCTAAATTTTGAAGTGCCTGTTATTAGTGCTATGCCAAAAATGTCTTCTATATTTTTTCAATGATTCTCATTCAATTTGAGAGAAAATAAATTACTTTCAGAAAGGAATTCAAAGGAGAACACAATTTTGGAGAAATTATCATGGCTTGGATCCGGGTATCTTGTGTTTACCTTATTTATGAGGAGGATGAGAAGGACTGTCCTGCCTTTCATTGTATAAACATCTCTCCAGCAGCCTGTAGCTACCTCGTCTTCCTGTACTTCATCCCAGGGAAAGACATCATGGGGTAATTACTCCCATGAGGAAATCTCCAGTCAGGAAGTGCATGCAGCCTGGGAGGCTGCAGCGCAATTGAGTGATGTGTAATAGAAAGAAAAAAGCACCCTCAGATTTTTAAAAATTTATTTAAAATAATTTTAGGCCATTTTTAAGGGCAGAACCTTGGGTAAGCTCAAAAACACCACCAAAATAAATTCTCTCTCTCTCTCTCTCTCTCTCTATATATATATATATATATATATGTGTGTGTGTGTGTGTGTGTGTGTGTGAAAGCCCTGATTCACTGATTCATCAATTTATCTCCAATTTCCTGTTAAGCTAGAAAGGTGGAATTTGGCATGGTTGTTGCTTCTGGATCACTAATAAAAACTACATTGTGAAACTTTCTTTAAATGACCTTTAAGGGGGTGAAATGTGGGGTTTGAAGTACTCAAGAGTATCTTAATGATTTCTCCCATTCCCATTAAATCTGAAGGTGGCATAAGGGTTAGTAACCCAAATAACTTGGTGATATTAGCGCCAGAGGGTAAAACTTCGAATGTAGCATACCAAGAAGCACTAGCCACGTAGCTACGCAATTCATTAAATCTTAGATGTAACACCATGAACAGGGTAGAAAGTAATCAGTTTTTTAAATCTTTTTGAAGAATGGGTCCTTCAGCTAGTAAATAACAAAACACCCTGAGAATGTGGCAGAAAAATGGAAGCCTCTTTCATAGGGGAAGAAAACTTTCAGGAAATTGGAGGGCAGATTTTGGCAGAGCACTAGATCTATCTCTTCCCTGGAACTAGAAAAACACTGCCTCCTTCCCACCACCTTCACTGTGTCGGACACAAAATGGGGAACCCCAAGTAGATCTTGCTGACTTGCCCCCTGCTTCCTCCAGCTTCCCATGATCCATGGTAGCCCCTCCAGCCTTCTGAAAATGCTACACAAATCATCAGGTAAACCTGCTGAATGAAGTGAGCTGTGGTGTGTTGGGGGAAGGGATTCCAAAAAATCAGACAGAAAGATTTTCCACAAGTGGATCCCTTCCTCTTGTAGAAGGCTGATCCTGGATCCAGCCCAAGAACTTCACTGCTCCTGCTGTTACCCACAAGTTGGTGACAGCTATTGATTTTCTGGGTATTATGCAGTGGATTCAGTCCCAGTAGTAAAACTGGAGCAGCTTGTTGCCCATCTAAATTGGCTTTCCAAATGACTCCCTGGGTGCCAGGGTAATAAGACTTTCCAGAGAAGCCCAGAGATTTCACAATAGGCCATTAAGAGAAGGGGGAGACTTTTATAGAGTTGATGGAGTAGTGTGGGGAGAAAGCATAGAACCGGGCCTGTCCTCGATTTCCTATCCGCTGCCTTCTGAGTCCAGATTTGCATTGTTCTCATTCAAGAACGAAAAAAGCTTTCAAAGGAGAAAGGGAGGAGGGACAGTAAAAGGAACAAAAATGCATTATGGCAGGGAGCACACTGCTTTGGTATTTTAAGAGGCCAGCCTGCAGGTCCTATTACAATGAAACAACTGAAGCTCAATTCCCAGTGACACTTTTTTTAGGTCAGATATTCCAGTCACGGAAATTAGGACATGATATGCATACCACAAAGTGTCAGGTAGGATGACTGGCTTTCTAAATGATTTCCCCTGGAGGGGAGCAAAACAACAGCCAGAAAAAAACAAAACAAAAGCAGCCGAACACTTCCTACTGTCGACTACACATGGTCTACTACAGGGCGGTATTGGTGGCACTGAATCAAAAGGCATTTCTACACAAAGGCTATCTGGGCCGGAAAAAGATGCACTCATTACAGAAACACAAGCCAAAAATGCTTTGCAAAATTTGGAGTTCTGGTATCCTCTGTTTGCCTCGGTACATGCTTAAGTAGTTGTGGGCAAATCTCACCGTAATCCTACCACAATCTCTGGAACTAAGCGCTACAAGAGACACGAGGCTGCTGCCTACAATGGCAGCTTCATGTTGAGTTCCCCCAACCCCTCTGTAATGTGTATCACTGCTTATCCCATGTCCTGACATCATTGCATGGTGTATTTCACTGCCACTGGTTCACATCATTGCCAGTTGCAGGCAGAGAAGATGTACAGTGTAATGCACATGTCCTTGTTCCCTGCCCTTGTCAGGAGACAGAGACAAGTTACGTTGTACTGGACATTACAGATAGTGGGCAAGGGATGGAGTTCAACAAAGGACAGCCACACTCAGTGCCTTTTGTGATGTTTAGTTCCACCCCAAATATTTATCTTTACTATTTAAGAATCATATAGCACAAGAGGGGTGGGCAGATCTGTCAATTTCAGTTTCTTCCATTTTTCATTTTTCCAATTAGGGATGTGTGAATCAGCAAAACTCAAGCTTGCCAAAGTTCTCCAAATTTCATCTCGAAGCACGTTCCAACTTGAGTCCAAATCAGATTGTGAGCTTTGTTGTTTTTTCTTTTGGCATGAAAATCTGTGCATATTTCCATGAGTATTTTTCCAAATGTATGCATCAATTGTGCACTTTTCTGAGATGTATGCATTCTTCTCCCATGATTAAAGCGTATTTGTGCACATTTTTGAAATGTACGCATGCTGTCAAACACTTCTCTCTTTTTTTTTGGCCTGGGAATTACATTGTGAACTTGGAAATATATGGACTTCAACCACAGATTGCATCCGAGTCCATGTTCAGTCTGAAAGGTGAGAACTGGGTAAAAATTAAAATCCTGATTAAAAAATGAACTGAAATGAATTTCTCAAACATTCCTATCTTAAGTTCAGTTCATCTTGGACTTTGGGAAGTTCATCAGTCTTAAGTTCAGGTTGTCCCAAACTTTGAGAATTGTTCCTTGTAAAAGTTCACATGAAAAAGCATAAGCATTCCCCCCCCCCATTTCTCCAAATGCATGCATTGCCTAGTATACACATCTTTGTGACTGCAAGCAATTTCTCTAATATAAAGTATTTTAACAGTATTTCCCCAAATATATCCATTTTTGGATGCATTTTTTTAAAAACTGAAGAACTGCATTGCAAAATTTGGAGAAGTGCAAATTTAAAACAATAACTGAGTTTCAGTTCACATAATGGTCTGAAAGTGTGAAATTAGATAAATCTATGTTAAAATGCAAACTAAACTGTGGAGAAAGCCAACCTAAGCCCCCTGCCTGACACACACACACTCACCAAGGAGGGGGGAAGGAGACCCGGGGGGGGGGGAGACAGCCAGTCTCCACAGATGCAAAAGGGGACAAACAACATCTGCATAGAATCACCCCAGGGGGGAAGGCAGGAAGCATCCCCAGGTTTGTCAATGCTCTCGCATGTCAGCCCCGTCTACATAAGACTTGAATACCTCTCCAAGAGCAGACACTTCGGCACCCCTAAGAAATGGCCACTCAACACCATAGGATGGGACCATTAAGCAAGTGGCTTCAAAGGGACCCCACCCCACGGGGGGAGGGTGTCACCCCACCTGACCCAAAAGGCCACCCCTCAGGGAGGGTGTCAACCCACCTGATCATGGAGGGAGGGGCTACCTGAAACACCAAGGTATAAAACACCCTGCGCAAGGGAACTGGGTTGTTGGACCTGATCAACAATCTTGCCCCATTCCTGGGGTAAGAGAACGAAGGATCGGCAACCCCGGGTAGCCACACCCGGCACACTCCAGCTAGCTGAAATCACTGGTCGCTTGGGTTGACCGGACCCCCGGGAAACCAAGCTGAAATCACTCACAAGCCGCTTGGGTAGACCGGGCCTCCGCCGGGAACCCAGCTAGCCGCTTGGGTAGACCGGACCTCCGCCGGGAACCCAGCTAGCCGCTTGGGTAGACCGGGCCTCCGCCGGGAACCCAGCTAGCCGCTTGGGTAGACCGGGCCTCCGCCGGGAACCCAGCTAGCCGCTTGGGTAGACCGGGCCTCCACCGGGAACCCAGCTAGCAGCGTGCGGTTGACCGGGCCTCTGCCGGGACCCGAGCTGAACTAACTAGCTGAGAGCCCTGAAATCACAGTGTCCTTAAGACTTCTTGCTTGCTACTTTGTACCGTACTGATAAGCTGTATTGCTGGCGTGTGTCTGGGTTTGTGAAGGTAATGTTGTAAATAAACTTGTTTTCTAAAAGATACTTCTGTGGCTATAAGTTATCACTTTGTTCTGGGCTAAGGGTGATAGTCGCTGGGGATCTCAGAGAAGGCCGCCCCAGGACTCGCTACCCCCTTAGCATTGAACCCACGCAGAAGACCCGGTTGTCGGTCTTCCACTTAAACTAATTCCCCCCCATCCCTAAAAAGTAACATGTGCACACAGCCCTGGGGAGCAGTGTAGCCCACCGGATTCATTTACACATGGTGAAAAAACTTTCTACAGTGTATTGGCCCTCCTGGCCTGCCATTCCAGGAAGTGCCGGAGTCAGCTTTTAGGCCAGTGTTCTCCAACCTTGGGTCCCCAGATGTTTTTGGCCTACAACTCCCAGCATTCAACTCCCATACAACTCCCAGTGTTCTCCAACCTTGGGTCCCCAGATGTTTTTGGCCTACAACTCCCAGCATGCCCCAGCCAGCATAGCTGGCTGGGGCATGCTGAGAGTTGTAGGCCAAAAACATCTGGGGACCCAAGGTTGGAGAACACTGTTTTAGGCACTGCGTTTCCCGCTTCCGTTCCAATGTTGCCAGCAGCCAGTCCCTTGCATGGATCATTTCTATAAGCCTCCTACTTGGTTATGCACTAAACATTCCTAGTTGGTTATAGGATTCATAGGATTCATAGAGTTGGAAGGGGCCTACAAGGCCATCGAGTCCAACCCCCTGCTCAATGCAGGAAACTAGTGGAGGGGTCTCCCATCCAAGTAATAACCAGGCCTGACCCTGCTTAGCTTTCCACACTCAGACAAGCTGAGCCAGCGTGAGCCACAGGCCTGTTATATACATAAATACAGGTTATATTTATTCCCCTTGCCCCTATGCCCTCTTTATTAAATACTGGAACTTACCAAACTTCAGTGTTTTTGTAGGTGGGCTGGGAAGGGACTGAGGAATATGGAGGAAATATTTTGGACAGAGGTATGGAAGGTACTCTCCCTAAAATGAGAGTACGTAGACAAGTAGCTTTATATGTGACCATTAGGGAATATACATTTAGTTGTTGTGAGTTCTTTGGGACAGGGATCTATCTTTTCCATCTCTCTCTTTCTCTTTGTTCTTTACCTTGAGCCCTGGAGATAGAGTGAGATATAATTCCAAGCAAATAAAGAATAGTAGATGCATAACTGATCATATAAGACCAGGGCTAACATCCGGAGCCCCTGGGATTACTTTTGAACATGGGGTCAATTAATTTTAAACATGAAAAAACGCATTCCCATTTGTTCTTTTTATAGGATCACACATTTACCTGATAATGCAATCCCTTTAATGCAGAGCAATGGCTTAAGAGAGATCAGCAAGACAAATGACATTATGCTAGATAACACCTGCCGTTCAACACACTACTAAGTAATACTTAATATTTTCACTTACATGAGAAGCTTCATAATTTATCATCCACAACATAAGCAAGTTCAATTTAATGTTGGTTATAGTGGGAGGCACTCAACTGAATCATTCATGTATAAATGTCATTATGAGTCTTATTATGGTGTTTAGTATAATAAACTAGTCTGCAATTCACTTCATCTGTAAAATGCCTACCCATCAGATGCACACATCTTTCTTTTAGGAAATACCGGTATATTTGTGTGGCTACCTCATGTGGCCAATTCTGATGTCTCCAAAAACAGAATAGAAACAATGAGATTTGGGGATAGCCTCTATGTGCAGGGTGGTGGACACTACTTATCCACTATTATGGTTTTTTTGTAGGGATGTGCAACTCCAAGCCACCCCGCCCTAGCCTAAGACATATTTTTCTAGCCTTATCACAGTTCTTGGTTTCCCTCAAATTCCTTGGAAGTTTCTCCTGAGAGATCCCCAGATTTTCTTAAAAATCTGCTGATGCATTTTAACATTCTTTTCCCATATCTATACTGGTTTCTCCTATATTCTTTTCATATACACATATTTTTGCCCTCTTATGGAAAGGACACTCAAGTATGATTTGGGAGCAATATTGGAAACACAAGCAGCTTGCCCTAAAGGTTCATGGATGCTGCAGTGCGTATATGGAGCTGTAACTTGAGCAATGGTCCCCCCTTTCACTTTAATTCTGGGGACAGATCTGTGCTGCATACACATAGCTATCCTGGGCATTGGCATCATTGCTAATACTTAAGATCCATGTGATTACTGAAGCTGCTGAGGATGTGCTGATATAAGCTCAAAAAGCATATTTGACAGACCTAAACAAAGTACTGAAACATACTCACCTTGTATGTGAAATTTGTTTCATTTTTCACCAGAATTTACACAGTTTGCACCTCCTGGAATGGAATGCGGACATGAATGCCATCTGCAGTTGAGGTTCATGCATTTCTGAGTTTGCAATGTGATTCATGAAACAAAACACACACACACACACACACACACACACAAATGCATTTGAAAAATGTATACATTTGAGAAATGTGCATGAAAAATTCGCACTTTTGAAAAATGTGCACAAACATGCTTTAATCAATAGGAAGAAAATGTGCATATTTCAAAAATGTGCACAATTGATGGGTACATTTGGAAAAATGTGCACGAAATGCGCATAAATGTTCCTGCAAAAAGCAAAACAACAACAACACCCCCAGTTCGCAATCTGATAAGGACATGAGTCAGAAAAAGCTTCAAGGTAGAATCTGGAGAACCTCAGTGAGCTCAGGTTTTGCTGATTAGCATACCACTAACCTTGCTGAATATGTTCATTCTTTTGAAGCTAATTAATTATATTTTGTTTCCCTGACTGCTGCTTTGTTCTCCATGTCATTTTCCTGCTTTGCTAACATCATCCTCATCTTCATTGTGATTTTATCTGATTGGCTCTGGCATCTCACACGATTCTGTTCACAAGGGGTTAGATCCAGAGTTAGTCACACTTGGAGTAGACCCATTGATTCAGGCTTCTCTGAAAGCAGTTTCCTGTGTAGCTTTTGTATTTACAAACTGGCTTCATCTATCATTACATAAAATCAAAATGACATATAGTCATTACATGTCTTTAAGATTGATGCAATACTTGATCTGTCATTAAGGGTATTTCAATCTAGTTGTTTTGATTTGGTTGTTGCAAAATTTGTCAGCTCATCACTCATTTTAATCTACCTTTTCCAAAATTATAAAAAATATAACTGCAATTTCATGCCAGTTTGTGTTCTAGGAACTCATTCTGAAACCTGCTTAAGTTGGTTTTCAATTCTGTTAACTCATATTTTGTTTAGATTTTTTTTTAAGGCATATTTTTTTTATAACCTGCTATTTATTAGTCCCGTTACATGAAGTTCCCACACAGAGGGCATGACTGAGCCAAAGTGAAACATTTCTAAATCCAGAGGTAAACTGATATTACGGGCAAAGGGGTGGTGCCCCCCTGCTTCTCCCACTCTTCCCAGACCCTCCCAGCCATCAAGCAAACAGTGTAGATGTCACCGGAGTTACCCCCTCCTCTTCCCCTGTTGCAAGCCGAGTCTTCCATTGCTGCCTGTGAGGCTACTGCGCATGTGTTGTGGCTGCACATGCTCAGAACATTCCCCCAGCTCAGCAGAGCAATTCAGAAGGGGCAGGAAAGGCAGGACATTTGTAAGGCATGCTCTCCCTGCTTCTCAGATATGGACATGTTTGGGTCTCCTTCACAGAACCCAGTGTCTACTTTTGTGAATTGGGTAATCTACTAACATACAGATAGCCAATTGTCTTTTTTTAAAAAAATAAATTGAAAAGAAATCCAATGTTCTGCCTGAGCAGACCACCAGCAGTGTTGACCCAATGCCTGCCTTGTGACTAGTCTTACTTAACTGGTTGTGCCTCAAAGAGTGGGGTGAGTTTATAAGAGAGTGGGGGCAGGTGTGTGCGAAAGTGGGGTGAGTGTGTGAGATTGAGGGGTGAGAGAGTGTTAGATTTCTAGTACTACTTCGGCTCCCCACCACCAGCAGACTGTGAGTCCCCCAAATGCAGAGACTACTTGAGAGAATCTGTAAGAATTAGAGAATGTTTCTTTCCCAAATTATATTAAAATACAAAGGACAGAAATTAAAAGAAGCCAGAGAACTCACCCTGAATGGGGGCCCCAGTCTAGTGATAAATGAGGCCTAAAATATGTAAGGAACTCAATGCCCGGGTCATAAGGATGGCATGGGATTAGTAGATGATAAATTATGCTTAGATAGGGATGACATTGAATAAGTAGGTAACAGATAAATGAAGAATCCTCCCTTTCTGGAAACACAGACCAGGCATAAAAATGTGTCAAAAGAAGAGGTGTCTGCTGATGGGAGAGTAAGAGGTCAAAGTTAAAATGAAGTTAAGGAATGTGTGGAAGAGCCAATAGGAAATTAGAGTAAGGGGATACAACACAACAAGAGGAGGGTCTATAAACAGGGGCGGGGAATAATGTATTCGGTTTAGGCGGTCGGGATAGGCTGTGAACCTCAAAGTACCCAGCCAATGGGGGAATGAGGGAGGAACCCTGCGGCCGGGCATAGGGAATAAAAACACGCTGCTTGAATGTTAAGGTGTGCCTACCTGCATAGCGCACCCACTCTTGCAAGACTGTATTCAATAAAAAGTGCTTTGCTTTCACCAATTTTCTTGTCCAGAGAACTCTTTCTTTTTACAGGACTTGAACAAAGTCACTTCTAACAAATTGGGGGCTCGTCCGGGATCCTGCCATCACAGTTGCTGGCTGCCATTGCCAACCAATGGGAAGACGCGTCCTACTGAGTTCAGTAGTCTCCTTGGTGCCAAGGGTGGTCAGTGACGGACTGGCCAAGAAAACCCGAGATGCTGGACTGGTGAAAGGCACTTAGGAGAAACCGGTTGGGTAGGCACGAGATCGGTCAACCAGGCAACTCTGTGCACAGACCAAGGTAAGAAAAATTGGGCTATTTATGTTACCTTGGTGGTTGGGATAAGGGCAGGAAAATTTTCCCTTAAAGTACTGCTCTTGGATATCGAGACTGAATGTGGAGTGTGTGAGACGTGTCCCAGACACGAAGTGAGTGTGGCGTCCCAATCTGCGGTTCCTGTACCTCCGAGAGGGGGGTGGCCAGAGAAGGACGAAGTGGTTGGTTAACAAGAAGCGTGAAAGGGTCTCGATGGGGAACTATAGTTCCAAGGTTGGGTCAGGAAAGATCCAGGAAGAAAAGGTGCCTAGGGAAAGGATTGATATTCCGCCAAATAGTCCCTTAGGGCGGATGTTAAAACTATGGAAGGAAATTCCATGTACTCAAAACAAGGATAAAAAAATATATGATAAATTTCTGTTGTTTTGTCTGGACTAAGGAGAGTATTAGACCACCTGCAGTCTTCTGGCCTAAGTTTGGGGCAGGGGAAATGTGGCTGTGTCAGACATTAAACATCCATGTAAATAATAAAAGACCATATTCTCAAGAAGAATCTGATTATGCCAAATGTTGGGTGGAGAATGGGATAGAAAATATATGCTACCTAGGGGGAAAGACAAAGAAAGAGAAAGAAAAAGTTTCTGAGAAAGACCCTGAATGTTGGGACCCTCTGTCTCGGCTACCGCCGCCATATGCACCCCTGGGTGGAGGGGAAGGGGCTGGCGGAGCCGACCCAGAAGTCCCAGCTGAAACAGCACCCCAGGCTAGGGAAGCTCATGTGACCAGAGAGGTAGCCCAATTAAAACAAAACACACAAAACCTTCCCTTTCCTGAGGGAACTCGGAGAAGAACCAAGAGTGCCACACTAGGGTCAGATAGAGACAAATGGGGAAGATCAGAGGATCCATCCCCAGATGTGACTCACGGAGGGACAAACATGTACCCTCTAAGGGAAGTCCCGACAGGTCCAGGGCAAATGGGGTATGTAAATGCCCCACTTAATAGTTCAGACATAAGAATTTTTAAGAAGGAAATGAAGCCTCTGATGGAAGACCCAGTGGGGCTCGGAGAACAAATAGATCAATTTTTGGGACCTAATACGTATACATGGGAAGAGTTGATGTCCATCTTGGCCATCTTGTTCTCTGGGGAAGAACAAGCCATGATCAGAAGGGCAGCCCTGTCTGAATGGGACAAGGAACACCCTCCTGGACAAGGGGTGGAACCAGCTGATCAAAAGTATCCCAATCTTGACCCTGGGTGGGATCACCAGAGGAATTCACACAGGATTAAAATGAAAGACCTTAGTACCTTAATGATCAAAGGAATTAAACACGCAGTCCCTAGGTCCCAGAATCTGACCAAAGCCTTTGAGGTACAGCAGAACAAGGAGGAGTCACCATCTGACTTCCTTCAAAGACTAAAAGATCAAATGAGGAAATATTCTGGTATGAGCCTTGAAGATCCAGTGAGTCAGTCCCTCTTAAAAGTCAATTTTGTGACAAAGTCATGGCCAGATATTAAAAAGAAACTTGAGAAAATAGACAGTTGGAGTGATAAAAATATCGAGGATTTATTAAGAGACGCACAAAAAGTGTATGTAAAAAGGGAGGATGAAAAAGAGAGGAAGAATATAAAATTGATGGTGAATACAGTGGACCAAGTTATGAAGAAAAAGATGGAGGCTAATGGTCAGAAGGGACAACAAGGAAAAATGTGGAGGGGAAAGTGTAAACAGGGAAAACCAGGCTCAAGCAGACAAAATCAGGATGGGCAGTTGGGGACAGGAAGAGGTCAAGAAAGAGGAGGACAGAGAGCTGGATGTTTCCAGTGTGGAAAAGTAAGACATTTTAAAAGAAAATGTCCCGAGATCCAAAGGGAAGAAAGGATTATCCCACTAATGAATATAGAAGAGGATTAGGGGAGTCAGGGGTATCCTTTTAAAAGGACCCACCGGGAACCCTTGATAAATTTAAAGGTGGGGCCAGGAGAAGAGGATACAGTATTTCTTGTAGATAGTGGAGCAGAAAGAACCTCCCTTAATTACAGACCTGTAGGAACCCAACTGTCCAATAATTTTGTACTAGCGTCAGGGGTAGGAGGCCAAATTCGGACCCCAATGTTTGAACCAATGCAAATTAAACATAAGAAAGAAGAAACAATGTGTCAGCCTCTTTACTTACCAGAATTAGGCACGAATTTGTTAGGAAGAGACATGATGACAGAACTAGGGCTAGAAGTAAGGGTGGAAAACAAAGAAATGGTGGTAAAGATGGCAGTTCTTTCAGAGGAAGATATCAAAGAGATAAACCCCGAAGTATGGGTTAAAGAGGGGAATAGAGGAATTTTAGATATACCTCCATTAAAAATAAAGTTAAAAAGGGAAGGTGAAGTAGTATGTCAGAAACAGTATCCTTTACCATTGGAAGGAAGGGCTTGAAGCCAGTCATAGAAACTCTGGTGCAAGATGGGTTGTTAGAACCTTGCATGTCACCTTATAACACCCCTATGTAACTACCAGTAAAGAAACCAGATAGTAGTTACAGATTGGTGCAGGACCTAAGGAAGTTGAACCAAATAGTTCAGACCAGACATCCTGTAGTGCCTAACCCATACACTCTTTTAAGCAGAATTCCACATGAACATGGGTGGTTTAGTGTAATTGATCTTAAAGATGCATTTTGGACCTGTCCTTTGGCTGAGGAGAGTAGGGATATGTTTGCCTTTAAGTGGGAGGATCCAAATACTGGAAGAAAACAACAATTCCGATGGCGAGTCCTCGTACAAGGATTCACTGAGAGTCCAAACTTGTTTGGACAAGTATTGGAACAACTCTTAGAGCAATTTAAAATGCCATCAGGAACGCTCCTCCTCCAGTATGTGGATGACCTTCTAATTTCAGGGAAAAAGAAAGGCCCAGTGGCGGAGGCCACAAAAGCGCTGTTAAATTTTCTAGGACAGAAAGGACTGAGAGTGTCAGAGTCCAAACTTCAATTTGTAGAAAAGGAAGTAAAATATTTAAGGCATCTCATAAGTGAGGGGAAAAGAAGAATTAGCCCTGAAAGAGTAAAAGGGATAGTCGAAACACCCCTACCCAAGACGAAAAGGGAATTTAAAAAGTTCCTAGGGTTAACAGGATACTGTAGGTTGTGGATAGATTCCTATGCGGCTAAAACTAAAGAACTGTATCTGAAATTATTGGAAGAAAAGCCAAATGAATTAGTGTGGACAGATGGAGAAAAAGAATTGATAAAAATCCTAAAGCACGATCTGATAACTGCTCCAGTATTGGCTCTTCCTTCTTTAGACAAACCATTTCATTTGTTTGTCAGCATACAAGAGGGAACAGCTTTGGGAGTGCTCACCCAGAAATGGGGAGGACAGCGAAAGCCAGTAGCATACCTATCAAAAATTCTGGATCCGGTCTCCCGAGAATGGCCAGAATGTATTCAGGCAATATCAGGAACAGCTCTGTTGGTAGAAGAAAGCAGGAAGCTAACTTTTGGAGGGGCACTAGTGGTCAGTACGCCTCATCAAGTTCGCACCATTTTGACACAAAGGGCAGGGAGATGGCTAACAGATTCTAGAATCTTGAGATATAAAGCGGTCTTAATAGAAAAAGAGGATTTAATCCTCACCACTGAAAATTGTCTGAATCCAGCCACGTTTCTGACAAAAGGGAAACATGAGTGTGAAAATTTAGAGTACAATTGTCTGGATATCATTGAATATCAGACCAAAGTGAGACAAGACTTAAAAGACCTTCCACTGCATGAGGGAACTTGCCTATTTATAGATGGGTCCTCCCGTGTATTGGAAGGAAAAAGACACAATGGGTATGCCGTAATAGATGGTAACACTAAAGAACTAACAGAATCAGGAAGGTTGCCCAATAACTGGTCAGCCCAAACCTGTGAACTGTATGCTTTAAATCAAGCCCTCAAAGCTTTAAAAGAAAAAGATGGGACCATCTATACGGATTCTAAATATGCTTATGGAGTAGTACATACATTTGAAAAAATATGGCACGAGAGGGGATTAATAAATAGCAAAGGAAAAGAACTAGTACACGGAGCACTAGTACAAGAAGTGTTAGAAAATTTACTTTTGCCTAGAGAAATAGCGGTGGTCCACATAATTGGTCACCAAAGAGGTGCATCCTTTGAAGCAAGAGGGAATGCATTAGCAGATGAAGCAGCTAAAGAAGCTGCTATGGGAGAAGAAGTAGTAAAAATGAACATGCTAACCCCTAGGTTGCCAAAAACAAAAGAAAGGCCGGTATGGACGGAAAGGGAGATGTTAGGACTAAAAGAATTAGGAGCAACTGAAATAGAAGAGGGGAAATGGATACTCCCAGATGGCAGAGAAATGGTCAACAAACAAATAATGAGAGAAATTATGGCTATTTTACATGAAGGGGGCCATTGGGGAGTCCAAGCTATGTGTGATTTGGTACTTAGAGAATATGGGTGTATCGGGATACACACAGTAGCAAAGCAGATCTGCGAACGGTGTATGATCTGCAGAAAAATCAACAAAAAGGTGCTAAGAAAGCAACCACCAGGTGGGCGCAAGCCAGGATTGCGTCCTTTCCAAAGTATCCAGGTTGATTTTACAGAACTCCCTCCAGTAGGCAGGTTGAAATACATACTGGTCTTAGTAGATCATTTAACCAACTGGGTAGAAGCATATCCAATGTCAACTGCCACTGCAACTGGAGTAAGTAAAATTATCCTGGAACACATTTTGCCCAGGTATGGAATAGTGGAACATATTGATTCAGACCAGGGGAGTCATTTTACTTCCAAGGTATTGAAAGGAATAATGGAGGGAGTGGGAATTAGTTGGGATTATCATACACCATGGCATCCTCCATCCTCTGGAAAAGTGGAAAGAATGAATCAAACGTTAAAAGCCACCTTGCTCAAATTGATTTTGGAAACTAAATTACCTTGGACTAAATGTTTGCCCCTCGCTTTGTTAAGGATAAGGACCGCCCCACAGAAGGATATAGGAGTATCCCCATATAAGATGCTGTTTGGTCTTCCATACATGGGTCAACTTGGAGAATTGCCCCAATGTGAGACCAAAGATCGGTTTTTAAAACAGTATATACTTGGGCTGTCGTCTTCTTTATCTTTTCTTAGGAGGAAAGGACTCCTAGCACAAACGCCACCCCTGGAATTCGCAGTCCACAATATACAACCAGGACAGTGGGTGTTGATCAAATCGTGGAAAGAAGCCAAACTCCAACCGGAGTGGGAGGGGCCTTTCCAAACGCTCCTGAATACAGAAACCGCAGTCCGGACAGCCGAAAAAGGGTGGATTCACTATACGCGAGTGAAAGGGCCTGTAGAAGAACCTCCAAACGCTAACACTTGGACAGTAATTAAAACACAAACACCCACAAAAATAGTTCTTAAGAAAGTTACCCATTAGATGGACAATACCATAGGGGATTCTGTACCAGGGTGGGATGCAGGACCAGATAACAACCCGGATTGGGATCCAGTGGAAAGATATGCAACAATAGTAGGTCCATTAGTGGACAGCTGGACTACAGGCCCAGGATCATCTGTGATCTGGAAAGAAATCTTGTGCCCATTCTGGGAATTAAGGATAGAGAAAGGGGACTTAGCGTTACCTAAATTAGGAACTGGGGAGCCAGTTCAGTTTTGGGTCATAAGATACCAACGGGTAGGAACTCAAGGACAGTGGCATGAGTGGTTTTTTCTTAGGAAAATCGGTGTCCGAGAAGTAGAAGGATATGAGTTACAAAACGAATTAGCAGTTCAAAATCGAGGCATTGGGCGTTGGGCCCACCAGGTGATCCAATTACCCCCACAGCTGAATAATTTCCATGAGTTGGAATGTAAGCAGTGTAAGTCAAAATTTAGATCAAATAAGGGAGGACTACTAAATCTGGACGATTCAGACGAAAGCGGAACAGACGAGGAACTCCCATACACAACCTCTGATCCTTGGGAAGGAGAAACAAAGGGGTACATGTATTGTGGAGAAGGACTGTGGGCAGACCTGTAGTGAATGGGAGGGCCAAGTCCACTAGTGCTAGAAACTAGATCCTTACCTGTCCAAATCCAAGGTCAACAAAAGGTGATAATTGTGCAAAAGAATTCCCGAGGTGGAAGACCTCAAATAATAGGAAATATTACTGTAGACATAGGATCCACACCCAGAGAGATCCCTCCAGGGGGAATCCCTTTGTTCCCAGGGTGGAGGATACAATATAATGCAAACTAGAGAATTAGTTGTAGCTGAAATAATCCTTGTAATCTTTCTTATTCTTAGTGGGTTAGTAACTATATGTTATATCTATAAACACAAGTTCTTTGGGATTTCCGCGTCAAAAGAATTGACAGAGGATTAGAAACTTTCAGTTCCTTAAAAGATTGTAACCATGACAGCCCGATTAATTTGTATAGGTATACTGATATCTCTGGTTGGCAACATCTCCACTATGTTTGTAATAAAAATTAGAGAAAGTAGTCAGACTCAAGTTGTAAAATTCGATGCCTGCAGCTTGTTGAAATGTGGAGATTTGAACACTCAGAGACAGTGGAGTTCCCAAGACAAATATATGTGTGTAGGGACGCCCTGTCGTTACTGGTCCGAAGTCTTGTGAACCACAAAATCCCAAGGATGGACGGCAGCGTCTCCTCACTCTAGAATAAAAAGTATGGTTTCAATTCGTAAAGGTCCTACTCGGTCAGATTGTAAAGAGGGGACTTGCAATCCAGTATGGGTATCCATCGTCCAAACATCTTGGAATGAATATCCCTCTGGTGGCCGGCCAACCAAATTCTCAATAAATCAGACTTCGTTTGGCATGGGAATAAGTGTTTCTGGAACTGATCCCATTGCATGCTGTTTTAGATTAATAGTAGAAAAGTCAGATTCTAATGACCAAACCTTAGAGGCAACTGTCATGCCCAAAGTTAAAACTTTCCAAGCTCCTCTGAATTATCCGAAGGTAGTGACAGTAGTTGAGATTGAAGATCTACGCCAAACATTTGAAGTAGAAACAGGGTATGGAGACACGAACACCTGGGTTAAATGGGTGAAGTATACTGCTAAAAGTTTGAACAAAAGTAACTGTTATGCCTGTGCATCAGGAAGGCCTGTAGCACAAGTAATTCCCTTTCCTCTGGGTTGGAGCAAGGACCCCCTGGGAATGAGTTGTATAATAGCTCTGTTCCAGCATAAAGATGCTTGGGGAAATGAGACTTGCAGGTCTCTATCCCTATTGTTCCCAGCTTTAAAGTCCAAAAGTCAAAGAATGCCTCCAACATTCTCTGCTAGGCACGTCAATCACACTGCTTGTTTCTCACGACAGGTGGGGGGGTTGGCCAGGCCAATGAGAGAACTGAACATATGTAAGGAGGTATTGGACATCACATTAAGCAATGGGAATTACTCTAACTTGAGAGTGGCCAGAGCTGACTTATGGTGGTATTGTGGGGGAAAGTCTATAAGGCCAACCTTACCCGCCAATTGGACTGGGACTTGTGCTATAATACAATTAGCAGTACCATTCACCCTGGCCTTCAAAAAGGAAGTTAAACCCGAATGGCATAGTCGGAACAAAAGGAATGTACTAGTTACATCCTTTGATAAAGGGATATATATTGATGCCATAGGGGTGCCCCGAGGAGTTCCAGATGAATTTAAAGCCCGAAATAAAATAGCTGCCGGATTTAGTCTGCTCTCTTTTGGTGGTCAACCATAAATAAAAATGTTGATTGGATTAATTACATCTTTTACATCAACAGAGATTCATAAACTATACCTGAGATGCAATAAAAGGGATAGCGGAGCAATTGGATGCCACCAGTCGAATGGCTTAGGAAAATCAGATGGCTTTGGACATGGTTTTAGCAGAAAAAGGTGGCGTCTGTGTAATGTTAGGAGGACAGTGTTGTACCTTCATACCCAACAATACTGCTCCTGATGGGACAATAACAAAAGCTCTAGAGGGTCTCAATACCCTGGCAGCGGAACTTGCTGAAAACTCAAGAATAAATACTTCATTGACAGGATGGTTAGAAACATGGTCTGGGAAGTGGAAAACCTTAGCAATCTCAATGTTTACTTCCCTAATTGTGGTAGGAGGAGTCTTAGTAGCGTTAAGATGTTGTATTATCCCTTGTGTCCGAGGACTAACACAAAGACTTATTGAAACCGCCCTATCTAAGAAAATGCCACTGACCCCTCCGGCTTACGATACTAGTATGATGGTATTAGAAGACGAAACGTCTCCACCATACTATATTAAGATGGAGGAAATTGACTAAAGTGTTAGAAAAGAAAAGAGTAAAAAGAAAAAGAGGAGGGATTGTAAGAATTAGAGAATGTTTCTTTCCCAAATTATATTAAAATACAAAGGACAGAAATTAAAAGAAACCAGAGAACTCACCCTGAATGGGGGCCCCAGTCTAGTGATAAATGAGGCCTAAAATATGTAAAGAACTCAATGCCCGGGTCATAAGGATGGCATGAGATTAGTAGATGATAAATTATGCTTAGATAGGGATGACATTGAATAAGTAGGTAACAGATAAATGAAGAATCCTCCCTTTCTGGAAACACAGACCAGGCATAAAAATGTGTCAAAAGAAGAGGTGTCTGCTGATGGGAGAGTAAGAGGTCAAAGTTAAAATGAAGTTAAGGAATGTGTGGAAGAGCCAATAGGAAATTAGAGTAAGGGGATACAACACAACAAGAGGAGGGTCTATAAACAGGGGCGGGGAATAATGTATTCGGTTTAGGCGGTCGGGATAGGCTGTGAACCTCAAAGTACCCAGCCAATGGGGGAATGAGGGAGGAACCCTGCGGCCGGGCATAGGGAATAAAAACACGCTGCTTGAATGTTAAGGTGTGCCTACCTGCATAGCGCACCCACTCTTGCAAGACTGTATTCAATAAAAAGTGCTTTGCTTTCACCAATTTTCTTGTCCAGAGAACTCTTTCTTTTTACAGGACTTGAACAAAGTCACTTCTAACAAATCAAACACTGCAGCAGCCAGCACAAAAGGTGCATTGCTTTGCTTTGCTTTCTGGGGTGTATATTATTATTTTTCAAAAATAATAATAATTAAAATTCTTTTCTTTTTTAATTGGTGGTCTGGGTGAGTGGGAGCAATTGTGTGGGTTCTCAAGAAATTATTTTCAATGAAACTTGATTTCTCCCCATTTATTTTCACTCCCCCCATCTATTATTTTTATTTATTTCAAAGTCCCACCCCTCCATTCAGTTTGCCTTTTCTGTTCAATGGGGGTTGCTGCTGCTGCTGCTGCTGCTGCTGCTGCTGCTGCTGCTGCTGCTGCTGCTGCTGCTGGATTTATAGTGTTGCTCTGTAGATCTTCCTGCTTTGCAGTCAAAGAAAAGCAGATGATAAACAAAAGTCTCTGAGTTTCCTCCTTTTTGTGAGAGCTGTCAGTATTCCCAGTCCTGCCCTCAAAAACAAATATAACCACCTTAAGCTAAAATAGCACTACATCTAATTAAATTCAGAGACAAAAATATGTTTTTAAGAACATCCAGCACTTGACATTAATTAATAAGGGATTGCCAATGCCAGGTCCATAGGGACTTGCAGTTTCTTTCAGTACCCACAGTGTTGCCAATTATTTCCCATCACTACCATTCCAACACAACTACAGTACGGGGAAGAATTATGACATTTCTTTTCCAATTAGCTGAACCCTACCATTTACAAAATGCCAGTGTTATTGCTTCTGCAAATTTAGCCTCTCCAAATGCTCTCAGGATCAAATTTGTGCAAATTTGGGGGGATTGGTGCAAAACCCCTGTTCAATCACAGCTCAATTTGCACAAGTATTTCATAAGTGGCTCACGCTGGCTCAGCTTGTCTGAGCGTGGCAAGCTAAGCAGGGTCAAGCCTGGTTATTACTTGGATGGGAGACCCCTCCTCTAGTTTCCTTCATTGAGCAGCAGGGATGTTGAAGAGTCCTTGGTCTCGAGTCACGAGTCGAGTTCACGAGTCTTTGGACCCGAGTCTCGAGTCCGAGTCCGAGTCCTTGGTCCAAAATGGTGACTCACGAGTCACGAGTCATGAGTCACTCCCAAAGCTGACTCCACGAGTCCCTATTAAAATCAATGGGGTTTTTTCCCAACAAAATAAGGCTACTTCACACTCAGAGCAGCCACACAGAGTAATCTCAGGTCCTTCCTCTGCCTCTCCCAAGTACGCAACACATCAATCAAAATAAATCTTGACACACTGTTGGGGCTGCACTCCTGGTAGCCGTCCATAGTGGCCGAGCAGCGGCACACCTCGCTTCCATGCGCTCTTTGCCGGCAATCACGCTCCTCTCCACTCCTTCTGGCATAGCCCAGGGATGTTGAAGAGTCCTTGGTCTCGAGTCCCGAGTCGAGTCTCGAGTCCCATTAAAAATATTGGGACTCGAGTCCGAGTCGAGTCAGAGGGGGGACTCAGTCCGACTCACGAGTCAAGTCCTCGAGTCCGAGTCCCCATCCCTGTTGAGCAGGGGGTTGGACTCGATAGCCTTGTAGGCTCCTTCCAACTCTATGATCTATGAAATCTATGAAAGTTTCCTATTTGCATAGAATGAGCAGCAATTGCAAATGCAAGCAGGAATCGTGCACGAGCTGAGAGTGGCAAGACGATGTTCGGAGAATATTAGTGATCTCAAACATCACTGGTTCACCCCAATTCAGATTAGGACCACAGTGCTCCAGGATGGGGGCTAAATCTTCTCCCACCCATTTTGTCCCCAAAATTCCACCCACCCCCCACAGGGAGAAAAGGGCGGGTTTTTTAATCACTCACACACACACACACACACACACACTGGAATTTCAGTGAAAAAGATGGGGGAAGGTTTAAAACCCCCCTCCTGCTGGAGGTCCATGGTACTGAGCTGAATAATGGCCATGCATGCTTAAAGCTGCCACGTATACACTATGTGTCATTAGGAGAATGTTTAGTTTGGCCCTTACTGCCAGAGTTCTCAGCTCTCCCAAGCACCTTTCTTTTTCATTCCATCTTCTATCTAAAAATCTGCTTTTGCACCTCCACTTTTTATATGTTAATGACTGCCTGACTCTTGTAACTCTGGCTAATCAGAAGGACTTTGCCCAAAATTCCTTCTGCTGAGCTCTGCACACACTTTTGGAGAGCCTCTGCATTTTGAAAACTGAGACCTATGTTTCTCTTTGAGCAGAAACGTCTGCACCCAAGAGCTGAGCTCTCTGCAAATCCAAAGCTACTTCTTGAAAAACTACAGACTCCTCAGTGCCACCATGTAAAGAAAAGCCTTTTGCTAGCTTCTTATCTGGTTGACCATCTGCTGAACCTCCAGATCTCTTGCATGCTCTTAGACTTATTGAAATGTTAACTGAACTTTTAACCTTTTGGATTTTACTATGACCAGCACACAGGGAGAAAACACTAACATAATACCCAAACCAAACTTTATACAGCATTGTGTATGACAGTTCTGTTCCTTCATAATCCTACAGAGGAACCATCACTAAGCAACTGCTGCTCCTTAGTGCTGCTCTTCTTCGATATTATTGCCACTGACTTGCTCGCTTACTCCCATTTATTCCTGGCTGAGAGCTGGTGAATGAATGAACAACAGCAGTGAAAAGGAGGAGAAAAATTTGCCATTGCCTGCTCACTTTACTCTCCTGCCAGTCCTCTCCATGGTAAGTGAGTTGATAACTATGGAGAGACAGTAATGGGAGCAAGGAGCAGGCAGACCCTCTGAGGAAGGAATGACGCTGAGGGACACTGCTTTGCTCAAGGGCCAACAAAATCTGGAGCTGGCATTGCAGTTCAGAAGAGCTGACTCTGCCATCCATCAGGGATGGGGACTCGGACTCGAGGACTCGACTCGTGAGTCGGACTGAGTCCCCCCTCTGACTCGACTCGGACTCAAGTCCCAATATTTTTCATGGGACTCGAGACTCGACTCGGGACTCGAGACCAAGGACTCGTCAACATCCCTGCTTGATGCCACCTGCAGGTGCGGCCTGGACCCAGTTGCAGTAACAATCCAAGTTTATTTTTTAAAATCCTTTTCCTAAAATGCAACCTTTCAGACATTTGGGGTTTGGCTGCCTCTGCCTGCCTGTTTGGGGTTCCCAGCCTCCTCTGCCTGCCTGGTCTCTTCTTAACCAGTTCCACAGTTTGAATTGTCCAAGACAAATGCTTCTGCCTGCCTGCTTTGGGGTTCCCTGCCTCCTCTGCCTGCCTGGTTATTTTGGGTTTGTCTGCCTGGTCTGTTCTTGTCAAAATCAGTGGCAGAGTTTTGAGATAAAAAGGCACACTTGTGCCTAGAATTTATTTAAGCCACACATCTGAAGTAGCCTTATTTTGTTGGGGAAAACCCCCGTTGATTTTAATAGGGACTCGTGGAGTCAGCTTTGGGAGTGACTCGGGACTTGGGACTCGTGAGTCACCATTTTGGACCAAGGACTTGGACTCGGACTAGAGACTTGGGTCCAAAGACTTGTGACTCGACTTGTGACTCGAGACCAAGGACTCTTCAACATCCCTGCCATCCATGTAGCTCAGCTCTCATTATTAAAAAAACTGTCCTATCGGCATCCATTTTCCAAGGGAAACCAATCAAGAAACCAATGTGGCAGAAGAGTTTTATTCAATGTAAGTTATTTATTTATTTATTTATTGCATTTATACCCCGCTCTTCAGCCAGAAAAGGCTCTCAGAGTGGCTTACAAAGATTAATAATAAGACAGTCCCTGCCCTCAGGCTCACAATCTAAAAGACATGACACAAAAGGAAAAGGGATTGGGAGGGAGGAGGAAGAATGCAAAACTCAGGCACTAGTTCTTAGTTAAAATGTTCTTACAGGTTTTCTTTCTTTTTTCTTCTTTTTTTGGGGGTGTGTGTGTGCAGGGAAGGGCAAAACAAGCTCCCTGCAGCTGCTCCCTCTTCAGCTGATGTATGGGGCCAGGTTAGTCTCCCCCTTGCTGTGATGTTACTCCTGGGAGGCAGGGGGTGCAGCCTCCCAGTGGCCCTTGCTTCTCTGGCCGATCCAGAGTCTGCCGCCCCAGGGAACTGTCAGTTGGAGCTGTGTGCTCCTTCCGGCAGGGAGGGGTGACATGAGCTCTCTGCAGCTGCTCCCTCTCCGGCTGATGTATGGGTCCAGGTTGGTCTCCCCCTTGCCGTGAACACTGTAATGCAGCAGTGTTATTTATAACTCTTTTTTGTCCAGTCACAATACAGTGCTGCTGCTAGTTCCTGGGCAATGCCACACCATCATCTGTCAACCTTCACTAACTTTTGAAGCTGTTGTGTTCAAACAGAAGAAAGTAGGTTTTTCAATGTTCAAGCCAAGGTATTGTGGATACACAGCAAAACGATATTCAAGGCCACCTTTCTAGAGTTCAGTTTTTAAAGTAGAAAAGGGAGATGTTTACGGATTAAGGGTTTTTACCCCACCCCCCTGAGTTCTTCAACTAAAGCCCTGCAGAGAAGACACCAATGAAGGGAATCATTGCATGAACTCATCCAATGTTTTTTCTTCACTGAAGTCTTCTCTCCCTGAAGTGCTAAAATTGAGCAGACTTTCATCCACACGTGCTCAGTCACACAAGCAAAATCTACCACACAGCAGAAAATTTGCAATAAAAACTTTAAAAGCTTTTTCTTTTCTTTTTTTTAAAAAATAAATCCCTGTTATTAAGAAATCAATTCCATTTGAGTTCATAGGTTACCTGCAGGGAAAGTTTTTTTTTTTAAAAAAAAAAGTCCCCTCAACCCTTACCCGCCTCCCTCAAAAGAATTTATGATAGGCCATGAGAAACCACACAAAAATAAGAAGGCCTCTGTTTAAAAGAAAGCCAGATCAGGTGTTTTGCTGGAAATGTGTTGTGTATATTAACTCATTACATAAACATAAGTAGAATCAGAAAGCTGCTCTTCATGAAAAGTTTTATACACACACACACACACACCATAAGATTTATTCCATTAGGAAATAGTTCTGCAAGGAAGTAGAAAGCATTACTGCACCACACTCTAAAGCACTGATCATCTGTGATGGGATAAAACATTATGGAAAGCCTGAAAGATCTGGGCATGAGGTGTTAATAGGTTGGATATTTGCTAAAGCTCATTTTCCTGTCCTCTGGAGAAGCCAGCTGCTAAACAGAGATAAAGCCTGAAATTCTTCCATAATTGTTCAAACTCTGCGTCTGGTGACAGCTGTGATTTTAGTGGATCTCCCAGTGATAAAAGCCCTGTTCAGGTATTTTAAATTCACATAGGGTTGACATGTGCGAAGCGGGAGTGGGAACAAGCACTCTAGCTTCACCCCCCTCTGTCATCATTCTCATCTTCCTCCATGTGTAGATAGTGACTGTCTGTACCAGAGGAGCCGCCTCTGTGGAAAATCAGGGTTCTATGGTGCAGAGAGCCTCCACTGAGAGAAGAGGCTCCCCACTGCAGACAGTTGTCCTCTACACACGGAGGATGACTACACACATTTAAAATGCCCAGACATGGCCAAAGCCAAAATGAATCTGAGGAGCAGGTTCTCCACTCTGGTTTGAGAGTGTTAGAAGTCCTTGGTACAGGATGTTTTCAGATTAAGAAACATGATGCCATTACCTCAGCATTCAGTATTCATGTGCCCCTGAGCTGTTGGCAGCCTCCCCCATCCCAGCTCATTTTGCGGCAACCCATCATTGTAGATAAAGCACAGCCCTCAAAAGACCAGGAGGACACCCGGCAGAAGGTCATGTGGCTACCCAGCCCAAGTCATAGGCTTTCAATATTCATTCAGGGTATTATTATTACTCACTAGTAATATGTCCAGCATTAGTGGGTGATTGGCTGAGTGTGAAGTGGAGCTCGTACACTGAGAAGACGCCTTTGGGGTGCAGTTTGTTTCTGTGCCCTTTGCACACATCGCATGGGATTTCTGTTAGTGAAGGCCAGACCACTAACCACTAACCACTAGTCCTCAGACCATGTCAGAGGACTAGTGGGTCGGATGTGCACTCAACACAGCAAGTGGTTTACTTCCTCGTATGAATGAATGGCAAGCATCCATGTCCATGAGAAAAAGTAGTTTGTGTCAACTGCTAAAATAAACAGCGTGGCCAAGATCCAAAGTGCCATCTACAGTGTCCCTCGTGCACACAGGGGCTTTAGCCTCCACTTTCAAACAGCAATTCCCTCCCTTTGGGAAAGCCATGCAAACAATTGGCGATCCATGGTATGATTGTATGAAGTGTGAGGGGTTGCTGTCAGAATGGGAAATTGGCAAAAAAACAAACCAACCCTCTCTTATGCGCACAGAAGCTTTTTGCATACACATGCAAAATGTGTATCTTTGGATCCTTCCCCATCTTTTCTTTTTCTATTCCTTCATCAAGTACTGTACAATATGTAATGGTGACAATCTAGCTTGTCAGAAACAAAACAACAACCTACAAACACCGATTAATGGATTAGCAGACTTTGCATTATCAGGAGCTCCTTTAACACTGTTGCAATTTAGCCCATGGCTAAATTGGGTACGTATTTCTACTGTAAGAAGGACCAGTTTTCCTAAACAGAACTAATGTCAACATGACATTTTAAAAATAAAAAGACCAGTTAAAAAGACACGTTTACAGTATTTGTCCTCAACTTCATCGTCTAACCTGCATCTTAAAGAAGAATTTTGTTTTGTAAGGGGGTATCAATTACATTTGAATGAACCCATAGAAAACTGAGCTATGGAGTCTTTATTACTCAAATGTTTCCATAACAAAGAAGTATAAACATTATCACAAAAGCCATTTTCTTCCATTGATTGACAGTAATTTCAGTGCATGCCCAATTCTCCATTATGAAACATTAAGCCTTGCAAAAGTATTCATAATGAAATGATAACATTCCATCTGCTCCACAATGAGGATGTAAAGTGATAAAAAAAAAAAAAGCAAAGCTTTATTATTAGCTGCATTGTTAACACCGTGATTCACAAACCACTTACAGCCGCTGTGAACGTTTTGAGGAACTAGTGGCGATAAAAGGATGTTCAAGAATTCCCCACATACCATGTGGGCAAATCCGAAGGGAAACCTGTGGATCTTTCTCATGGAGAGATGGGAGAGCTGCATTGTTTGGGAGAGATGAAGAATTTGCTCCTTCACATTACATTTGTAAAACTTCTCTCTGCAAGGAATAGGGCTGGACCAAATTAACAAGGACCATTTCCCAGCCATTTCACTCACCTCGAAATCGGCTGTTTTGTTTTGGGGATGAGGCGATTTTGTTGGTGTTGTTAGAAGAGAATTGGAGTGGGCACCATTCTGCTTTCCCCCAGAAAGGCCTGATCTGAGGTGCTTTTTAATTTGTGAGACATTTAAAAATGGCTGCCACCATTTAAAATCAAAAGTCAAAATGGCTACCTTCTAGCTACTCACTGGGAATGGCCAGTATAGTGGACAGCAGTTGCATATCTATAGAAAACACACATACTTTCACAGAGTCGGCAGATTGTTCATCTAGTAGTTCATTTTATTCAAGTGGTGCAGTGTTAAATAACCCTCCAAAAAAGGAAAGGAAAAAAAGGCATTATTGAAGCAGGGTTGTTAAAAATATAAAGTCACAGGGTGCCATTCCATGCAATGGTATTTTTAAACCTGAACTGCTAGAGAAAACATTTTTTTATGTTTCTTTTTTTATCTTTTTTATAAGAATGTTTTGCAACCTCCCACCTGCAAGATGCTTCAAAAGCAGACCCAAAGGTTTAAAAGTGATCTAAGAGACAGTGTGTCCCTGTCTTTTTTTCCTCTTATATTATCCAGTAAAGTGGCATAAACACTTTTTTTTTCCTTCAGGGAGAGAGCTGAAGCCAAGTTATTTCAAATCCTCACTTCTCCAGCTCTTGAACATATAATCTACTCCTCTCTCCCCTTGCTTTCCCAGTTCCCTTCTCAAACCTCTCCTTTATCCTTTATTTCAATTCCTCTGGCCTAGTATTCCTTGCTCTCCTTCCGCCCCATCTTCTACCCCACCTTTCTCATGTATTGCTGCTGCTATTATTATTATTATTATTATCATTATTATTATTATTATTATTATTATTATTAGTATTAGTATTATTTCATTTCTATACCACCCAATAACCGAAGCTTTCTGGGTGGTTCACAAAAATTACAAACCACAAATACAAGATAATAAAATATGGTATAAATTTTTTAACATACAAAATTTAAAACAATTTCAATATGATAATGAACGTGATAAAAGCAGCTGACATAAATGTCCCATCATATGCCATTAAATGCCTGGGAGTAGAGGACAGTCTTAACCTGGTGCCAAAAAGATGACAGAAGGAGAACCAGATTTGTGTGTCATCAGCACACTGATGGCAATGCACTCCAAAACTTCAGATGACCCCACTCAGCAGTTTCATATACAGTCATGCCTTGGATTGAGAGCATAATTCGTTCCGGAAATGTGCTTGTAATCCAAAACACTCTTATATCAAAACGAAATCCCCCCAAAAAAATTTGTACAGAGATTTTTAATTTAAGCCGTACTACAGTACTTGTATTGCAAGACGTCGCTTGTATATCAAGTAATAAATAAATAAATAAATATTTAAAAATTTGCTTGTCTTGCAAAACGCTCTCAAACCAAGTTACTTGCAATCCAAGGTATTACTGTAGCTGTTAAATAGCATGGGGACAAAATAGACCCCTGAGGAACCCCATGCTGGAGAATCTGTGGGGCTGAGCAATATTCCCCAGGCACCATCTTCTGGACCTTGCCATTCAAGCAGAAGCAGAACCACTGCAATGCAGTACCCCCCACTCCCAGCTCCGATAGTCGCCCCAGGCCCAGAAGGATACCATGGTCGATGGCATCGAAAGCCTCCAAGAGATACAGCAGTATCAAAAGCATCACACTCCCCCAGTTTCTCTCCCAACATAGATTATCGTATCAGGTGACCAAGGTTGTTTCCATGCCAAAACCCAGCCTGAACCCCAACTGAAATGGAACCAGATAATTGGTCTCATCCAAGAGTGTCTGGAGCTGGTTGGCCACCATCTGCTCAAGGACTTTGCCCAGGAAAAGAACATTTGCCACAGGCCTAAAGTTGTTAAGATCTTCTGGGCCTAGGAAGGATTTTTTCAGGAGTGCTCCCCTGCTAGTTTTTTTATCAGCCAAGAGGGGCAAGGATCTAGTACAGAAGTGGTTGCATGAACCTGTCCAAGCATCCTGTTAATATCCTCGAGCTGTACCAACTGAAACTTATCCAACAAAAATGGACATGGCTGTGCTCTGGATACCTCACTTGATTCACCTGCTGTATCAATGGAGTTTAAGTCCCGGTGGATGCAAAATATTTTATCATGGAAGTGCCTAGCTGCTAGCATATGTATTATAGTGGGCCTCAGATGGATCCACAGTGTCCTTAAGGCCAGCATGTAATAGGCCCCGGATGACCATGAAAAGTTCAGCTGGGTGGCACATAGAAGATTCAATAGAGTCAACAAGATGTTGTTTTTTTACCTCCTCCTTTGCTACCATATACATGACCATTGGCACACACCAGTGTTTGACTGCATCCACTAGGAGTTTTTCTCCATCTGAACTCAAGCCATCTCCTATTTTGTTTCATTGTTCTCAGTTCCGGGTTATAGCCAGTGGAGGCTGGTGACTCCTGTTTCAATGGGGCTCCTAATCCATTGCAGGTTTTATTTGGAGCTTTATAGGAGCTTCCATGGTGTTCCATCATGGTGAACCTATTTTGGGGATGACGTTCAGCACCATGGATATCTCCAATAAAGCTTCAAATAAAACCTGCAATGGATTAGGAGCCCCACCAGTATAGGAGTCACAAGCCTCCCATGGTATACCACGGAACCGTACAAGCTCTACTGCAGGAAGGACACTCAGGAGCAATCATGTCAACTTCCTGGGTCATTTCTGCATTCCCCATATCGGCCATGGTTTTGAAGGTGCCAGCCATATCAGCTGGAATAACTCCTAGAGCCCTATGGAAACCATCTGGATCTGTTAGCCTTTGGGGTGGACCATCTTAATAGGTCCCCAACCCTTGCCACTCTCAGTCTAAACCTAAACAGGAAGTGATCTGACCACAACAAAGGGACTGATTCAAAGTCCCCACCTTCAGATAACCATCCCCATGACCAGCTGGGGGAAAAAAGAGTCAGGAGTGTGCCTTGCTACATTTGTTGGTCCAGTGACATGTTGGGACAGTCCCATGGTTGTCATGGAGACCATGATATCCTGAGCTGCCCCAGACAAGGTGCCCTCGGCATGAATGTTGATGTCCCCCAAAACCAGCAGCCTGGGGGACCTCAGGACCACATGCATCACATCTGAAACCACGTCTGTCAGCTCAGGTAGTGAGACTGCTGGGTAGTGGGGTGGGCAGTATGCTAGCAGTATCCTCAGTCTGTCCTGCTGGCTCAAGACAAGATGCAAGCACTCCAGACTAGTAGTCAGATGGACAGGGAGCCTGGAGAGAGAGAGAGAGAGAGAGAGAGAGAGAGGGGAGAGAGAGAGAGAATTCTTATATACTACAGCAGCCCCCACTCTCCGGCCCTCTAGTCTACCCTGATGCTGAACCAAGTATCCTGGTGGGCACAACTGGGGGAAACTAACTTCTCCCTATTTGCCCACCCAGGTCTCAGTTATTCATGCCAGATCAGCCACCTCATCCACTGTTAAATCTTGGATAAGGAAGGTCTTATTATGTACCGATCTGGCATTTAAAAGCAGTATTCGGAGACCCGAGGACAGGCTAACAGTACAGGCCAATCACCAAACCTGTGAGTAGACGTGGAAATAAGGCTGGGCGCGCCGCCCGAGCCTTATTTCCCCCCCGCCCCCCTCCTCGCCTCGTTTTTTCCAACGATTTGACCTACCGTCCTTGCTGCTTTCGGGCCCGGAAATGGACCCTGGGCAGGCGCAGAACGGACCATAGGGGTCCACTGTGCCTGCGCAGGGTTCCGTTGCATCATTTCCGGTACCGGAAGTGACGCGACGGACCGGATCGAGTGGCACGGGCGGCTCTCCGCGGAGCTGCCCCGAAGAGAAGGTAAGGCCTCGCTGGGGCGTGAGCGGGGCCATGTTCGGCCTCATTCTGCCCCGGCGAGGCTTCATGGTACAACTCTACCTGTGAGTGCAGGGAGGACCGGATTCCCCTTACCTGACTAGCCCTCCTTCCAATCCCATATCTCAGGCACTCCCTCCCTGCCCACAGGCATGCCCCCATAAACAGATCCCAATGAAAAAAGGATGCGGAAGTCATTTGTGCTTCTATGGCTGTTTCCTGATACATACATAACCTTTTATGCTCTGTTCCAAGAAGTATTTCAGGTTTGTCTTGGACTTAACTGAACTTAGTTCCCATTGAAATCAGTGGGACTCAAGTCATGACAAACTTTTCTGATTGATTTCAATGGGATGCACATTCAACTAATTTAGCCTGAATCCAACCCATTGCTTTTTGGTACAGCACTGAATTATGCTAAATCCAAATAATAGCTTCTGAGTTTCTTTTTTCTGATTCCTTTTGTTCAGCAGCTTCCATTCTGCATAGCATTAATGCAAGCTAAAGGAGTAACTTAAAATAAAGAATTATAAATTACTGGTAAATATACTATCTTTTAGAAGTCAGATGCACTCTGCTAGTATTGAAGAGGTTTCTCTGAAAATAAAAATAAAACAATTTCAATTTTACCGAGAGTGTTCTAGTGCTCTTTGAAACTTCAAACTCACTGGAAGAAAAAAAAGAAATTATTACATTTCTGTATTCATAAAAACGATGTTGACAAGAGAAATAGCTGAGACATAAAAAGGTGCTGCATTTTCAGTACATCTGTTTTCCAGTAGACAATTTAATACTTCTTCAACAACTTTTGGGTACAATTAATACACTCTGCCTAATGTGTGAACCTCTTGAAAAGTAAAATGGTTATCTCAGTTGGAATGCACTCAAATGCCTCTGTGCTATAGCAGAATAATTTCAAATTTATAACTGGAAAAATACTTTTCACTGTTTTACGTATTTTAAGATCATAGCTATAAAAATAAATTTAAAAAGAAAAAGAAATGCACATTTCCTGACAGGTAGTCTGAACTGGCAATTTGCAAAGCCTTCCCCATTATTTCCAAAGCCAGTTCTGCTTTTCTGAAAAGAAACATTGCATGTATGGAACATATTTCTTCAAAAGCAGATATGCAGGGGTAGGATTTTTTGAATATTTATTTCACATGTTAGTTCAGATATGAGCATTATTGTTGCCCGCTGAAAGCCGGTTTCATTGCCAGTGACAACACCAGAAGAAAATATAAGGGGTTGGCACAAAGTTCATTTCTTGGAAGAGGAGTGTGTGAGATCTGCCCCACATCTTAGATATCTGATAGGGAAGTAAAGGCAAATTTCACATTACCACTCTCTTCCTAAGCATATTTTCTCTGAAATACGTCGTACTGATTTTGATGGAGTTAACTTGTAGGTATGCTTAGGATTGCATGACAATAAAGAAAAGCACTCCGATGTGTTGAGAAAGATCATTTCCTTCAGGTAATTACAGGAGGGCAAGAGAGGGTATAAACTACTTGTTGGGGGAGTGTTTGCCCCCCCACACACACACACTCAGCAGCACTACCTATAATAACTACACATAGGTCATACCACAAAGGCACAGAGACCTGACTTGACTTGATTATGCATTGTTTTTGTGGATAGCCTTGTATTATTCATAATGTGTGATGCACAACATGCTGGGCTGTTGCTCATTACGCTTCCCCATGCAAAATGGTAACCAACTTGCAATTTATGGCTTATTTATTTCCCAGGGAAACAGGCTTTATCGCACAACTTATTGTCATCCCCACCCATTTATGGCAGCTCCATAATTATTTAGAAACCAGTTGCTATATTCAGGAAACTTATTCATAGCTGTGTGAACATGTGATTCCACCCCTCCTCCCTTTTTACTCCTGAATATGAAAATCGGAAAGAGTAAGTACAGTCATGCCTTGGATTGAGAGCATAATTTGTTCCGAAAATGTGCTTGTAATCCAAAACACTCTTATATCAAAACGAAATCCCCCCAAAAAAATTTGTACAGAGATTTTTAATTTAAGCCGTACTACAGTACTTGTATTGCAAGACGTCGCTTGCATAGCAAGTAAAAAAATATATTAAATAAATATTTAAAAATTTGCTTGTCTTGCAAAACTCTCTCAAACCAAGTTACTTGCAATCCAAGGTATTACTGTACATGATTTATTTATTTTAGACTAGCTGTTGCCTGCGGCTTCGCTCGCGTGATGAAGAGTGACCGTGCCAAGTTTGGGGTAGATCCGTCAAAACGTGATGGAGCCTATGTGCCGACGCCCCCCACACAGCAGTCATTCAGTCATTTAAAAAGTTCCCCCCCTTTCCCCCCCCTTAGAGAACATTCTAAATGGCCTAGGGGAGATTTGCATACCCACTCCTATTGGCCCCTGCAGGAATTCATACAAACATTCTAAGTGTCGTATGGGCTATTTGCATAACTGCTCCTATTGGCTCCTCCCATAGGAGATATGAGAATGGGGCGATTCCCCCCCCTTTTCACCCTCTTAGGGATGTAATTTCCCAAAATCCTTCCTTAGTGGGTGTCTACGTCATAAAAACAAGTGCCTTCAAAATTTCACATTCCTAGATTAAACGGTTTGAGCTGGGTGTTGATGAGTCAGTCAGTCAGGACTTCTTCTTTTATATATATAGATTTATAGCCTGTATTTCAATGCCATAATTCTCAAGGACTCCCTACTTTGAACCTTTAAAAAGTGCAGGAAGGCACTAAGACTGCAGTCCTGAACTACCCTTTAGGTTGGAGTGATTTGCTTTAATATATAAAGACAACATCAAAGTAAGGGATTTGTGGATTGTCAACCTGGCTCCAAAATTTACCAAATCAACAAGTACAATGTGGAACCCCAACTACTCTGCCATCTCAGTACTATAGACCATGCCCCCCAACACAACTCAGAGAGCATTAGTTATGCCTATGTCCTGTTGTAATCAAGGAAACTTCAGATATGCACAGCTAACTTGTCCCCTTGATTTCAGCGAACTTATTTTAACCTCAGGGCCCATGACTTATACACTGCTATTGAAGGGATTGCATATAATCATCAGATGAACACTAAAAGTCCACTTAATTTTAAATAAGGCCCATATCTATTGGTATGGGGAGGGCAAAGCTCCCCAGACATGAAGGAGAAGTACATCACTTCCTTTTGCAATGTCAACAGTATAAGATGGCTTAATGTACCATTTACATGTGCAAATTGTATAAATATTATTATATTTGTGGGGAGTAGATAAAATAAAGTATTGGGTTTGATTGTAAAAAAAACCTAGGGCCTAGTTCCCTGCTCAGCAATAAAGTTTGGCCATTCTTGTGGGAAGAGGGGAGGAATGGCTTAGACAATTCAGTATCTCTCAGCTTAGCCTACCCCAGAGATGTGCATTCCGGTGCCTCCACACCCCAATTGGGAGTAGGTGAGGTAAGGGATGGTGTTGCTGTTCTCCCGGAAAGTGAGGTGAAAGCCTGAAGTAGAGCCAGATGCTGTATAAGCCGGCTTCACCCTTTACAGGCCCCTCTTCACTTGGCCCACCTTCCTGCCCTAACTGGTGACAGTAAAGGTAAGAGGGATCACTTTGGGGCAAGTAGGAAGGGATAATTCCCATGCTATAAAATCCACTGATTCTCTTGCACCCCATTGCTTCTGTTGCGAAAGTGGTGGGTCCCACCAATTCTGTTCTGTGAGCAGGACCCACTGCTTGCACATCAGAGAATTTGCACTTCCCAGAGGAAACCCTGAAATTAGTGGAAACACTCATTTCTTGATAGGGACAGCTCAGTGGAGCTCCCTATGTGAGCTCTGCCGACCGACCTGCCCTGTTCAGAAACGAGTGTTTTCACTTGTTCTTGTTTCTGGTTGGCCCAGAAGCACTAAATCTTTCTTCCACAAGCAGTGGGTCCTGCTTGCAGATTGGAATTGGCAGGGTGTAAGGGAATCGGCAGAGGCATAAGTAAGTGCCCCATTGGATATTGCCCTCATGCTGCAGTGCATTAAAAAAAACACCACAGATGTGTGACTCAACAAAACCTGAGCTCTTTCAGGTTCTCCAAAATCCACCTTGATGCTCGTTCTGACTCATGTCTGCATCAGATTGCATGAAAATTTGTGTGTATATTTATGTGCATTTTTCCAAATGTTCACAGCAACTGTGCATATTTTTGAAATCTACACATTTTCACCAATTGACTGACGCGTGTTTGTGTGCATTTTTCAGAACTACACATTTTTTTCATGCACATTTTTCAAATGTATGCATTTTAATGCATTTTTGTTGTTGTTGTTGCTGTTGTTCTGTGAATCACATCCCAAACTTGGAAATGTATGGACATCAACCACAGATTGTGTTCATGTCTGCATTCAGTTCCAGGAGGTGTGAACTGGATAAATTCTGATCAACTGAAACGTATTCCTCATGCTTCCCTAAATAACAACAACAAACAAATTCACTCCAAATTACAAGTGCCTAGAAACTAAATTAACCACACGTCTTGAAGGTGGGAGTCTACAGGTGCAGTATCATTGATTCCCCCCCCCACACACACACACACAGCACACTGCCTCACAAATGCAATATGGTGCTACACTACCATGGATCTCATGTTCAAATAGCCACATTCTACACTCACCCTTCCACATCCACATTTGGGGAAAGTGTCTACTGGAAAAATTGCATGAGACTTTTTTCTAGTCTGACAATTGCATAATCATGGGAGGGAAAGCATATATTTTTGCTCATAACTATTAGCAACCATTGTAAATCAAAATGAAACCAACTGATGTGACATTTACACTAACATATATTGAACAGAAGTGGCACTCTGAGCACTTCTGTAGAAGAAATAAACAATTCTATATAAGAAATGAAAGCATCTGTCATTAGGGCTGAGTTGAGTAAGAAACACTTGGAAAATAATAAGCACAAAGAAGTGCAGGCTTCAGCTTGTTATGAAGGAGATGTAAGTGAGATGGGAAGAGTGAGAGGCGGAAGATGCCAGCCCATCAACTTTCTCCTGTTATTCCTAATATTGGACTGTACAAAATAGAGTAGTTCCTGCAAAACCATCCACCAGTATGAAAGATACAGATCAGTGCAATTTTATGGAGTAAGGTAATGACTGAAGAAGATCTTTCTTCCATCCCATTTTTCTACATTTTGGGGCACATAGTTCAAATAAAATATGAACTTAGTCTGGAGTGGCACTGGGGGTGGGGGAAATACAAACTCTATCATAGGGTTTATTAAGGAAAGGGCTGATAATAAACATCCAGTATCATAATACTTCCTTTATAAAAATCTATGTTACAGTCACATTGAGAATGAGTCTGCAGCTCAATGGGAGAGCACATGCTTTGCAGGCAGAAGGTTCGACCCCCAGCATCTCCAGACAGGGTAGGAAAAGCTCCTGTCTTAAACCCCAGAGAGCTGCTGCTGCCAGTCAGTGTCTGTCGACATAACAGGATTAGATGGATCAATGGTTTGACAACTCGATGAAAATGTCGACCCAGTGTGCGGCTGCTGTGAAAAAGGCAAACTCCATGTTAGGCATAATTACAAAAGGAATCTTAAATAAAACTGGCAATGTCATGCAGCCCTTATCCAACAAATCTATTGTGTGACCACACTTGGCATACTGTGTACAGTTATGGTCATTGCACCTAAACAAGGCATTGTAGAGTTGGGAAAAGTAAAGAAAAGAACAACTAAAATGATCAATTGAGCTGGACCAATACTTTTATGAGGAAAATTACAACCTCTGGGACTGGTTATCTTTGAAAAAAGGTGGGTGGGGGAGACATGATAGAGGTGTACAAAACTGTGCGTGGTGTGGAGAAAGTGGATAAGGAGACAGTTTTCTCCCTGTTTCATAATACTAGAACTCGGGGTCATCCCATGAAGCTGATTGGTGGGAGATTCTGGACAGAGAAAAGAAAGTACTTCTTCACACAGCACATAGTTAAGCCATGGAACTCACTGCCACAAGATGCAATGATGGCCACCAATTTGGATGGCTTTAAAAGGTGATTAGACAAATTCCTGGAGGAGAAGGCTATCAGTGGCTACTAGTCCTGTATATGCCACATCCAGTATCAGAGGCAGTATTCCTCCTTATACTAGTTGTTTGGGAATATGAATGGGATGGTGCTATTGCATTCATGTCCCACTTGTGAGTGTCCCACATTCTGTGTGAACAGAATGCTGGACTAGATGGATCTTTTGGTCTGATCCAGGATGGCTCTTCTAATGTTTTTTATGATTCAGTATGAGGCAGCTTCCTATGTTCTTAGAATGCTATGTAATCTGACACAGTGGAATTGATTGGCAGCCAATTCAGGATGGCTGAAGTACTCCTTCATACGGTTTACAGTATTGGATTGCAAGTAACTTGGTTTGAGAGCGTTTTGCAAGACAAGCAAATTTTTAAATATATATATATATTTTAAACTTGATATACAAGTGACGTCTTGCAATACAAGTACTGTAGTACGGCTTAAATTAAAAATCTCTGTACAAATTTTTTTGGGGGATTTCGTTTTGATATAAGAGTGTTTTGGATGACAAGCACGTTTCCGGAACGAATTATGCTCTCAATCCAAGGCATGACTGTATAATTAACTTATGGAACTTACTGTCAAAAGATGTGGTGATGACTACTAGTTAGACAGTTTTACAATGTGATTAGACAAATTCATGGAGGATTGGTCTATCAATGGCTATGAGCCTTAATGGCTAATTGAGTCACCACAGTCTGAGGTGAGTCACAGGATAAACCAAGGACAGGAGTTTTCCTGGAAGCATCTGGGTATGCACTGTTGGAAAGAGGGTGGTGGTGGGTGGGGGTGGTGATTATTATTATTATTATTATTATTATTATTATTACAACAATGACAACATTACATTTATATCCCGCCTTTTTCCTCTTGCAAGGAACCCAAGGCGGCTTACATAATCCTCATCTTCCTCTTACAACAACCCTGTGAGGTGGTTTAGGCTGAGAGTCAGTGACTGACCCAAAGTCACCCAGTAAGCTTCATGGCCGAGTGGGGACTAGAACCCAGATCTCCCAGAGCCCAGTCCAACACTCTAACCACTACGCAACCCTGACTCTCACTCTGGGTTATATGGCTGTTCTTATGGCTTTATGTTCAAGCAATAAGATTAATTTGGAAGCACATAATATTCTGGCATTGCTGAAGCTAAGCAGGTATGGAACTGGTTTTGTAATCTGATGAGTGAAATAGAAATTATTATTTTTTTAAGGTTCTGCCTTGATCCCAAGGCACATCTTTTAATGGTGGTTAAAAGGCTGTGCCGTACCTGTGAGATTGGTAGCCTGCAATAATGCCAAACAGCCTTGAACAAATCACTGCATTCTACCGTAATAATCAGCATCCTACCAACTAATAATGAGTCACAAAAATCTTAAGATAAATATTTTCCCTGCTAAGCACAATTAGTGAATAGTTAATGCAAAATGCTTAATCACAATGCAATAGTTAATGCAAAATGCTTAATTACAATGTGTTTCCTACCTGTTTATTTATTTTATTTATTTTATTTAATATGTTTATTTACCGCCCATCAGCCAAAAGGCTCCCTGGGCGGTTTACAAGAAAAACAGGATAAAAACAATAATCTTAAAACAAAAAATATCATTAAAATAGAAATACAATATAATACAAATACAATTAGTTGAGCCTTGACAGTTCTGCTGTTCCTTTTATGCCTTTTATACTGATGTTTTTTGCTGCTGTCTGGTTTTTTTTTAATTATTATTGTTAGCTTCATTTTTATTTTTTGTGATTGACTTGCAAGCCTTCATAGAAAGGCGAGAAACAAATGTTCAAGCCCCACATAAACAAGAGGTACATCTACGGCCTTGCAGGTGTCTCTTTCGGCTTGGATAGATGAGCTTCCCCTTGGGAGAACAGGGATCATTCCAGGGAGCTGCCTCTCCAAGAGGCCCGAAGCTACAGAGCATCGTGCTGCAGATCGTGACTCAGGGAAGTTCCTGCACACCCATCGTGACACTGTAGTGGAGTCGCTGCCCATCGGAGCTGTAATCTCGATAGATCTCATATTCCTTCTCAAAAACTCCAGGAGGTGAGGAACTTTCCGTTTCTTCTTTGACCGTGGCGAACTGGGCCGGCTGGCGGTTGGGCCGGCTCTGCTCCGGCGCTTTCTCCCCGCCCTCCAGCTCCTGCTCCAGGGAGGAGCTGGTGCTGCCTTCCCGGCTGACGTTGCTGCTGCGCCCGGGGCTGTTCCCGGTGGAGGCCCTGGGCGACTCGGTGTTCTGCTTCAGGGTCTGCAGCTTGGCCAAGGGGATGATGTCACAGTTCTGCGGGCGGTGCCACACCGTCCGCTGGGTGGTGGCATTGTAGTAGTAGAAGCGCGAGGTGTTGGGGTCGAAGAGCTCCCACCACTGGTTCTCGTTGGTGCGCTTGATGCGGACGCCGGCTGGGCAGATCCTAGACGCACTCCCCCGTGATCAGGTTGGCGTACATGCGCTCCCGCGTCCGGGGCTCGATGATTTCCACCCATTCCAGCCTCTCCGCCATCTTCTCCCCCGGGCCGGCGGGGTCGTTACCGGGCGCGGCGAGGGGCGGCGGCAGGAGCGGCAGGCGGTTTAACTTTAAGCCATTTTACTGATGGGAGACCATAGCTGAGACAAGGACTGGGAACAATGAGTAAACTCCCATCTCTGCCCCACATGTTCTTGTTTTTACTTGGAGTAAGGTGAGCTGCCTACGTATCCCTCAAAATTGGGGTATTCTCTGAGGCAATCCAAGGTGCAACGGCATACCATTCTGTTGTGATGTATTATCAGCAACAAACTTTGAGCATTTGTTTATACATGTTTGGGAACAAATTGGCTGTCACGGGCAGTTCTGTTATGTCTGCAGGCAGGACTCAAGCCTGGGAAACAAGATATCTGGGAACTTAACAAACCACCTGTCACGTGTTTGCTTTTCTCTGACCTAGTGAACTGCTCCAGACAGAAGCCATTTTAAGGGGAAGAACTTTAGCTTTGCTCTTGTGTTCTTCTTTTGTTCTTGCAACTGCAACAACGCTTTACATTGGTGGAGTGAAGTTCCACTTCTCTCCACTGGACTAATGCTTGCTATGCATTTATACTCTGCACATGGACTGTAACTAGGGAATGTATACTCTGTAGTGCTTACTTTGAATAAGTAAATAAATGGGTAGAATAGACCTGTTGATGTCACAGAGTGTTTCCTGAGTCCTGCATTAATCTGTAATTGGACAAGCTGAGAAGCTGAGTCATTACTGGGTCTGCTGCTGGTGGTGTTTAGGAGATTTACTCTGCTACTGTGTGTGGAAGGCCAGGCTACGCTAGCACACAGATTATAAATCTCTTTCAACACCAACACATTCATTTTTCCTTCTCTTCCCAGCCAGCATTCCCCAAATAGCCCCTCATACCAAACCCAGTAAATTTGCAGCTGCTGTTGTGGTTCTGCCAGAGTTGATGTCAAGAGAACTGAGAAAACTACATTTCCCAGAGCTCCTTGTATCTGCTGTACTGCTGCAGCAGGCAAAAGATAGGGAGGGGGGAGAGAGGGGGGGAGGGAGGGAGACTGACCTTCCTCCTTTTTGTGTGGTCACTGCCCTTTCCATCCTAATGAAAACTTTCTACTGTTTCAGCAGTGGGGGTGGGCCGGGAGGCGAAAGGAAGGAGACCTTGTCTCTCCCCACCAATGGAATAGCACCAAGGAGGTAATTTGGTAGATCAGTGAGAGAGGGCGGTTGTAGATACGTGGCTGGGATAGGAGGCAAGTGGGTGGAAATGAGGGCAGAGGACTGGAGGCAAATGGAGCAGGCATGGCAGAATGGCATTCTTACCTTGTTTGGATTAAAATTTATAGAGACCCTTCTATAACTTATAAAGTTGTCAAATTTTGTTTTCTGGCTACAAGAACACGCCATACACTTATAACTTCTTAGGCCTTGTTTGAAACAGAGGGAAAGGGCCAAAACCTGTTCTGTCTTCCTCATGTTTAATTGTGATTTTATACTGATGTCTTGTTTTTATTGTATGCCATCCTGATATGGTTTACTGAAGGACAGCCTAAAACTTAGTATTGTACAAATTGTGTGTGTCTATTGTATGTTGACCTACTGTTTATGCTGGTATTGGACCGTAATAAAGATTTGATCTTGATCTTGCTTCGGATTAAAATTTGAGGTCAGGTTCCCATTTTCCACAGCTAAGTATGTTCTGCCCCTTTTCCACATCACATTGTGAAAAACAAATCAGTCTGTTCCAAGATTCATATTTTTGTGTGCTTTCCCCCAAAAAATAAGCGAAGAAAAAAGGGAGGGAGCTCCTAAACAAACTAACGGGATAATGCTCAAGGAATGAATGGTCACACACAAAGGGAAATTATAAAAGTGTAGAAATTATACTTCACAAGTTGTACTAGAACTTATGTGTTTATAAATACAATACTAAACAAAATATACAGGAATGTGAACCAAACGATATGCACAGTATGTCACAAAATATGACCATAAATCAACAAAATATAACCATAAATTACAAATAACACATAGCACATTTCTCACAAAATATAACCATGAGAGACCAAAAGACAGATAAGTGTACTGGCTACAAATCTTGTTTCATTACTTCATCAGCTAATAAATTTTGGAACTTTCTCTTCATTACAGGAATTCTTCATTTAAACCACTGTGTAGTGGACTCCATATCTTGTAAGTGAAATCTTACTCCACAGATGAAACAAGAATGAGTTGGCTTTAGCTGGAGATTCAAAATGAGTGACTTCAAAAATGTTTTTTTCACTCAGCTTTTTATCTTTGAAGTCCTTGATCCAAGACCAATCTTGCTACAGACTATGAATTTGTTGTCCCTGCTCCCACTGTATATGGAATATTGTCATCACACAGTATTCCATATACAGTGGGAGCAGGTACAACAAATTCTCCTGTGCCTTGAGCATTATCCTGCTAGTTTCCCCCAAAATATACACATTTTTGTATTCACTTTTCTTCAAATGCACTTTTGTGTGCACTTTCCAAATGTACACATTTTGCAAACAATTTTCCCATTGAGTAAAGCATTTTTTGAGTGCACATTCCCAAAGGCATGCATTTTTTGAGTGCATATACCCCCCCCCAGCTGCATTGCAAAGTTCAGAAAAGTACAGACTTCAATGTCTAGCTGTGTTTCAATTTGTGTAAGGTCCAGGAATTGTGAATTTGATAAGTTGGCACTGAAATGTGAACCAAATGAATTTCCCACCCATCCTTAACTATGGCACATAAGTGCCATGGCTCAAGGATCAGGACTTTGCCCATCTCCCAAAAGGCCAGGCATTCATCATGTCCCCCTGGGAATGATAATATTGGCAATCGGTTAATATATTGCATATTAAGCACTCTGCATGCTATGAGCTGCTATGCCTATATAAATGCTAAGCTTTATAGTTAAAGCAAGGTGTAGGAAAAATGTGGTGGTGGTGGGAGTATTCTAGTTCCTGATATGTTGGTGTCTTAAAGGTCTTGACAGCTGCCAAAAGCTCCCACCACTACTTTCCTAATAAAAGGTGTCACTTCACCCAAATGTTATCTCTGTGTAAAAAAAGTCTATATTTACAAACCAGGAAGTTTGATTCCAGCAGGGAGGTCTTTAGCACATATGGTGCCATAGACACAACTGCTAATACATCTGCAGGTTGTCTCTCTATGGCCCCGGTGGGTAGTAAATCTATTTCCTCTTTTGCAGAGCTCCATCTACACCAAGCTAATAGCTATTTTTAAAAGGGAGCAAGGGAGTGCATGAAAAGGGAAAATGTCACTGTTTATATACAGCATATTTCTGCCAGTGGCTGTTTTATTTATTTATTTGTACAGTCAAATACAAGTTCACCAGCCAAAAGGGGAGGGTATGTGTATATGAAAAAAAGGCCAAATTCTTCCTGCAGGAAAAAAAGCATCAGATTAGAATACATTATGCAAAACAGGCACAGCTCAACCAGTTGAATGTGAATATTGGAAGGAAGGAGGTCAGGTGTGGGGAAAGAGTGTTGGAGAAAATAGGTGCTTTGAGAATGGAGGGGAGATAGAGGTATTCAGAGGATTTACCAAATCTGCACCTCCCAGAATTGAACATGGAACCGAATACAGTTCACGGCTGAAAATCTGTACATTTCCAAGCTTGTGAATTGGCCTCCACAGTCACTTACGGACCCATCGCTAGAGTCTACACAATCTTCTTTAGAATTTCCTCCTTTTATCCCGGAAGACAATCTTACTCGGTCACGAGTGATCGCCTGATGATGATGATGATGCATTCCATGAAAGAAAGAAAATGCATTCGATAACCTGCACACAAAGGAAAAATGTGCAAAGAAACCTGCATACAAATAAAAAAATGCACACAGAGATGCTTTAGCCAGTGGGTGCATGTATAATGAAATGTGTACATTTGAAAAAACTATGTACAGATTTCTGCGTGGTGAAACAACTTTGGGCAGAATGATCAGATCTTCACAGTAGAAAAATAAGAGCTTCAGCGAGATTGAGTTTGACAATTCCACCCATTCCTAGTTGAGGGAAATACTCCCTGAATATTGCACAACATTCACACACGCACACACACACAAATAACTCCTCCCCAGTTTCTAAGGTTTTATTGTTACCATCAAAAGGACTAGAAATTCCTATGAAAGCACAGATTTTTTTAGGATCCTACTGATTACATTCCTACAATTAACATCTCATCTAGTTTGTCCCTTATTTCACCTTTAGAAGACCAAAGATCTATTACTGAGTGCAGGGCTTTCTTGCTGGTGGCACCAATCTTGTGGAATTCTCTCCCCAGAGAGGCCAACCATGGCTTATCCTGTTATTCTGCAGCTGAAGGCTGCAAACCTATGCAAAGTTACTTGGGAAAAAGTCCCATTGAACTTCCTTCCAAGTAAAAATGGATAATTTGGGGGTAAAATTTATTTCTATTCCAACAAGTTCCTTTTTGGTTGAACTTGTGGAGCTGTATTTTAAGCTGATGTAAGTTACCATGTGCCTAATTTAGTGTTATGATTTTGTCCTAATTGATGTTCCTTTAGACTTTTAATTATGATGTTGTAAACTACCTTTGGTATGCAGTAGAAGAAATAAAGGGTATTTTGTTATTCATGTCACTGTGTTACCTTTGTTAAGCCTACCTTTATTACAGCAACATGGATTTTGGAAATTTTCTTATGGGCAACAAAGCTACCTTTGCATTTTATGGGAGTATTTGGTTGTTGTTATGTAATTAAAAAAAATACCTTTCTCTGAATTAAACTCAAGATATGTACACAAAGCCACAACCCCTTTGAAGAATCTGCTATTTAGAGGGAGGAAAATATCCATTCATCTTGAACCTTTAAATAAAGTAGAGTGGATAAGAAGAGAAAACCAACAAACACCGTGTGTTGCTCAGTAGAGATTATAGCCAATTATTATTTCATTTGAAATTTCAACATGGCATTTCTGAAACCTGGGCCCTTCAAGTGGAACTGTTCATGTTTTGCAAACAAAGATATGATTCAAGCACATCAGCCAAAAAGCAGAAGTACACTGTCCTTGTTTAATAATTACATGTTGCCACAGAATTACTTTTTTTCTTTATTATTTTTGTACTCGGCGCACTTAGTGTTTGAAAAAGAAAAATAAGTGGCAAGCTAATATTTAGGAAATAATTAATTCTGAGCGATGCACACTGCAGCTCATTAAAAGGGAGCAGATTGATGGCATCTGTTGTAACATTAAAGCAGATATCCCAAAGCAAAGCTTTTGTACTTTGATACTTTTCTCCCCCAATCAGCCACTGCAATTGGGGGAAATGAGGAATGACATCTACACCAAAGTGGTGCCATGAAAAATAAACACTTCCAGTCAAAAATATGAGCAGGTGCTTCAAAAGCTCTTTGTATTTCCCTCCACCCATAATTTGATATGGTTATTTCCCTGATATAATGGAGGAGAGGAGAGCCATTTTTCATTGAAATGATCTAATTAGGTCTCAGAATAATTCAGGAGAATGATCCTTTGTGGATTATCACATTTTATCTTGTTATGATCTGTACATGGAACCACTAGGGTAACATTCTTCTGTCTTCCATGTTCTTGTAAGATCTCTCCTGTGTCTGACCTACTTCTTTGAGTATTCTATGTTAGCCCTATTCAGGTGTTCAGAAAATCTCACTGTGGAGGGCAGATGGGAACATGCACTCCATGCAACCCAAACTAAGAAATAGCCACATTGATGAAGAAGCGTTGTTATTCTGTGCATGCTGGCCTCAGGACTTCTTTTGTGTACTGGAAGAAAATATGAAAGAGCCATGGGAGTTGGGTTAAGGAGTAATAAGCTTCCTGTTTAAGAAGAATCCTATGCATCTTTACTCAAAAGTCACTGATTTCAGTGAGACTAGAGCCCTGTTCAGGCATTAAAATGGGCCTAAAGGCCCATTTTAGGGCGTAAAGTAGAGCGTAAAGTAGGCAGAGGGATGGGACCATGCACACTGGCCCCACCCCCTAAAACTCCAAGTGTGCGGGCCCTGCCTCTTCAGCTCAGACCTTGCCATGTTGAATCAGCAAGGACTGAACAAGAGCACTACTTGCGTTCACTGTTGAATGTGAATAGAACTCTCTCCACACAACTGGCAACCTTGATAAGGCAGGGTCTGCAATCACATAGAGCGTTCTACTCACATTTAGGTGTATGTGAGTAGAGCTCCTGTTCAGACCTTGCCAATTCAACACGGCAAGGCTTGAACTGTAGGGGGCGGGGCCCATGTGCCCGGAGATGTAGAAGGTGGGGCTATCCCTCCTACCCACTTTAAGCCCTCACGCATTTCGGTGAATGCCTGAACAGGGCTTTACTCCCAGGTAGTTCCACATAGAATTTCAGCCTAAGTTAATTTTTGTTTTAGAGAACTGTACTTGGGATGTATGGAATGAGTCTTTGCTTCCTACAGATAAACCTTTCTGAGGAAGGTGTAAACTACCTCCTGTCCTGATTAGTAAATAAAATTGATAGAAAAGCGGGATGGAGTTTAAAGAGTAGGGTGTTATGAGCATTCAATGACATGAACAGCCCCATTTGAATACCAAAGTGCAAGTTCAGTCAAGGAGGGCCATAGCCCCACCAAACTGACTCACATTCCACCTCCTCCATCTGTTAAGCCTCTCCCCCTGCCCCACATCCCCAAGGATGACAATAAGGACTCACTTGAGGAAGCAGAGTGGCTTAAAAGACAGCAGAAGGTTCCCTGAAGTGTTGAAAGTGACGGGCTGGGCAACTGGCAGGTGACAAATAATGCAAACAATGTCTTTTTTCCTACCCAGGGATCATGGGCCGAACTACAAGTCCCAGGATTCCTGGGCAGGAAATGAGACACGCAGTGTACTGTGCAACCATAGAGAGGCAAGTTTCAGTTCCACTTTGGAAGCAAAATCACATTTTTCAGAACTCTACATTCTGGACAGAAATTCAAAGGAGAATCTCTACTAAGCCCACACATACAACTTTGCTGCAATTCCCTGCTTCCATTGGTCCTGCCCCATCCTGCGAGGTCTCACTTTATGGGCCTCAGGTGGACCAGAGTGGGGACAGCCTGCAGCTGTTCCCACTCTGGTTCTCCTCATCCCAGCCCTACAACTGCTGAGCCAACTGGTCTTGCAATTGGCTATGAGGCCATTGGTGCTATCAGGCCATAGGGAGACACCACAGCTGCTGTGCAGGCACCGGACATGCCGCCTCCCTCCTTTCCCGCCATCTGGACCCAGGCACTCTCACAATGGCAGCTCCCCAACAAGCAGGGAACTCGATTCATACAGCTTTGTGTTCCAAAGCTTTCATTATGGATAAACTAGAGTTGCCATCAAACTTAAAGCAATGTTTAAAGACAATTTTTGAAGTTTCTGAGTGGGCAAAACACCCAGGGAATTTTAGGGGAAGGAAAAACATCTTTGGGGTGTGTGTAGGGGGGTTCTGCTCATTTCTAGGGTTTTCTTTTCCTGCTGCTTGAAAATATTCAAGGAAAATGCAAACAGTTTTGATCAAATTAATGACATTTGTCTGTGGGGTTCTATAGTATAGAATCTATACATAAAATATTTATCCATATCTCACAGCCTGATCTACCACCAACGATAGTGGAATATGCAGAAAACTGTTCTCGACTTCGAGTTATGATGCTACTAGTTTAGTTCTATGGAAGAATGTGCAAAATCTGCCCATTTATTTTCACAGGTTGTTGTGTTGCATGCTTGAGGCATGTTTTCAAAGTAGGTATGCAGTTAATTGCACTGATACAATGTGCTAAAGTTTGCGGATACTCAGGGCACAATCCTATGGCCCTCCAACCTTGCCTGAGAAGCCATAAGAGAAGTCAGACTCCCCGCTGCAATCTCGGAAATCCCTTCCAAGGTTGCAGCGGGCAGTCCACCCGCAGAGTGCCCTCCCCCTTCCCCTGCTGCTGCGGTGGTTCTTTCCGTGTCAACTGGGAAGTGGGAACTGAAGCCGGAAGACCCACTTCAGTTCCGGCATGGGGGAATGGTTCCCAGGGGCGGAGAGGGGAGGAGCGAGGCACCGCCAGCTTCTGAGGAATCCAGGCAGTGCCTCAGCCTCTGTTCCTCATGAAGAGGGGTAAAACATTTAGACAACCCAAATCTGCTGCCTAAATGTTTTTGAGGTGAGCATGGCAGTAATCCTATCCACCACGCTCCTCCTGCCCTCAATGGGATGCCCATAATCCTCCAAGTTACGGGTCCCCACGCAGGATGGGGCTGCCCATTGTTTTTATCATGGTGGCCCTTCACATCTGCAACTGATTTAAGTGTGTTTTGTTGTCCATTCTAAAGCACAGACCTGCCTTAATTGCACATTGCTCCCGATTTGAAAGCATAGGCCTATGCAATTTCCAATTGGAAGCATTGCTTCACAATTGGGTTAATTGCACAAGATGTCAGATACTGAGTTTATGCTTCTTCCCCACCCACTCAACCACACATCATGCTGCAATTAGCGAGGCAAGTAGCTGCATTGTCACAACAGCAAATAACTGTAATATCCCTGTTATATACTACAAGCAAACACAAGAGGAAAAGCTCTGGACACTTTTAATCTAAACAAGAAAAAGTGGAAGAATGGATGCTTGTGTCCTCTCAAACCAGTGCAGTATGATATATTTTAGTAATACATGTTAGAACTTAAGGATATAGATTCTTGGCAAGAGAATACTAGAATTCCTTGTTTTCTGGTCTGCTCTTAGAGCAAATATAATAGTATTTTACCTGTCACAGCTGAATGGTATTACTTTTTTTGGGGACAGCATTGCTCTTAAATGACCTAGAAAGATCTGAAGAACACTCCATTTTTCCATTAACTGAAACCAAGCTTTCATTCCATTGCATATTGCTGGTTTCCTTGTCAAGGTTATTAGCTCCTGGAAACAATGGTGTGGCAAAACATTTCATTGGATTTTCCCATGATCTGTTCAAGTATACGGGTTTGAAGTGGGCTTTAGGCAGTTCCAGAACTCCATTTAAATTGAGTTATAATTAAAGTATTATGAGAAGAAGATGCAGGTTATCCTTGTTCATGCTTGATGAAAGTAAACCATAGAATGCCATTAAGTGACCAGTGAAGCATATGGATTATGATTATAATCCTAATCCATATGCTGTCTGGAAATCTCAAACTATCTCCTACTGTCACCATGAGTACATGCAAAAGGGAGTTTTATCCTCTGTCCACTGAAAGTTCCATCGGATCCTCACAAACATGTTTTCAGGGTGGGTCTTCTCTTTTCCATCACTCAGAAAGCCAAAGAGGTCAGAGAAATGGTCCCTCATACTTCAGAACCAGACCACAAACCTCCGACTCCATACATCAGGGCCCCCCCAATGTGGTGCCCGCAAAGCTCTTTACCTCCCTGTCCCCTTCCAAAAATGTTTTTAATAAAACATTTAAAAATGTGAGGGCGCCAGGTGGTTCTTCCTTTTCCAGAATGGCTGATCAGCTGTTCATTGGGCAGAAAGAGAAAGGAAGGCAAAGGGGTGGAGGGGAGAGAAAAAGCGAGGCGAGAGGCTGAGAGTAGAGAGAAACGGCAAGATAAGGGGGTGTGAGAGAGAAAGAGCAAGGCTAGGAAGGCTGGAGACGGGAAAGAAGAGAAATGGCAAGGAAAAGGCCTGGGAGAGAGAAATATGGAGGCTAGAGGCCAGGAGAGGGCGGGGAAGGATCATGGAGCTACACTGGGGAGAATAACCAGTCATCAGACTTAGTGCAGCTATAATGGCCTCCCGGAAGCCCTCAATAGCCGAGACATCATTCACGCAAACGCGATAAGCAACTGTGTGAATGTTCTCTTTACTAAAGGAAATAGGAAGCGAGTCCCCCAATCAGAAATGGGAGCTTGGCAGTCTGTGTACAGGATAGCAGCCTGAAAGAGCATCCAGACGGATCTATCGTCACCCATACCATTTTCTTTCTATTAAAATGTAGAACTTCACATGGAGTGTGAGTAACTCTAACAATAACCATCATCAGGCGGAAATGTCTTTAAACCTTGTTACATGATGTAGACTCCACAGAGAGACGTTGCCAGACCATTGAAAAGACAAGTTCCAAATGAGGGAAATGAATACAGAGATTGTGGGGCAAGGAATCTTCCTAGATTGGTCCCTAGTTTTCTAAAACGACTAATAGAATCAGGTTTGGCTTTCATGACAATGCAGCATTTTGAGACTGGGTTTATACATGTCTCTCCCCCAACTGTCACTGGGCAGCAGCCAATCCACCAGGCTCCCTGAACTGTCTCCATCTCAGGTGGCCATTATCACTTTCAGAACTGGGGCCTGCCTTTGCCTTTCTTCCTTCTCCCTCCCCACCCCTCCTTCCCTTTATGACCTCTTTTCCAGGGTAAGCCTGAGGGCTGGGACTGCCAGGTTGCTTTTTATTGAGGTAAAGGCCACACTGGAAGCCCTTTTGGGTTGAAGAGTGGGATGAACAGGCTTAAAGAAATAAATAACTTGTCCTATGATCCCAGCCGGATCATTCAGCAGAACCTTTGGCCAATTATTTTTAAGCATGTACTAAGAAACATCATCCTTTGTATGAAGTGGCTGCACTGTAACTTTCAAATAGGAAGGCTGCAGAATATATTGTGATGTAAAGTGTAAACAGCCTTCAGTATATGGATTCTGAAGAATTGTTGCCATTAAAGTCTCTCATAGCCTTGGTACAAAGAAAGGAGAAAAGCAAAAAGGAAGGAGAGAGAGAATGATTTGGATGCTGATGTATTCAAGGTATCCATATACTGCTTTTCAGACTGAACTCACAAAACAGTTCCGTTCACAAAGAACTCACAAACATGAAATGATTAAAACAATAAAATCAATAAAATTATGCAATCAAACAAAAAAGACAAGCAATTATTTGTCTTGGAGAAGTTGATTTTGGTTCTCCTCTCCTCAGGGCAAGATGGGAGTCTGCATGCCAGTGTGCCACCCTCCAGTGGAACTTGGAAACTGGGGCAGGGCTACGGTGCCCATGAAATCCACACACAGAATCCCCACACCTGCTGACATTCACAGAGGACTTGACTCATCCACGACCATTATATTCCAGGCAAAATTCTGTGGGGCACCTTTGATGCGTTGCTCATAGAACAGGGGAATGATAGAATTCGAGAGGCAGAAGGGGCCATTGAGGTCATCACGGACAACCCCCTACTCTGTGCAGGAATCCAGTCTCAAGCATCCCTGACAGATGGCTGTCCAGACTCTGCCTGAAGACCCCTCCAGCGACAGAGAGCCCACCACGTCCACAGGCAGTTGGTTCCCTTATCTGACTGCTGTGACGGTTAGGACGTTATTCCTGAGGTTCAGCCGAAATCTGCCTTCTTGTAATTTAGGCCCCTAGCTCGTGTCTTCGATGACAGAGGGCACGTTGCGGCCTCTTCTCTATAACAACCGTTTAGTTACTTGGAAAGTGCTAACATACTCCCTCGGTCGTCTCTTCTGGAGGCTAAACATACCCCGTTCCATCCATCTTTCCTCATAGGACTAAGTTTCTAGTCTCCCGATTATCTTTGTTGCCCTTCTCCAAGCTCATTCCAATTTAGATGAATCCTTCTTCAAGCATGGGGATCAAACCAGGACACAGTATTCAAGGTGCGCTCTGACTAGAGCAGAGGACAGTGGAACCATCACTTCCCGTAATTTTGTAATTATGCTTCCATTAATGCAACCTAAAATTGCATTTGCCTTCTTTGCAGAGCACTTGATACTCCTTTACTGTCTTAGCTTCCACACTGCCTGTCCTCGAGCATCAGCCTCTGAGGACTCGCCAATTTCAGATGACCTCTCAGTGCCTTGACTGGCACACCCCACCCCCGGGGACTTGCGACTCCTCCTGCCCTAGAAGAGATGACTTAGGCTGCCTGGACATCCCACTGGTTGCTCTCCCATGGTGGTTTCTGGAGGTGTCCCCTCTTCTCCTCTATGTCCCATTGATCTGCTTCTTAAGGGCACCATCTCTGTGTCTGGTTGAGCCTGCAAGTGGGCAGAGAGCTCTCCTAGTGGTGGGTGATCCCCACACACCCACTGGGAACAAAACATACCCGAGTAGTGAAAAAGGCTACCTCACGAGCCCTGCCGCTTATTCAAGTGTGACAGATGGTTAACTCCACCCCTGTCGGATGTCCGACTCCATCCCCAGATGTCCTACCTCTGGAGGTCCTGCCCCAGATAGAGGGATCACACTGTCATGCAACCGTGGACCCATACGCTAAGGGTTTAGGCTAGGGACGTCAGAGGAAACCGAAATGGACTCAAATTAGTTCGAATTTCAAGAATCTGACCCTCAGATTCATCACCAGACTGTCTCTTCCAGACTGGTGGGGATTCCGTTGAGGACTGGTTTTTTTACCTTCCATAATTTGGAACAAATTTTGTCATAGGAAAATACGGAAAATAAAAGAACACCCACCAAAAATGCACATTTCACCTATAGCCTAATCATACAAATACACGTTAGTGTATGTTTGGGGAGGTGGTGGGCATTTTGGGGGAAATTTGTGAATTTGTGTACTAATGCATTTGCACATAATCCGATTCCGTCAATGCGCGGACGATGCAACAAAAGCTGCCTGAACATCTGCAAAATGTAGACGGAATGGATTTAACAATCTCCGTACATCCCTAAGTTAGACCCCCACCGTACATGTGTGGGACTGGAAGTGACTACACGAGGGTCATTTCCAACACCATGCTCAGAAGTCCCATCTCTGGAGGTCCTGCCCCGGATGGAGGGATCACCTCATGGGGTCAAGTGATCCCCGTCCACAAACTCATCATGCCACCATGAAGCAATAGAGAGAGGTTTCAGCTTTTGATGGCGGAACAAAGGACCCCACATAAAAACTAGTTTTCTGCAGAAAAAGAAGCGGGGAAAGACAGTGCTGCTAAATATGATGAACCTACAACAACTCTCTATCAAGAAAAAGGGACCTGCTCTTTTCTTTCTCCCTAGACTTGTTTCTGTGTTGATTAGTGCCTAAGTATCTTCTACATCTCAAAGGGAGATCCGTGATACAAAGCCCACATTTAAAAAATGGGAAAACCACCTTCCTGTAATCTATTTCAGGTCTCGCAAGACCGCTCTGGGCCAATCCAGGAAGGGTTGGAAATGACCCTGGTGGAGTGCTTTCTTTCTCCATGTACAGCAGCTGTCTAAAACCTCTTCCTGTTCTGCCACAATGGCATGCTGAGTTCATAGAGGGGGTCACATGACCCCCTCACTTTCCCCCTCCATCCGGGGCAGGACCTCTGGATCTCGGACTTCCAGGGATGGTGTTGCATATGAATCCTGTGTGGTCACTTCCAGTCCCCCGCATGTATGGCAGGGGTATAAACCGTCTTCATATGGGTCCATCTCAGCTTGACGAGTCCCTAGAGGGTTCAAATGACCCCTCATCCGGGTGATGCCTTCATCCGGAAAGGGCGTCTGGAGGTGGGACTTCCAGGGGATGGGGTGAGACTTCTGCCAGGAGCAGGGCTAAACCACCTGTCACATTTGAATAAGGGGCGGGGCTCAGAGTTAAATGTGAGGTAGCTTTTTTCAGTACTCACTTGACCTTGGCTCTCCATCTCCCACAGCAGGCTCACCAAAGTCCAAGTCTAAGCACCTTTCCTTGTGCTTCACGGGGCTCCAGTCCAGGAGGGTTGATGGAGATGTTCCTAGGACTGGATAAAAAGAGGGTCTTTTGCTTCTTAATTCTCACCCTGAAGCATTAGGCATGGGCAGCTCCTGACACGGCAGGAGGCCAATGGGAAGCGGTCTGCACACCATGTTCAGTGCCTGTTCTGGGCCAGCCTCACTAATCAATGCAAGGTCCACTTTAGACAAAGCGGGAGGCAAGGCTGGACCCTTGAGAGTGCACTGTATGAGATACTGACTGGAAGGTATTCCACTGAGCAGTGTTCTTTCTGGTGAGGGACCACAGCCATCTGAGGCCTTCACATGGCTGGCAGGACCTCTGAGGATGCTTCGGTATCAGCTTGCCTCTCACTACTGCAGGCACCCTAGATCCCCCTCCAGCCCTACAACAGATGCCCAGGCAGTCTGAGGCAACCCAGTAGTTGCTCTCCCTTCCTGGATTCTGGAGCTCTAGCCCCTTCTCCTCTGTGCCCCGTTGATCTGCCTCTTAAGGGCATCATCTCTGTGTCTGGTTGAGCCTGCAAGTGGGCAGAGAGCTCTCCTAGTGGTGGGTGATCCCCACACACCCACTGGGAACAAAACATACCCGAGTAGTGAAAAAGGCTACCTCACGAGCGCTGCCGCTTATTCAAATGTGACAGATGGTTAACTCCACCCCTGTCGGATGTCCGACTCCATCCCCAGATGCCCTACCTCCGGAGGTCCTGCCCCAGATGGAGGGATCACACGTCATGCAACCGTGGACCCATATGCTGAGGGTTTAGGCTAGGGACGTCAGAGGAAACCGAAATGGACTCAAATTAGTTCGAATTTCAAGAATCTGACCCTCGGATTCATCACCAGACTGTCTCTTCCAGACTGGTGGGAATTCTGTTGAGGACTGGTTTTTTTACCTTCCGTAATTTGGAACAAATTTTGTCATAGGAAAATACGGAAAATAAAAGAACACCCACCAAAAATGCACATTTCCCCTATAGGCTAAATCATACAAATACACATCAGTGTATGTTGGGGGAGGTTTTGGGCATTTGGGGGGAATTTGTGAATTTGTGTACTAATGCATTTGCGCAAAATCCGATTCTGTCAACGCGCGGACGATGCAACAAAAGCTGCCTGAACATCTGCAAAATATAGACGGAATGGATTTTACAATCTCCGTACATCCCTAAGTTAGACCTCTGCCGTACATGTGCGGGACTGGAGGTGACTACACGGGGGTCATTTCCAACACCATGCTCAGAAGTCCCATCTCTGGAGGTCCTGCCCCGGATGGAGGGATCACCTCATGGGGTCAAGTGATCCCCGTCCACAAACTCATCATGCCACCATGAAGCAATAGAGAGAGGTTTCAGCTTTTGATGGCGGAACAAAGGACCCCACATAAAAACTAGTTTTCTGCAGAAAAAGAAGGGGGGGAAGTCAGTGCTGCTAAATATGATGAACCTACAACAACTCTCTATCAAGAAAAAGGGACCTGCTCTTTTCTTTCTCCCTAGACTTGTTTCTGTGTTGATTAATGCCTAAGTATCTTCTACATCTCAAAGGGAGATCCGTGATACAAAGCCCACATTTAAAAAATGGGAAAAACACCTTCCTGTAATCTATTTCAGGTCTCGCAAGACTGCTCTGGGCCAATCCAGGAAGGGTTGGAAATGACCCTGGTGGGGTGCTTTCTTTCCCCATGTACAGCAGCTGTCTAAAACCTCTTCCTGTTCTGCCACAATGGCATGCTGAGTTCATAGGGGGGGGGGTCACATGACCCCCTCACTTTCCCCCTCCATCCGGGGCAGGACCTCTGGATCTGGGACTTCCAGGGATGGTGTTGCATATGAATTCTGTGTGGTCACTTCCAGTCCCCCACATGTATGGCAGGGGTATAAACCGTCTTCATATGGGTCCATCTCAGCTTGACGAGTCCCTAGAGGGTTCAAATGACCCCCATCCGGGTGATGCCTTCATCCGGAAAGGGCGTCTGGAGGTGGGACTTCCAGGGGATGGGGTGAGACTTCTGCCAGGAGCAGAGCTAAACCACCTGTCACATTTGAATAAGGGGCGGGGCTCAGAGTTAAATGTGAGGTAGCTTTTTTCAGTACTCACTTGACCTTGGCTCTCCATCTCCCACAGCAGGCTCACCGAAGTCCAAGTCTAAGCACCTTTCCTTGTGCTTCACGGGGCTCCAGTCCAGGAGGGTTGATGGAGATGTTCCTAGGACTGGATAAAAAGAGGGTCTTTTGCTTCTTAATTCTCACCCTGAAGCATTAGGCATGGGCACCTCCTGACATGGCAGGAGGCCAATGGGAAGCGGTCTGCACACCATGTTCAGTGCCTGTTCTGGGCCGGCCTCACTAATCAATGCAAGGTCCACTTTGGACAAAGCGGGAGGCAAGGCTGGACCCTTGAGAGTGCACTGTATGAGATACTGACTGGAAGGTACTCCGCTGAGCAGTGTTCTTTCTGGTGAGGGACCACAGCCATCTGAGGCCTTCACATGGCTGGCAGGACCTCTGAGGATGCTTCGGTATCAGCTTGCCTCTCACTACTGCAGGCGCCCTAGATCTCCCTCCAGCCCTACAACAGATGCCCAGGCAGTCTGAGCCAACCCAGTAGTTGCTCTCCCTTCCTGGATTCTGGAGCTCTAGCCACTTCTCCTCTGTGCCCAGTTGATCTGCCTCTTAAGGGCACCATCTCTGTGTCTGGTTGAGCCTGCAAGTGGGCAGAGAGCTCTCCTAGTGGTGGGTGATCCCCACACACCCACTGGGAACAAAACATACCCGAGTAGTGAAAAAGGCTACCTCACGAGCGCTGCCGCTTATTCAAATGTGACAGATGGTTAACTCCACCCCTGTCGGATGTCTGACTCCATCCCCAGATGCCCTACCTCCGGAGGTCCTGCCCCAGATGGAGGGATCACACGTCATGCAACCGTGGCACCCATACGCTGAGGGTTTAGGCTAGGGACGCCAGAGGAAACCGAAATGGACTCAAATTAGTTCGAATTTCAAGAATCTGACCCTCGGATTCATCACCAGACTGTCTCTTCCAGACTGGTGGGAATTCTGTTGAGGACTGGTTTTTTTACCTTCCGTAATTTGGAACAAATTTTGTCATAGGAAAATACGGAAAATAAAAGAAGAACACCCACCAAAAATGCACATTTCCCCTATAGGCTAAATCATACAAATACACGTCAGTGTATGTTGGGGGAGGTTTTGGGCATTTTGGGGGAATTTGTGAATTTGTGTACTAATGCATTTGCGCAAAATCCGATTCCGTCAACGCACGGACGATGCAACAAAAGCTGCCTGAACATCTGCAAAATATAGACGGAATGGATTTTACAATCTCCGTACATCCCTAAGTTAGACCCCTGCCGTACATGTGCGGGACTGGAGGTGACTACACGGGGGTCATTTCCAACACCATGCTCAGAAGTCCCATCTCTGGAGGTCCTGCCCCGGATGGAGGGATCACCTGATGGGGTCAAGTGACCCGTCCACAAACTCATCATGCCACCATGAAGCAATAGAGAGAGGTTTCAGACAACTGCTTTTGATGGTGGAACAAAGGACCCTACATAAAAACTAGTTTTCTGCAGAAAAAGAAGGCTCACCAAATTTAAAAGGCAGTGCTGCTAAATATGATGAACCTACAACAACTCTCTATCAAGAAAAAGGGACCTGCTCTTTTCTTTCTCCCTAGACTTGTTTCTGTGTTGATTAGTGCCTAAGTATCTTCTACATCTCAAAGGGAGATCTGTGATAAAAAGCCCACATTTAAAAAAATGGGAAAACCACCCTGTAATATATTTCAGGTCTCGCAAGACCGCTCTGGGCCAATCCAGGAAGGGTTGGAAATGACCCTGGTGGGGTGCTTTCTTTCCCCATGTACAGCAGCTGCCTAAAACCTCTTCCCGTTCGGCCATAGTGGCATGCTGAGTTCATAGAGGGGGTCACATGACCCCCTCACGTTTCCCCTCCATCCGGGGCAGGAACTCCGGATCTGGGACTTCCAGGGATGGTGTTGCATATGAATCCTGTGTGATCACTTCCAGTCCCCCAGTATGTATGGCAGGGGTATAAACCATCTTCATATGGGTCCATCTCAGCTTGACGAGTCCCTAGAGGGCTCAAATGACCCCCATCCGGTTGATGCCTTCATCCGGAAAGGGCGTCTGGAGGTGGAACTTCCAGGGGATGGGGTGGGACTTCTGCCAGGAGCAGGGCTAAACCACCTGTCACATTTGAATAAGGGGCGGGGGCTCAGAGTTAAATGTGAGGTAGCTCTTTTCAATACTCACTTGACCTTGGCTCTCCATCTCCCACAGCAGGCTCACCAAATTTAAAGTCTGAGCAACTTTCTTCGTGCTTCACGGGGCTCCAGTCCAGGAGGGATGATGGAGATGTTCCTAGGACTGGATAAAAAGAGGGCCTTTTGCTTTTCAATTCTTGCCCTGAAGTGTTAGGCATGGGCAGGTCCTGACACGGCAGGAGGCCAATGTCAAGCGGTCTGCACACCATGTTCAGTGCCTGTTCTGTAAGCAGGATCCATGTTGGTCATGCTTGGAGGCAAGGCTGGGGGCAAGGCAGGCCCTTAGAGAGCACACTGTACGAAGTGTGGAAGGCCGGGAGAATTTTCAGGGAGCTTGGGAGGCGGAGATGGAAAGCCACAGGACTGATGATGTGGGTCATGGGAAATTTATCCTCCAGCTTTTGACGGGAGTGTTCAGTTTTGAGATATTTTGTGGAGAGCCAAACATTATCACCTATTTGCAGCGCTTGGTCCAGGAGATCTTGTGGTCCAAATATACATTGAAGGTAGAGTTGCGCTTTCCCCTCTGCTGTAGAAGTGTCTGTGCAGGGTACAAAATGAGCCATTTGGGTAAAGGCATCAACTACCACTGGGATGGCTGAGTATCGTTGAGACAGAGGTAGCCACATAATATAGTTCAGGGTGATGGTTTTCCATGGTCCATCCGGAGTCGGCAAGGGATGTAACAGGCCCTCTGGTTTCCCAGACTGATCCTTCACATGGGCACACTTTTCACAGGAGGTAACATAACGTGTGTCTTCCCTCATGCATGGGCACCAAAAATCCCTCATGATGCGTGGGCACAGACCACCGAATTTTCTGCCAGTTGTATTCTTTAGCTGTTTGAAGGTGCTCAAGATTGCAGTGATCGGTCTGAACTGCAACGAGGTACTGGCTCCCTGTCAATAAGGGTGCCAGGCTTCGAAGGCTACCTTGATAGCCGGTAGCCCCTTCTCCCACATGGTACCATTTGCATTCCCATGAGGTCAGGAAGGAAGATAGCTTGTTGTACTAGCAATCAGCCATTTTACAATTCTGAAAGGAAACAGCAGTCAATCTGGTAAATTCCACATGGCAAAATAAATTCAAATTCGAATAACGGTTAAAATGAAGCTATTACATCCAAAAAGTCTGATTTCACCTTGAAAGTAGAGTCCCATGGGCTAAGTGCCCAGCTTGTAAACAAAATAGATTATTCAGATCAAGTCTTTGATCTTGTTACTTTTGGATATCAAGGCAAATCTAAGACATTATGCTTTTCTGAATGTGGTCTGTCTGTCCTAGTCAGAGAGCCAAGTACATGAGCAAATGGACAGGGAGGTTCTGTGTCCTGTCCTGGCTGATATCAAATGGCTCCAATGGCCACACTGGATGCATCTGCCTCGACAGTAACTGGTTTTCTCAGGTCAGGGTAAAGGATGACTGGAGCTGGGGTGAACTGCTTTTTTGGGGTGGCCAAAGGCAGCTTGAGCCTGAAGCACTTGGAGGCTATCTTGGCTCACAACAGGTCTGCCAATGGAGCTGCTATACTGGAAAATGGGAGATAAGGCTAATGGTGGGAGGTTGTGAAGCCTAGGAAACTTCGTGTGTCCATCACATCCTTTGGTGGACACCAGTCAAGTGCAGTCTGTACTTATTGAATTCTGTCCAATGTAAAGTCTTCTAGGCGCAGAAGCTCCATGTAAACCTGAGATTGAGCCACAACACTGGGAAACATCCCTGGACATCCACCAACTTTTTGTGGGGACTATCTGGACATCTTCCCCAGTATGATGCAGGGGCAGGTGCAACTGTTACAGTTTTGGTAGCCTTCAATTGAGTTTAAAGTCTCAGATTTTCAGCCAAAAGTTGGGCTACTGAAGCTCACAACATCTGGTTTCCAGCCAATAAAGCCTGATGCTCAGCTGTGAGAGCCTCCATTCCACACGTATGGGCTGGAAAAAACTGTCTTGGCCCGGCGTGAGGCCCAGGGGAAGCTATCTGTGCACAGTGTTCATGGCCTGTTCTGCATCACACTGAGCAAGGCAGGGCCCACATCACACAAGGCTGGCGATGAGGCTGGAGCTTGGACAGCGCACGGCAAGAAGTGCTGACTGGAAGGTTCTGCCACAAGGAAGGACTGCATTCAACCAAGGCCTTCTGAAGGTGGGCCAAGCCTGGTCTTCCAGTCCAGAGGCTCCACCCCTGCTCAGTACTGACTGCAGCTCTAAAAGTTTCCGTGGTCTCATGCTCCCACGTTGGTGAGGAACAGGGGAAGCTGCAGGGGCGTCATCCTCAGAACCAGATGATGGGGGAGCAGCATCCTCTGGCCAAGCAAGTATAGAAGGCGGTGGTGAGAACTCCCTCTAAAGGGGGGTTACCTGTCTGAATCGGAGTCCCCCTCAGGGCACTGCAGAGCCTCAGGACCAGGAGACATGACGGGGCAGGGGGAGGTCAACGTCTAAGCAAGCATGCTTTGCAGCCAAAGAAATGTTCCCAGGTTGTTGTGTCACTGGCTGGCTGAGCTTGGACCCCTTGCACACTCAGGGCTTCAAAGAGGACTCAGTTCCATGAGGCTGAGCTGACAGAGGTAGAAACCAGCACTCTGCCTGTCATCGAGAGGGTCCACTGTCAGCGCAGGAAAAGAGGCCTGCAGAGCTCCCTGTGGAAATGGGTCGGGAAGCGTGTGAAGAAGGACCACTGCCCCCCCAAACACCTGACTGGGAAGGTCTGGTGAGTCGGAGCTTCGAGCTCTCAGCCAGACTGAAGAATGAAGGAATCGCATCACATCTGCTGTGGAGCTTCAGCCACATCTGCCTGCATTGGACCAAATCCAGTGGACAGAGGCCCTGAGCCAAGGCCAGTGCTGCTGCCTGCTGCTCCCCTGGCGTGTGCCTTCCTTTCCTTCAAGTGCAGCAGGTGCTGCGGAGCTGATGGGGGGCAAAGGAGTGTGGTGGCCTGCCATGTGTGCCCCCTCCAGCAGGGCTGTGGATGATTAAACTCAGCAGTGGAAGTTGGGGGAGGGGCGTTGATGCTGAAAACCGGCAGTTAATCTGCACCACCTGCAGAGCAGGACCAGTGGCCAAGGCAGCAGTCTTCTTGGTTGGCGAGCAAAGCAACACTGATCATGGATTCTTCTATGGGTGCGTGATCCTCCGAGAAGAGGGCTGTAAAGGAGTAACTCCAAGATCTCCCTAGTGGCACATTTGACAATGGAGTTTTAACACGGGCAGCTTGAAACCTTTGAGAAATCCTCCTTGAGGATAAAGAAATTCCAGGGTACTTCAAGATCGCTGTGGCCTTCTATGTTGAGGGGAGGTGTGTTGAAATTGTCCGGGATCTCTTGACAGGTGGGTAGTGCACGGAGCTGGAGGCAGCAGGGGCAGGTGGGTGGGTGGGGGATCTCCTTGTCTGTTGTGCCTTTTGCTTCACAAGCTACTACGATCTGTTCCGGGGCTCTTGACAATGGCCCTGGCTTCTGGGTCCCGGCACAATGAAGCATCTTCGAGGAATCCTCCTTGAAGAACTGCTGTCCCCCGTCTTTCTCAGAGGGAGATGGCTGGCATTGCTTCCCTTCCATGAAGAGTTGAGAGAGACTTCCCACGGCCTAGTTCTGGGGTTTTGCTGCCGTGCTCATGCATCTCCATCTCTCTCCCTCCTTTTCTTCCTCCTGGGTGGACCCTCTTCATCCATGAGAGGAGCTCCTTCTGTTCTTCCAAGGGAGGCAGGCAACATCGGATCAGAGCCCCCCCCCCCGATCATAATGCAGGCCACCTCCCAGCCCTTCCAGTGTGCTTGCCTTCTTCAGGGAGGACAGGAGGTTCTTCGAGTGGTCGCAACCTGGAGAAGGAGCCCCACGTTGTGTCAAAAGCATGTTTCTGAGAATGTTTCCCTAAAGTATGGAGAGAGGCAACATTTAAACACTCTTCAGTTTTGCCTACAGAACGCATTCGATCACTTCTGCAGAGTCAAACCAGGTGGGTTTTTTGTTTGCTTTTTAAATACAGAGGAAGCCCACAATAAAACAGCACCACCCTATCAGTTCCGGTCTTCAGCTGATGTGTCCAACTGTCCATCCTGCCTCCCCAGCCTCAGAAAATTCCATTGTGACCACCACAGCAGGGCTCACAATGGGATGTGTCATTGCAGCAATCCCCCTGACAACGGAAAGTACCATTACACAGCTCTCCCTCTGCTGATATGCAAATAGACATCCCAAATAAGGAAAGGGGCTTACCTCTGAGTAATAGTCATATGTGATACCCACTTATACAGAGGCTTCTAGAAGTGAGCAGTATTTCTCTCCCGCCAACATTTAACTCCTGGGTTTTTAATCAAAGCTGTCCATCCATAGGAACATCGGGATCTGCTTTATACTGAGTCGGACCCTTGGTCCATCTAGCCTAGTGCTGTCGACACTGACAGGTATCCACTCTCCAGGGCTTGAGGCAGGATCATTTGCTAGCCCTACCTGGAGATGCCTGGGATTGAACCTGGGACCTCCTGCGTGCCAAGCAGGGGCTCTACCACTGAGCCACAGCCCTTCCTATTGCTGGATGATGGTAACTAACTACAGTAACCCAAACAGGCCCAGATCCCATCCTCTGCAACCACGGGAGCCCGCGTTTCTCAAAGACCTGGGTGAAGAGAAGGAGAACAACAAATCCTCTTGTTTGTTTGTTTGTTTGTACAAAGTCCTATACAGTCCAGAAAGTATCTTGCCCACCACCCTCCCTGCTGGTGAATTCCCCAAGACATGTTCTGGGTGGGGAAAAAGAAGAGAGAGGAAAACCAGGATAGGGGAGGGAAGAAGAGGAAAAGGAGAATGGTGATTGGAATTGGAGGGGGGAAGAGCGAATTGCCCAAGCCAGGGGGCTCCTTTCAGAAGGGGAACACTTCAGAGGAATTTTGGAGGGTGTGGGAGTTGCACAAACTTCAATTACCTCTACGAGGATGGGTGGCTGAGGTCTATTCCTTGCATTTTTGAAACTGTAAAACCTATTGAAAAGAAGCCCCGGCACTTCCTGGATTATGACATCACGGAGTCACAACCCTCTTTTTGGTATAATCTGCTGCCTGCAGCTAGATGGGTGCAATTAAGGGGGGGGGGAGAAAGAAGCTTGGGGTGGCTGGTGAAATCCTTTGCTGTGCTGAAACGACTGAAGTTCTGCAGAAGCCAAAGGATCCAGTTTGGAGCAGTAAAGTCAGGTGCCAGGATTTCACAGGGGGCTCTTCTTGTCCTTCCCTCCCCCGCTTCACCCTTTCATGGCAAGCAAACTCCAGCAGTGGAGATGCAAAAGCAGGAAGAGAGAAAAATCAGGGAGCAGACTGTGGAAGGAAACATAAGGTGGCCGTCTGGCCCCATATAGTATCTGTGAGACAATTTTTGCTTTAAAAACCTGGACAGCTGCTGGAAGGAATTTCCCACCCCTAGAAAAAAAGAAGCGGGTTATTGCACCCACATTTGACTCTGCTTTAGACTTGGCGCACTTCCCCTGCACGTTCCATGAGATAGTTTTGTGGAACCATATGCCCAGATATTTGAAAGTGTCCACTTGCTCAATTCTAGAGCCTCCCATAGACCAAGATAGTCTGACCTTACACTTAGAAAAGACCAATACTTTGGACTTTTTGTGATTGATTGTATGGAGGTTTTCAGTACAATTATTAGAGAAACCGCAGAGCAGTCTCTTAAGGCCCAAACTGGTCTGTGAAATCAAAACTGCGTCATCTGCATACTGCAGAAGAGAGATTCTTGTAGAACCAATCTTAGGCGGATGGGAGGGCAATGGCTCCAACATTTGCGGAAGATCTGCCAAATAAAGGTTGAACAAAATAGGAGCCAAAACGCAGCCTTGTTTAACACCACAGGACATTTCAATTTCACTGGTAAGAGGACCTTGTGGGTTACAACGGACTCGTGCAGAAGTGTTAGTGCAAGGACTGAATCAGAAACAGAAGTCTTTTATCAATGGAGAGATGGTCAAGTTTATGCCAGAGGTGTATACGGGGTATGGAATCGAATGCAGATTTTAAATCAATAAAGGCTGCAAATAGTTTGCCGCCTTTAAGGGAAGAATATTTGTAGGCCAAATGGGCCAAGACCAGGCAGTGATCATGGGTAGAAGACCCAGATTTGAAACCAATCTGCTCTTTTCCCAACAGGTCATGCTCATTTATCCAGCCTTTCAATTTGGGGCCTAGGTAGCTGGCATAGACCTTCCCTACTATAGATAGTAAGGCAAGCTAATGGGCCGGTAGTTAGATGGATCTGCTCTAGAACCATGTTTAAATATTGGAATAATAAAGGCTTTCAGCCAAGCTACCGGAATGATGCCTGATTGGTTTATCAAGGAAAATACAGAAGCCAACATCAGAGACCACCAACTAATGTTACTTTGAAGTAACTCAGCAGGAATACCATAAGGGCCCGCGGCCTTCCCTTTCTTAAGCTGGAGGATTAAACCTTCCACAGTGACAGGGTCGACTGGTTGCCATTCAGGCACTCCTGGAGGTAGACAAGGGAGGGAATTTCGAGGACCACTGTCACTGAAAACAGCTCGAAAATGGTTCTCCCAGACATTAGCTGGAATATGGCACACTGGATTGTCGGAGCTATTACTTAAGGCTCGTGATATTAGCTGCCAAAACAGTTTACTGCTGTGAGTTACCGATGCCACTATCAACATTTGCCATGCTTCACGAGTGGCTTCATTCTTTTTACGGCGTAAACGTTTCTTGTATGTACTCTTTCTTAAGCTCGAAATAAGAATGTGGGAGTTGCTTTTCAGGCAATAAAACAGCACCACCCTATCAGTTCTGGTCTTCAGCTGAAGTGCCCAACTGCCCCTGCCTCCCCAGCCCCAGAAAATTCCATTGTGACCACCACAGCAAGGCTCACAATGGGATGATGTGACATTGCAGCTCTCCCCCTGACAATGGAAAGTACCATTACACAGGTCTCCCTCTGCTGATATGCAAATAGACATCCCAAATAAGCTAATGGGCTTACCTCTGAGTAAGTAATAGTCATTGTGACTAGGAGTCAGAGATAGTTTGAGATTTCCAGAAGAGATAATGAAGCATTAGAGACAACTTATTGGATACAACAGATTTCTTGCTGTATGTGTTCCTTAGCTGGAATGTAAATGTTTAAAACCTATGAAAACAAAATGGTACCATCAAATAACCTTGTGGGGAACTTTTTTTTTTTTTCATCATGATGATGGAAGCTCACTGGCTTTTCAGATGTGTCAAATACTAAAATGGGAATGGCACATATAAAAGCTCAATAGCTTTTAAGAAGTAGTCATTATAACAAATACTGCCCATCCCACTATGAAGCATTCTATTAAATGGAACGTACTGAACTCAAGTACCACACGTAATTGCCTACTACACTGACTGTGTTTTAAGTGTGGGCTGATGATTGTGAGTACAAAGAAAGCCTATCAAAAACAGAATTCAGTAGATCAACCCTTAATTTGCAGCGTTGTGGACAAACGCCTCCACAAAACTTTGAGAGGAGTAAGATTCTTCTTTTCTTTTCTTTTTTATAAGGTGTGAAAAAAGAAACTATTCAAGTATGATCTTATTACATATAGACCCACAAAGGCAGCACAGAATCAAGGACAACTGTACACCACTGATTAAACTGAAGTGGGACTGAAGACATTAAGCAGCAGTCATCACAAAGGCTATTGTTAGGAAATTGTTGAAAGCTCCTCTTGAATCAGGAAGCTTCTTGCTCATCCTCAGTGACTCATTCAGTCCAGCCAGCCAGTCGAGTTCACATATGTATGTTCTTCTCATCAGAGATGCTTTTAAAATTCTTCTCATCTCAATTTTTCCCTGAAGTTTGGAGTTCTGAAATACCTAATCTTGCTTCTGAAGGAGAGTCAATGTGTAAGGAATCCTAACCCCCCCCCAATTTTTATTTTTGTATTTTGCACAACATTGTGCTATGCATACACAGCTTGCAATAGGTTTCAGTTCATTCACATTCCTTTTCCTGTGGACATTATTGATGCACATCCGCACTGATAAAGCATGACGGATATGCAAACTTGACTGTATGTAGGGACGGGTCACCTTCACATGTGTTCAGCCAAGTCTGTCCCATCCTATTTCCTCATTAATCTGCAATTTCAAAAAAAAGTATTTCTGTCTAAATATGCATAGGATTGCAACTTAAATGTACTTTCTCTCAAAATACACCATTCTAAATGTATATTCTCTCAAAATATTCAAGTTAAATATACTTGATCCCTTCCCCCCCTTTTTTTCTTTTATTTTTGAGCAGAGAATTGAGAACATTTTGGAAGTGTGGGGAACCTTTCTTTTTTCCTGTTAAGGGCTGCATTTTCTTTGGGGGTAATCTGTCCTCTGCTGAATGCTGGGGTGGATGGGGTGAAGCCAGCAGTGGACAGATGAAGAGCCCAGCCCTCCTCCTCTTCTCTCTCTCTCCCCCCCCCTTTCTCTCTCTCTCCTCTCTTGCCAGAGGCCTGAACTCTTTGCTTACTGAGGGCTTTTGAAATTAGTCCAAGAGCTGCATTTGATCAAGGTCCTCTGTGGCCCTAGCGATCCTGGTTGCCCAACCATGGTTTAGCATTACCCGCAAGAGCCAGCTCACATGCTCCCCCTTTTTCTCTTTACCTCCGCTGTGGCCAAGGGGAAAGCAGAAGCTTTTTATCCACTTTCAGCTAACCACGGTTAAAACTAAACTCTGACAAACTGTGGTTAGTCTTAACTAAGGAAGGCCCTATCCTGTGTTCCCACAAGCTTAACCTCTCTTGGTGGTAGGACACCAGAAGGTGCATACAAAGAAGTTCTTATGCAGTGATGATACATAGTATCCAATACATTCCTATGTAAGATAAATATTTGGGGGGGGGCTGGGGAGAGGCAAGTGAAATATGATGAACGGTAGGATCCTGTGGGCAAACAAGGCTCCACAGAGCTCCCTGCTAAGAGGGAAATTGTAGGGATGTTGGAGAAATCCACAACTCAAATGAGTTTGAAATGCTAATAAGCCAACCTAGAGATTCCTCAGCGAACTGGCTTTTCTTAAGTCACACAGATTCCATGGATTTCTGGACCTTTTAAAAAAAATATACATAATTTTACACAAATTTAGTTATAGAAAACACTGACCAAAAATGTGCATTTTCCCCATAGGCTAAAGCATGAAAATACATATTTTTTCAGCGATTTGCGTATTTTGGGAGGATTTTGGGGAATTTGTGAATTTGCTTATGAACAGATTTGCACAAAATTTGATTCTGTCAATGAGTGGAGGACGGAACGAAAGCTGCCTGACAACGATACACAGATGGAACGGATTTTACGTCAGTACATCTCTAGCTAAACCACACACAATGTTAAACCTGTTTTGTGTTGCTTGATCCTTTGTTTATCTGTGAAGATCATCCATGGGAGGCAGGGGGGAAGACGTGATCAGGATCAAAGTCAAGGTCAGAGTGAGGAAAAGGGTTGTGTGTTTTTTCTAACCCTTTAACCTGGAACTTGTCCCTCAAGCTGCTGTTTGTGTTGGGAGGGAAGCTGTGTTTAGTGCCAATTGCAGCTTCTCTCCTGATGCAAATAGCAGCTTGGGAGAGGCGTATTTTTTGTTGGGAATGTGGATCATGGGTAGAGGTTAAAAAAAAACCCTTCCCCTTACAGTGGTCCTAATCCTTATGCCTCCCCCCAGCAGCTGCTATTTAAAGTTGTAGTTGTTATTGTTTTAAAGAATCACGCAACACCAAACTACATGTTTAATGTAATATGTATTTTGGCCTTGAATGCTCCCGCTGTAAGGTGTTGTGTGTGGTGGTGGTGGGGGGAGCAAGAAGGCTTAGTAAAGGTTTCCCTCCCTGTGTGCTTTAATTGTGTGTTAATTGTGTTTTAATGGTGTTTTATTGTATTTTACCATGATTGTACATCGCCCAAGGTGGCCGGGTGACCGGCCAGATGGGCGATTTAAAAATATAACAAATAAATAAATAAATAAATAAGAGGAGACCAGTTGGATGAAGCTAAAGCCTTATCTAGTTCAGCAATCTGTTTCTCATAGAGCCAGAGGTCTATGGAAACCCAAAATCAGGAGATGAGGCTAATTGCTCTCTCTCAATCCCCCCCCAATAGTATTCAGAGACATGCTGCCTCTGATCTTAGAGTTTATTATTATTATTATTATTATTATTATTATTATTATTATTATTATTATTATTATCCCACCTTTCCCCTCAATACTGGGATTCAAGTCATATATAGCCATTATGACTGGCTGCCATTGATAGCCACATCCTCCGTGAATGTGTCTAATTCCCCTCTCAAGCCTTCTAAGTTAATGCTATTGTCACACCTTGTGAGAACAAATCTCATTTTTTAACTTTGTGTGCTGTGAGAAGAGAGTTAGCCCAACTTGCCCAAGACATTTTGCTGCCTGAAGTGAAGGACAACAAGATGCCTCCCACCCCCACATTCCACGTAGGGAAGCTGGCCAGACTGGCAGTTCAGTTTCAGGACCATCAATGAGCCAGCATCTTCCGCTGTACCTCAGGGCAACAGGCTAGTTTAAGGATGCAGGGCAAGCCACGTGGTCCGTGCAGCTCTGTTCTCCAACACCTTGCTACTGCTCCCTGACTCCTGGCCTCTGCCACCAGAGGCAGCTGCCTCGCCCTGCCTAACGGTAGGGCCAGCTCTGTGTGCGAAGAAGTAACATATGTGCCGTGTGAAGAAGCTGCAATCAAGAGCGCTGTCCTGGCTTAGCAGTCTTTCATATGAGTCAGAGCAGGCTGCTCTGGCTAAACAAGATTAAGTAAGGAAAACTAAGTTCAGGAGGGGGGGTGGCTGGCTCAGGAATTCCAGACAACCTATAGCTAAAATCATGCAGGAAGTAGGGATGTGTGAACAAATCGATTGGGGGTTGAAGCGGGGGCAAACTTGCCCCGCTCGAGCCCCGCGGAACTTACCTTTCCCCGGCTCGGCTCACGTTCCTCGCGAGCCGAGCCGGGGAAAGGAAGTTCCTGGTCCCTGGTGCTACTCTTCTGGGTCCGTATTTTATGTAGAATACAGGGGGGGGGACCACCTTAAAGTGGCCGCAATTTGCGTAAGCGGGGCTTAAAGTGGTTTTCCCTGCTTTCTATGTAAATTACATAGTGCCAGGGATGCGGAAGAGTAGCGCTGGGGACCCGGAAGTGCCGCGAGCGGCTCGGCGACCGCATCCGCTGGCAGTCGCCGAGCAACACCGAAACGATCGTGGCGGGGGAGTCTCAATGAGCATCCAGCACGCGGATGAACAGGTAAGTTTACATCCCTAGCCAGGAAGAGTTTATAGTACCAGAGCTTACAACCCGGTGGAAAACAAACATACTGACAGAGAGAGAGAAAGAGAGAACTGTGCAGCCTTTCTCACAACAGTTGTGACATCAAAATCTAGCTAAAGGCAAAAGAAGGGGGGGGGATTCTAAAGAACACCCATGCCCTGCTGTTACATAAAGGAGGAGAAGAGAAAGTTTGACAATCTTCAAGGAGTTTTCTTTTCCCTAGGAAAAAGCGAAGAGACAAGCAATTATGTTGCTTGGACTACAACATTAACTTAAATTAACAGGGGGAACATTTAAAAAACTAATCTCAGATCCATAAATGCTTTGCCATCTTGTATATATAAAACTGGAGGGGGGAAATCAAGTGCTCTTTTTTTTCTCTCCTTAGAGTTATATTGCACTTCAGTTAAAGGCAGATAAAAAGGGTATGAGAGAATGTACAATGGTGCCATCAAGAGGACTCAGAGTTTGTCTGTTTTGGTGAATGTATGCAAAAAATGTCATGGACTAGAAATAGAATGACCTGCCTGTGATCCCTAGTTTTCACTTCATTAAAGACCCTTGCAAGCATGGTGATAAGCAACAAAAACCATAAGCCTATGCATATCTACTCAGAAGCAAGCCCTATTAAGTTCAGTGGGACTTACTCCCAGGTAAGTAAGCACAGGACTTCAGGCTTAGGTTGGCTGGGGAATGCTGGAAGTTTTCGGACTTGTTTCTGTTTAAACTTGCATACGAGTACACCCTTAAATCAGTTGGGGTTTTTTTACATTGCTCTTCCTTATCAGAAGAAATTCCCTGAAGACTGTCAAATTTTCTCTCACCCTCTTGGGTAATAAGTTATTGGGGAGAGGGCCTTATTATTTGGTATGGTTTCCTTTCTTTTCTTGTAGCTTATTTCTGTGATGGTGTCAAAATGAACTTGTGGCACTAACTCGTGCAGCCATTCATGGGGTTTGTCATGACAAGGGCTATGTGCACTTCAGACTGGAAAAAAAGAAGGGGTAAATTAGGTCTTAGGAGGAGGCATGACCATACCTCAGTGAAAGAGCTCCTGCTTTGTGTGCAGAAGATCCCAGGTTCAACCTCGGGCATCTCTAGTTAAAAAGGATCAGGTAGGAGGTGATGGGAAACACTTATGTCTAAGATCCTAAAGTATCACAGCCAATCAGTATGCAGTACTGGGGTATATGGACAAATAGCCTGACATGGTATATATAAGGCATCTTCCCATTTCCCTAAAATCCTTTGCCAAGGTTATCCAAATTCTGCAACCTGTCATGTGAATAAACTTTGTATACTTTATTATATTTTACCTATTTCTTTTTCCTGTGGGTTTGGGGAAAAAAACCCAAACTCAGCTCTGGTTTGCTGAACATGGGGAAGGGAAAGGATGGAACTGTGCAGGGCACTGAAGCCATGTTTCCAACCACAGGGAATTTTATTTAAGTCACTCTCTCTCTTCTGAGATTTTTACAGACACTGCCCACACACATTCCAAGCATAGCACCACAGCCACAAGTGCCAGAAACACTTTTTCTTTTTCTTTTTTTTAAGAAAAAGAAAAGAATGAAGGCTGAGAATCTCAGGAAGCTGAAGACAGCACCCAATGTTGCATGCTGCTCTTTCCCCCCCTATACTCCCACAGAACTGCAATATGACCTTACTGCTTGTGCCACCAGGTGGCATGACCCCCAGCCCTCGGGCCTTCTAGTGTACAGAGTTTTCTGATAAAGGTGAGGCACAAGCTACTTCCTCAGGGGTAGGACAAAACAGATATTGTCCTCCCAGCCAGAGGACACAGCCCTGCCATCATCCTCTGGCTCAGAGGATGATTCCCTGGCACAACCTCCATCTACCCAGCCTCACAGAAGTCTCAGGCTACAAAATCAGGTGAGGGCACTTCAACCATCCAGTCAGCTCCCCCGGGAAGGGTGAAGCTGACCACAGTACAGGTCTTGTCAGCCTACATAAGGCTTCAGTTGGCTTTAGCTCCTTGCTGAGGTAAGGTAACATTTTCCTATTGTCTCTGTAGGAGACAGTTTCAGCCATCAGGATCCACTGGGAGCTCTCCAAGGTCTTCCTTTCTTCCTGCCTTATGCCTTCCTGCCTTCATCTTGCTACCAGCTTCCCCTTTGAGCCTCAAGGCACCACAGGATGGGACACTAAGCATCTTCCAGAAGGGAGGGAGTAGATAGTGGTTTGTAAAGATTGCCATCTATACACTGAGGGATGAAGAAAGCACTGAAACATCAATGTTTCACCCTGAAAATACTTCAGAACTGGGTTGCTATCTGGAATTTAGTAAGGAAGACTCCAAAAAGTTGCTCCTCGCCAATCAGTCTGATTCTCTCCAGTGAAATGATGAGAAAGCTGAGGATGCAGTATAAGAAGCACAACAAAAGGGATGCTGGATGCATATAATATCACAGACTCTAATTCACTATTATCCATACTCCACTGTTATGATTAGCTGATGATCAAAGAAACAGACCAATACTGTCTTGGCTACCCTGTGTACATTGTTCCTTTCCTAGGTGATTGTATCACTTTAGGCAGCCCAATCTATTCTATAGCCTGGCCCTGCAGGCTTTGATTTAGGATTGTGGGAGGATTTAGGCTGTAATTGTATGCACACTTAGCTGGGAATGAACCCCACTGAATACCATTTAATGTTTTTATATTAAAATAATTTTTAGGCCACCTTTAAGGATGGAACCCTCCCGAATGGACTTACCTCCAAGTAGATATGCCTAGAATTGGGACAGATAGGATTGTGCTGTTAGTCATTTTACAAACCGAGACCCGCATTCCAGACTCAGACTACACATCTTTAGGGTCTTGGTTTGCTTACGGATATAGCAATTGGATATCTGTGTTAAATATTAGCCCCAGTGTCTGGCTTGTTTGGTTTAAGATGCCAAGGCTGGAAACCTTCCCACTTTAGGACTTTTGCACTGTAGTATAAATAGGATTGCCTGAGCTGAACTTTTGCACTGGAACTATTTCATTTCCTTCAGAAACCTTTTAGTCCCCTAAAATGTTGAGACCCTAGACCTGAGGGCCCCATGCATGCTGTCCTTGGCCTTATTTCATGCAGATCTCAGCCTATTTTGAAAAGCTCTCTGTATGTGGTCAGTTCAGCTTCTGACAAGAGTGATCTGCCCCTTTCCTGGCAGCCCACTGGGCAGGAAAGAAGAGGGAGAGAGATAAAAAGTGGGTGGCAGAAAGAGAAAGGGGGTAACCCACCCACCCGCTTTTGACTCTGGCCCTGCCCAGCGCTGGCTTCAGCTCTACCCATCACCAATGTGTGACCCCTGACAGATTACCCACAAGGGCAGCACTTGAGAGAAAACAAATTGCCTATTCCTGCCATAGACACATGCCCTGTCTACCCGTTGGTCTATCTGGCCCTGCATTCCTGCTGTGGGCAGCCTACATACAGCTGATCAATTTATTTATTTATTTATTTAATACATTTTAATACCGCCCAATAGCCAAAGCTCTCTGGGCGGTTTACAACAGTTAAAATAGGAGTCTTATGGAAGTCCAATCTTTGCTTTCCCCTCTGCCTTCCTCCTGGGTAGCTGTACTCTGGAACCCTCTCATTTGCATGAAACTTTGCAATGTTCAAGGTTTCTCAACCTCCTCTCTGGTCTTTCCTGCAAGGAACAAACTATCCACAGTCACTGCATTTTTAACATGTCAGGTATGCAATCTTCTAGTTGTACTCTGGAGTGGCACTGTCCCAGGAGGGCTAAGACCACAGGTTTTCCTCTCTCTAAAGTTTTGTACAACTTGCAGATGTCTCTGTAATGGCAGAGGTTGATCAGGTTCTATTAACAGAAATGGCATCAGCTACATATAAACCATCCATATGGAGCTACCTGTTCACCCCAATGGTGTCTCTATGTGAGCCCAGTCCTGCTATTAACCCTATGTGCTCCCAAGGCAATTGTGGTGGCCATTGCTATATCTCAGGGGTGGGCAACTTGTGGACCTGCAGATGTTTTGGTGAGACACAACTCCCATCACCCCTAGCCAGCATAGCCAATGGTGAGGGATTATGGGAGTTGTTGTATCAAAACATCAGGAGGGTCACAATCCTGCTATATCTGAACCAGTCCACAGTCATCTTGTGCCTGAAATTAAAAAGTTAACACAAAAAACAGCCAAGATGTTCATGGGCATCTTCAGTTATTGTAATGTGGAAGTCAGTCAAGAGTTCTTGACCACTCACATTTCATGTTTTTTCCCCACTTATACCCAACTCATTCTCTGAGCTGCCCAGTAAGGTTCCTTCTGTGTACCAAAGAACTTTGTCTTCTGCCTCCACACCATTCTCTGGAGCACCACCATATTATAGGGAATCTCATGTCACAGCTCAAACCCCAGGAAGTTTTAATTTAAGTACAGGAAGCAATAGAAAAACCTCAATTCCCCATCTTTCGTAGCTGCCCCATAGAAAACTTAGCACACAAGTAAGCATTTAACTATGGATATGAGTAGAAGCCAATATTGCTGCTTCTCTTTATTTAGAACACAGTAGCAATACAAAAGAGTTATAAAGCCATGGTGCTGTTCTAGTTTCTGCTTTATTCATGTGAGGGACTGTCACAACAGGCCGAGCTGCAAAGATCCAAACCAACAAGCAATTTATTATCCCAGCAGTTTTTGAGGTGTTTTTCTCTCTTTTGTCTTGCTTATTACTGAAGCTATTTGCGTTAAGATAAAAGCCTTTCCTCCACCTCATATTTCTGCTTCTCCTGCTGCTTGATCCTGCTGGCAATATCTCATTTTCTCTCATTGATACCTGCCTGTTGCCATAGAAAAGAGATAATGTCTCAAATTTGACACCACAATTTTGCTTTATGACCACATAGAGAAGGTATGCTACAATGCTGAAAATACTTACTTTGAAACAGCAGCAATGTCCAGTAGTTATGGGGAAATGAAAAATCAAGGCATTGGGAGACAATTAAATGAATTGTCCATATGAAAGATGTTGCTCCCAGTTTAAAATCTGCTCCTTATTTGTAGCTCATAGAGACAGGGACCAAAAGAAAGGGCACAGTTTAGAGATGGACAAATATGTCAGTTTCACTATCTCCAATATTAAATTCTTTTAAATCTTACATTATTTTTGCTCTGTTTATAGAGAAATGTGTGGGTTTTGGTCAGTTCTTATGAAATAAAAAACAACAACAACCTGAATATGATTCTCACTAGGGATGTCAGGGAAACCTGCAATGGATTCAAATGAGTTTGGATTTCTATAAATCTGACCTGCAGATTCTGCAGTGGACCGGCTTTTCCCCCAACAAGTCGCCCAGATTACTCTTTCTTTTTGTCTTTTTCTTTCCAGAATTGTATACAAATTTAGTTGCACAAAAATATGAAAAAGACCAACAAAAAATGGGCATTTCCCCCATAGGCTAAAGGGTGACATGCACATTTTGGGGGGGGGGGATTTGCACAGTTTTGGAAGTGCACATTTCTGCAAATCAACAGTTGCGCTAGTACGCACAGATGCAAATTCGTGAAATTGAGAAAAATCTGATTGTGTCAGTGAGTGGATGATGGGATGAAAGGAGCCTAACAATCTGCGAAACGTAGATGGAATGGATTTAATAAAATCCGGCGTACATCCCTAAAATCTACACTGGCCAAATTCAATATAGACTGTTATTCCCATGGACTGCTATTCTCATGGAGAGGACCATGCTGTACCTGCCTGCCACACAGCTGTTAAAGATGAGAAGCTAAAAGCCCAGGAAAACAATGAGGTGCTGAATTAATGGTTTCAATCTGCTGAATTCTTGCATTTCTCATGTTTGAGTATTATTTGCTTTTTAGAATATGGTATTGTTTGTAAATATGTTATAAGTCACTCTGTGACTGCAAGATGGGATATATTTTAAACAAACAGATTCCTTTTCTCATCTCCTTTTCTACATCTTCTCTGCTTGTTCATCCTTGATTTAGCTAATAGGCCCATTGCTCTCTAAGCATCCTGGGGACTCTAGAGTTTAGACAAGGTTTTAAATGCAAACAAGGGATTGAACTGCAACTATTACTATACAAAACTTCCCTACACTCTTCTGGCAATATTGCTATTGGTCCACAGCTACTTGTTTATTTGCTTTCCCTGATTCTTTCTTAACAAGTCTCCAGTGGAGTCTGTCCCTAATGGACAAATCTGATAATTCTGGTTTCTTTCAGTTGCTCGCTTTTCCCTGTCTTCAGTTTGGCTCATCTCGAAATTTGAGAATTTCTCCAGTTTTAAATTCAGTTTGTCCTGGTGATAACTTTTTTTAAAAAAAGTTTACATGAAAAATCATACATATTTTTGTGCACATCTCTCCTAATACATGCATTTTTGTATGCATTTGTGCCTAATATACACATTTTTGGCAAGCAATGTTCCTAATGTATAGCATTTTAAAATATTCTTTTCCCTAAATACACATTTATTGATTGAAGAACTCTATGGCAAAATTCAGAGAAGTGCAAATTTTGAAAGATAACTGAGTTTTGCTTCCCATAGTGGTTTGGAAGTGTGGAATTTGGTACCTTCTCATTAAAATGTGAACTGAATGAATTTCTCCCCCATTCCTAGTTGTACCACTTGTGGATGCACTTGGCAGCAGTACGGCTCTGTTCCAAGACTTAAGGCTATGCAGTTGACATACACCCTGCTTTACCAGCAGAACAATTAGAGAACCAATTGACTATTTTTTTCTGTGCCAACTTTTGTCTGCTAGTTAATTGTTTCTGTAACAATGCAATAATTTAATAATTGCTTTCAAAACAATTATCTTTTCTACTGGGGAAACAAAGCCCAGCAAAAAAGGGGGAAAAAAAGAAAGAAAGGCATCACAGATTGTAAACTGCAGCTTGGCTCTTCACAGCTGGCTGTTTGTGGAGTCACATGGCCAATTCACATGGAGACTGTCATCTGATAAATTGACAATCTGTGAGCTTCCTATTGAATATATTGTCCATCCATATTGAGACGGTTCAACCAGTGTTAGTTCCACCAAACAACTGGAATAACACGATAATGATAATCATCACATGATAGGGATGTGTGAACTTTTCTTGGTTATTTTGCCAATATAATCAGCAATCATGATTGGGGAATTTATCCACAAATGCAGCTATTTAATTTTTATAATTCTCTAAATTGATAGATAGTTCCCATTTTAATTCTGATTCTAGTGTAAGTGTCTGTCAAAGTAATGACTGGCTTGCTATTAAGCTTGGTGTTGGGTTGAGAGTGGTGGAGTACATGGTTTGCATGCAGAAGGTCCCAGGTTCAATCCCTTATCTAGTTAAAAAAGGATCAGGCAGCAGGTGATATGAAAGACCTATGTCTGAGATCCTGATGAGCCACTGCCTGTCTGAATAGGCAGTACTGGGCTTAATGGATAAATAATCTGACCTTGTCTAAGGCTGCTTCCAATCTTGTTTATAATTGTCTCTCATCTTAAATGCTGACAGTTTGCTATAGCTTATCATTTGTCTCTATCAAAGTGCTGGTCAGCCAGCTATTTCTTATGGTACGGAGTTGTTGTTCAGACAAATGGATTGTTGCATATCCTTCTCCATTCCATGCAAGTGATTAAACTGTGTAACAACTTTCTTCCTTTCTGATGCACAAGAAGTACTCTTGGGAAATCTTTTAGATGCAACGGTGTGGTTTTTGCTGTGATTGCTGAAACCCGTGGATTTTCATTGCATCCATATTGCCTGAAGAAGCAGTAGGAAAACAATGCAGAAGTCTATAAATCCACCTTTAATCCTTGCCCTAAAAGGAAGCCTGTATGCCATCTAACGATTTGTGCCTGAAAGCTAAAATGCCTAATTTTACTGAATTCCAAAAACAAAACAAAAAACCAACCAAACACACACAGAGAGAATGCAGGAAACAAAGACCTCAGCTCCAATATAACCACTTCCTACCTCCCGGTGTTTTCAACTCTGATGGTTGTATGTTTGATATGGTAATAGCTTGTTAACAATGGCCTAAGTCACCCATAGGTGGTTTGTTCTCCTGTAGGGTTAGTTTATTATTTAATCGAAATTTCTACCTTGTAATTTTGGCCTGGGAGGGGGGGGGTGAGGGAAACCTTGGGAAATGTAGAAGAAATGGTTTTGTTATTCATCAAGAGTTCATTCACACACATCACTGTATTTCAGAGGTCTTCCAAATGTGCCGTGAAAATCTTCTATAGATCCAGAAGGACATAATTGACATGACTAATACTTTTAACAGTTGATGGTTCACTGAAGGGTCACACTCCATGACATGCCTTGAGCTGTAGACTCCAGGAAGGCAAAAAGAAAAAGAAAAAAAGAGAGGAAGGTATCCCACTGTAGGGATGAGGGAGAATTTTGAATGGTCTGCATTTTAAAGCCCAATTCACACTTCCTGGATGAGTATGTCCACTTCCTGGACTAATACAGTTATCCTGCAGCTTGTGCACTTCTTTGCATTTTGCAGTGCAGTTCTCAGCTCATAAATTGCATACCAAAATTAGAGAAAGTCATTAGAGAAAGTTCTGTACAAAAATCATCATCATCAGGCGATCACTCGTGACCGAGTAAGATTGTCTTCCAGGATAAAAAATTTACAAAAAGAAAAATTTCAAAGGAGGAAATTCTAAAGAAAATTGTGAAGACTCTAGTGATGGGTCCGTAAGTGACTGTGGAGGCCAATTCTAGATCCACACAGCTTCCCACAGTGAGGACACAGGTTACCAGATGGAAGATGGTCCTGTGAAGGATTCGTTTGACGTGCTTTTCACTTAGCACGTTTCTCCCTTTCACCTTGCACTCGGGCTTCGTCAAAGTCCATGGAACCTTTGTGAGAGGCCAACCTCCATTTAGATTGTTCATGGGCCAGAGCTTCCCAGTTTTCGATGTTTATTTTGCATTTTTTTTTAGCCTTATGAACATCTTTAAACCTCTTATACTGACCACCGATATTCTGCTTTCCATCCTTGAGTTGGGAATAAAGTAACTGCTTTGGGAGACGGCAGTCAGACATTCAAACAACATGACCGGTCCACTGAAGTTGGCGTTGCAGGGTCATTTTTTCAACGCTAGTAGTCTTTGCTTCTTCCAGTACACTGACATTTGTTCGCCTATCTTCCCAAGTAATTCGCAGGATTTTCCAGAGGCAACGTTGATGAAATCTTTCAAGGAGGTGGAAGTGACATTTATAGATAGTCCATGTTTCACAGGCATACAATAAAGTTGGTAATACAATGGCTTCATAAACCAGTGTTTTGCTCTTCTTACAAATATCCCGATCCTTGAACACTCTATGTTTCATTCGAGAAAACGCGGCACTTGCGGAGCTCAAACTATGCTGGATTTCACTGTCAATGTTAGCTGTAACAGAAAGATAGCTGCCAAGATAGAGAAAATGATCGACATTTTCCAGTATTGCCCCGCCAAGCTGGATAGATGGCATCACCAAAGGGTTAACTTGCACTTGCTGATGAAGCTCTTTGGTTTTTTTGATGTTAAGTGAGAGACCAAGTTTTTCGTATGCTTCTGCAAAAGCATTTAGGATAGTTTGGAGATCATTCTCTGAATGTGCGGAGATCACATTATCATCAGCATACTGAAGTTCCACAATGGAGGTTGTAATTACCTTACTTTTTGCTTTCAGCCTGCTGAGATTAAAAAGCTTTCTATCTGTTCGATATATAATTCCCAAACCAGTGGGAAGTTTCCCCTCGACAAGATGTAAAACCATGGCGATGAAAATAGCAAATAATGTTGGGGCGATAACACTTCCCTATTTAACACCTGATCCCACTTTAAATGGAGCACCATGAGTGCCGTTGTCCAAAACCGTTGCGTCACACGTTAGGGAAAAGTATGTATGAAAATAAATGCAAATTTTTGTGCATTGTTTTAATAAAAATGGAGACTGATGTGCACACTAGGCAGAATGGAGTTTTAGTTGGATATATACAAAACTGATACAGACTGGATATAGACTGATCTGTGCATCACCAGGACTATCCCTTATTTATGATAGAGACCTTGTCTCAAAGCAAACCCTGCTTTGTGCACCATTTGGTGGAAAGGTTGGAAACAAATTTAACAAATAAATTTTAAAAGAAACAAGTATATCACAGGCATGGAGATGCTGTGACAGGTGAAAATATAACCGGTGACAGGTGAAGTTTTGCCTATCAGGTAGCTGCTAAAGGTGCTTCTGTCAGTAAAAGGTGGCAACACAGTTGCCAAAAATATTATTCCAACTCAATGCCATGCATATTTCAGAATGAAATCCTACTGCCTTTAACAGGACCTACTGCCAAGTAAACATTGGGATTGAATTGTGGCCTTACATGTGATCGTAAACATGTTCATTATGCAGTAGGACTGTACTGAATATTCACTAGTTTTGATATTCACTTCAAAAGCAGAACATTTGAGGCATGCAATATTAAAAGAAAAACATCACCTTGTCAAATATCTCAATTACATCTACCATGTTGCAGGCATCAACATTATTTTAGATTCCCTTGCTACTTACAATTGGGAATGTTTGCGATTCTTATTCAACCCTTTCAGCTCCCTTTGAAATACTTCAGCTGTTTCAGCGAAGCAGAGACCCCCGAATTTGATTCCAATTTTCATTTAGACAAAATTTTACCAATTTTGTCTCAATGCGACCTTCCAAATTCATCTGGAATGTTACTTTTGACAAAAATTGGTGACACCTTAGAAACATGGTGTAACACTCACTGGGAAATTTTGCTAGTTTTAACAAAACATGTTAGCTTTGCTCCAAATTCCAATGGGTGTTCTGCCTGTGTGGGATCTTCCAAATCCAACTCAAATTTCACTTTAGGTGAAACTTGGTGACAAACTGACACCCTGAAATGCAGTTTAGGAAAGTGACAAAAATTATAGAACTCCTTTTCTCAATCGTCGGTCTTGGAGGTTTGTTAAACAAGAAGAATGTTAGGATTCAGACAGTGTTTTCTCCTCTATCGACTGCTGAAGACAGACTGGTGGTGCTTTGATTTATGTTCTCAGTGCTTGAGACAAATGCAGACAGCTCCAAAGTTGTACAGTCCTAGTTATGGTTGAAAGAACTTGGGAGGGAAAATGGCAAAAGTGTTTAAAGGGCGAGCGCTTCGAGTAACAATGGACCCAAGGAATAAAATTTAACAAGGGTGCTTTTTGCTGACAGATTGTTTTTGTCTACAATGGATGTTTCTTGGCACAGGTAGCAAGAGATGAAAAAGTGCTGTGAGCTAAACAAGCTAAAGTGGTCAAGTCAATTACTGTGCTTTCCCATCCTCCAGCCATAATTCCTGTATCTCTTCCTCCAGTCAGCATCTGCCACTTAAAAATGAAGTGTTCCAATTTGACCTGGAAGATGGATTTCGAATCCAAAAAGTCCCCATGCTTCAGGCGGTTGTGCTGCTATAGAGCAATTCCTATGGGAATGAAGGCATGGTTGCTGTCTCTATTGTACAACACCTTCTGAAAGATGGAACAGCTAGTAACTTTGTCATAAGGCATGTGTCATTAGCAGCTTGCATTCTCCCTTTCTGGTTCCTCTTATCCAGCACACCCAACAGTCCAAAATGGGACCTGAGCTAGGGTATGAAAAGTGTGATGAATGATGCTCATAATGTGGACATAGATAGTGATCCTTAGGGGCTGCAATCCACTGAAAATGTTGATTTGAAATCTTTCCATGCTGTCCTTCATGCTTTTCCATGCTATCACAGTAACATTTGAAACCCCAGAGCCATGTGGGTGGAACCAATCACTTGGGAGTAGGGATGCGCGCGGAGTTCAAAATGGGGGGTGGAAGCTCAGCAAACTCACCGGGCTTGACCCTCCTCCCTGAGCTCCACTCGACTTACCTTTCCCTGGCTCGGCTCGCACTCTCACGAGCTGAGCCAGGGAAAGCTACTTCCAGGTTCCAGGCATCGTTTATGTAGAAAATGGCGTAGTATTCACTAAAAAGGCTGCAATTTACACAAATTGCAGCTGTTTTTAACATGTGCTACACCATTTTCTATGTAAATGGCATAGAGCCCGGGACCCAGAAGTCTGGCAAGTACCGGCTGAGGTGCTTGCTGGAGGCTCACCACGGGTCGCGTGCTGTGCCCGGTAGTGGCGTGAGCGAGCCTGCAGCAGCTGGCTCACGAATTACTTCGAGCTAGTCGGCCTTGCAGCAGCTGGCTCACGAATCACTTCGGGCATGTCGAGTCTCTTCTCCCCCCTCCACTGCAAATTCGAACCCAACTGAGTCATGAACAGCAAGATCTTTTGTGTTTCTAATGCTTCTGTTTGTGTTTCTTAATTGACTTAAGTCTTAATTGACCTGACTGAGGAAAGCCCTCGCTACACTTATATGCTAAATTCCTTGCTAAATTCCCCAGGGATGATTGTAATGCTGATTTGAACAGCAACAACATCTCTGGCTGGCAATAGTCCTTACATTCCTACTTAGAAAAAGTATTTTGTTTTATAGACATGTTCTGGCTGGCAATAGTCCTTACATTCCTACTTAGAAAAAGTATTTTGTTTTATAGACATGTTCTGGCTGGCAATAGTCCTTACATTCCTACTTAGAAAAAGTATTTTGTTTTATAGACATGTGCCAATTGATTTTAAGGTAACCTTTCTTCTAACTCTGACTGACTGAGAGGAAAGCCTGCTCAGTCATATGCTAATGGTTCTTCCTTCAAGGCTCCAGCCAGACTGCTGGTGTTTTTTGCATCTCAATATGCATAGCACCTGTTTAACAGTTGCATCTCAATATGCATAGCCAGACTGCTGTTTTTTGAATCTCAAAGGTAAAACCTGTTTAACAGCTCTGGCTCGCAGAGCTCGCAGATATCTCTGTTAATGGGGGACGAACTGCTGTTAACATCACAAGAATCATTAATTATGCTGAGTGAGAAGCAAGCAGAGCTTACTTGAAAAAAAAAACAACTCAGCGATTTTTTTAGCACATCACTACGTGCCGGGTCCTGAGCCCATCCCTACTTGGGAGAGAGGGACACAAATGATTAGCTAGGCCACTGTGATGCCAACTTTTTCAACTATGGTGGAGTAGGATGAGACTGGAAAAGCAGCCGCTGCCACCACTGTACAAGGAAACGGTATAAAGGCACCCATGTGATACCCAAACGTAATGATGTCTTCTTCATATATTTCTTATTGTTATTCACAGACAAATTCACATATTTCTCTATTGTTTTACAGACAAACTAATCCTGGAGGATAGATCTGTCACTGAGTTCCAACCATGATTGCTTCATGGAGTCTCCAGAGGCAGTAGGACGGTTTACCACTATTGGAACTAAGCCGCTAGCCCCACCCCCAGCGCTGATGGCATCTGCTGGATATTTCCCTCTGATGGCTGTGTGTATGTGCTGTCAAGTTGGACCCTGACTAAGCTGGTTGAACTTAGTTCCCATTGAAATGAGTGGAACTTAAGGCAGGACTAAGTTCAACTAATGTAATCTGTATCTAACCCACAGGGTTCATCCCCAATATCAGAAACCCTGGCCAGATTTCCCACTTGCAAAGAAGAGCTGTATAGATATAGGATCCTTTATTGTTAACTGTGTACAGATAGAGACTGGAGAGGCATGACCAGTGGGCACATCAGCATTGGGGCAGTGCTAGCAGTGTCATTCCATTCCCCACTTGGCTCTCAAAATAAAACATGCATTGTGTTTCAACAATGCCAAGCTTGTATTGGGACTGGAGTGCTTTTAATACCAGGTGAGAAGCCAAGTCATTGTATCTTTCAACTCTTCTATTCATGTTTTTTTTAACTTGGATCATTACCCTCCTTACCCAAAGCACATTCTGGTTGCTTCATGCATCCCTAATAGGAAACCTTCATGTATTCTTTTTTTTCTTTTGGTATTTGGTATGGCTGGGATCTCCTTTTAATTGTGCATAGTTTGCTTTTACAGTGAATAGGTTGAAGTAAATGAGGCTTGAAGTGAAGAAGCACAGCAGCTTGAAAGGCATCTGCTAATTTATCATCTCAGGTGTTAGCAGCTACTATTGGGAGCCCAAAATGGATGGTTAAAGTGCCAGATGTACTTAGCCAGAGTTTTAAAGTCAGATACATACTTTGGATCGCAAGTAACTTGGTCTGAGAGCATTTTGCAAGACAAGCACATTTTTAAAATAGATTTTTACTTGATAAACAAGCGACATCTTGCAATACAAGTCGTAGGGATGTAACCGCTCACCTCGAGCGGGTGTAGCAGGCCGAAATCAGCCCCACTCATGCCCGCCAGAGACTCACTTTGATATAAGAGTGTTTTCGATTACAAGCACGGTCCTGGAACGAATTATGCTTGCAATCCAAGGTATTACTGTACCCTTCAAATTCTTCCACCATGAAAATCTAATGTAGAGAACAGTGTTTCTTCAGCAGAAATCCATGCACTTGAGCAAGCCATTAAGGCTGCCAGCAGCACCTGTTTATGTGGACAGCAAAATGGTTTGAGCTAGTAAAATGGGGGTTGGTTGTTGGAGTAAAGCAAGGCATCCCCCCCCCCGAAACAGTCTCTTCTCTTCTAAAGGAGTAAGGTATGCTCTACAGTGTGTAAACAGGAAATGCTGCAGTCCCAATTCAGAGGAATATGAAGAATCTCCTTCAGAAATTTCAGAAGTCTTATCAAACTCTTTTTGCTTCCCTCCAAACTTTGCAAAAAGTCTAACCTAAGCACCTTCTGTCAGGGTCAAACTGGTCTTGAGAAACCATACCCACATCCTGACCTGGGGCCCACAGTCGTTTCAGTAACGAGCTGGGAGAAGGTCCTGTACTGTTGACACATAAGGCAACATAAAGCAGAAGAACAGGCTCCTAATATTTATTCTAGGTGTAATTGATCCGGAAGATTCATACTATCTGTCAAGAAGAGGAGCATATACATACCCTTTTTTTCAATCTGTGCCTGAAGAGGGCTCTGTTACATCCCAGCCTTGTCATGAGGCATCCCTGAGGTCCCTTTTATCTCCAAATTCACCATGATTTTTTCACAGTAGGCAAACCTTTGTGGCAGCTTAGGAATATGCATGACCCCTGTAGGAAATTCCACTAATCCTAGTGCTGAAACTTTTTCTGCCACCCTCATTCAGTGTTTGCCTGAGAGGAACCTCCTCCTAATGATGTGAGAACAGGTTCTCAGTTCAGTATACTATCTTGGAAATGTCATGTGCAGATAGAAGCAGTTCTGATTGTCTAATTCAGGGGGATCATCTTATCTTCTAATTTGCAAACCTTTTCACCCTGAATTGCCCAGGGTTCTGCTGGGCTGCTGGGGGCTATGCACATGTACACACATGCACTCTTATTTGCACACAAGCACAGACTTATTCACAAGCTCACGCTGGCTCAGCTTGGCTGAGTGTAGAAAGCTAAGCAGGGTCAGGCCAGGGATGTTGAAGAGTCCTTGGTCTCGAGTCACAAGTCGAGTCACGAGTCTTTGGACCCGAGTCTCGAGTCCGAGTCCTTGGTCCAAAATGGTGACTCACGAGTCACGAGTCACTCCCAAAGCTGACTCCATGAGTCCCTATTAAAATCAATGGGGGGTTTTCCCAACAAAATAAGGCTACTTCAGATGTGTGGTTTAAATAAATTCTAGGCACAAGTGTGCCTTTTTATTTCAAAACTCTGCAACTGATTTTGGCAAGAACAGACCAGGCAGACAAACCCAAAATAACCAGGCGGGCAGAGGAGGCAGGGAACCCCAAAGCAGGCAGGCAGAGGCCTTTGTCTTGGACAATTCAACTGTTGAACTGGTCAAGACCAGGCAGGCAGAGGAGGCTGGGAACCCCAGACAGGCAGGCAGAGGCAGCCAAACCCAAAATGTCTGAAAGGTTGCATTTAAGAAAAATGATTTAAAAAAATAAACTTGCTGTACTTCCTAAAACTTATCCATGTTGCATTTGAGGAACATGATTTTTTCTAAATGTTTGGGGGGGCCATTCTTGAACGGTGAGATCTCATCATAATTCCACCCTCACTGAACACCCGCTCCACTGGTGATGAACTTGCTGGAACCAGAAACACACTCAGAGCAGCCACACAGAGTAATCTCAGGTCCTTCTTCTGCCTCTCCCAAGTTCGCAACACATCAATCAAAATAAATCTTGACAAACTGTTGGGGCTGCACTTCTGGTAGCCGTCCATAGTGGCTGAGCAGCGGCACACCTCGCTTCCATGCGCTCTTCGCCGGCAATCACGCTCCTCTCCACTCCTTCTGGCACAGCCCAGGGATGTTGACGAGTCCTTGGTCTCGAGTCCCGAGTCGAGTCTCGAGTCCCATTAAAAATATTGGGACTCGAGTCCGAGTCGAGTCAGAGGGGGGACTCAGTCTGACTCACGAGTCGAGTCCTCGAGTCCGAGTCCCCATCCCTGGGTCAGGCCTGGTAATTACTTGGATGAGAGACCCCTCCTCTAGTTTCCTGCATTGAGCAGTGGGTTGGATCAATGGCCTTATAGGCCCCTTCCAACTCTATGATCCTATTATATCCTATGACATATGTGAAGGCAGCCTCCTCCCCATCCCAGCCACCCTGACTGATCGCTGCTTTACCTTCACTATTGGTGGTGGTAAAGCAGCAATGCTGGCTACTTCATGGTCACTGGGTGAAGGAGGAGACAGTAGCCATCTTCCACCTCAGCCACCCTGACCTTAACACTGCTTTACCATTCTTATTAGCAGTAAATCAGCAATCTCACCAGTGCACCATGCTGCCTGTCTGCACTAAGTGCTTCCCCCCCCAGTGGCAGAGGCTGGGGTGGTTTTTTTGGGGGGGGAACCAGACAGAGCTTGGGGGACTGCCTGCTGTCCATGGAACACATGTTTTGCACCCCTGGTCTAATTGGAGAACCCCAATCAGCTTCTGAGGAATGGCAGAGTTTCAAAAATGATAAAGAAGTTTGAAAATGCCTGCCCCAGAAAAAGGAATCTACAAAATGGTGCTTTATACGAATTCCTATGGATGGAAAGATTATATATATATATATATATATATATATATATATAGTATATTTATGTATATATATATATATATTATATAATGGCTTGGACATATTTCATTTCGTGGCATCATTCCTATAAGCTTGGAATGTCCTTGAACGTTTGGCTTATCGAATTCTGTCCTTTCATTACTTTTTACACTATCTCACTTGAATAGATTTCTCTACAGAATCTGATAATCTGAGCTGCTTTTGCAAGGATACATTTGCTCATTCAAGCAACTTTTCACTCTAGTCCTGCATTTTTGTTCTATTTCCTGTAGTTGAAAGATAGCTTTGTTCAACCCACTGTTTCTAGAAATCCCTCTTCTTCTTCTTTTCCCTTCTTTTTTTTCCCCAGGAAGGAGAATAATTCACTGGCCGATGTTTTAAGAAACACAGAGAAGATGGTTAGAAATGATAGGGAGAAAAATATACACTTCAGATAAGTGGGAACAAAAAGAGGGTGGAAAAATCTTCCTTGCAGAGCTATATGCCCATTCAAATCTGTTATGCGACATCAGTTCAAGAAAAGTCCTTGTGCTACTGCAACTGTAAATTTAAATCTGCATTTTCAGTGGGCTAGAATATCTTGTCTGATCAATAGTTAAATAACGTTCCTGAGATCTAAGACCAGCTCTTTAACAACTGGACCATATTTCCATATCCTGAACATTAATTCCATAATGTATTGCCATTGTCCAGAAAGCTGATTTGCTGACAACCATAAATATTACCCTGAATTTTCTGCCTTAGGTAATTGCAATCTGAAAGTGAAACTAGATATTCTTCACTTCACTTCCAATCTTCCACCCATACTCTGACCATGGGCCAAAATAGACGTGATATTTGCATGAATATAATTAACACAGAGATTTAAAAAATGTAAATAGCAGCCATAGCAGAGAGGTAGTGGAAAGCATCAGGACTGCATGGTTGGGATGGAAGAGTTTAACCTTACCCCCTTGCCATGGTCCCTCAACAACACCCCCTCCATGAAGCTGTTATTTGCATCACAAGAAACAGGATCATGGTGGTAGGTTGTCAAGACTATGGCATGGGGAGGAAAGGGTAACCTCCCCCTCCCCCATGGTCCCAATTATACCCCCCCCCCGCGAGCTACTACTTACATTACCAATATATTTTTTTTAAAGTATGCTCATTGCATTTACACAATTCATGTCACATCTACTTTGGCCCTAGGATGACTGTTGCAATAATTGATGGAATTTGGATTCTGGATGTGTCATAATCATGTGTTGGTTAATATCTATAACATCTCTGATGACTGATGTCATTAATGTGATAGCAATGGTTCATTCATTCATTCATTCATTCCAAAGAATCTAAGAAGTTGTCCACTGGATCACACAACTGCAGATCTTTAATGGGAAAACTGGATATCTCCCCTTTCTTCAAATATCATCCTTCTATTTGTAAGGAGTTTTTTTTAAAATCATTTTAGAACTTGGATCTTATATCTTGGTTCTAGAACTTGGATCTTTGGATCTATGCACGCCTTCTTGTGAGTACAGATGGTACATGGAATTCATATATGCTTGAACATTCCCCCGTGAAATGGTACAAACATGAAAGGGCACTAACATGGTAGGATTCATTTTGTTACATTACCACAATGTAGATCCATTTAAATTTCTATTATGTAAGAACAAGTCCTACATATCATTGATCTGGCCAGGAACTTGAAACAAACTTTAACAACAATCTCACCTAGATAAGGTGGCCCACTCCTACTAAAAAGTACCTGGCAAGCACCCATCTTTCTTTTTTTAAGCAGTCTCAAGCCCCTTATGTTAAGGGAAATCATGATAATTTTGAAGGGCAGCCAAGATGTATTTGCTTAGCTTAAAAGCTTTGTGTGTAAAAATGGTATATTAAAGAAGTAGTCTTAATTGGAAAAGCTTGGATTTAAAAAGTACACTTCATTGGAAGATGTTTGGAATCTTTGAACACAGAAGAGCATGGAGCAGCTACTGGCTGTATCAGCTGCCACCTTGTCCCTGAGAAGATTAGCTCCCCAGATTGGAGGACTGTACACCTGAGCTCTGTGGGTACTCAGTATGATGATATTAGAGTAAGGTAATTGATATATGTACTTGGGTGATTAGTTTCCTTTGCAGAAGAGAACCAATCAATCAACTTCTAATTGCTGTTGATTAGAAATCAGTCTGAATATACCATGTCTTGAGTGTGTGTGTGTGTGTGTGTTTGTGGTGAAATATTGAATACGGGAATGAACAATCACCACCTAATTTGCCATGAAGTGGCCAAACAGGTTTTTGTTTTGCACAGGAGAGGAGCACACATCTCTCCCTTTACAATAAGCGTAATAAAGATTATTCTGCCAACCCCCAAAGCAAAGCATTTCATGAATATGGAGCTTGATAGGGGCTAGTCATTTCCAAGACCCTCAATGTCACAACATCCTCAGGAAATATCCAATTGTTTCTGTGAGAAAATACACAAAACATCTTACACCTACAGTCCAGTACAAAAGTGTGGATACAATGGAATCCACTGAAGGTTTCTACTTGACATCACAGAAAGAGAATTCTAGCCAGTCACAGCAAACTTCATGCCTAAGTTGTCTTTCTGTTAGTTATTTGCTGGAACTGCCTGGTGAACATGGAGTGCACACTATCTTCCTTTATGAATGCTATGGAAATAAAAATCTAACTGAAGGAGATTTTTTTATTCTTTGATATTTATTTATTTATTTAATATATTTTTATACCGCCCAATAGCCGAAGCTCTCTGGGTGGTTTACAACAGTCAAAACCATAAAATACAATATAATATACTAAGTATAAAATTAAAAACCACAGATTAAAAACAAACAGCAGAGCTAGCAGCAGCAGTTACAATAACAGAGTTAAAAACAACTACAGAATTAAAATGATTAAGATGATTAAAATGCCTGGGAGAATAGAAAGGTCTTCACCTGGTGCTGGAAAGAGTACAATGTAAGCGCCAGGCAAGCCTCTTTGGGGAGCTCATTCCACAACCGGGGTGCCACAGCAGAAAAGGCCCTCCTCCTGGTAGCCACCTGCCTCACTTCCTTTGACAGGGGCTCTCGGAGAAGGACTGCTGACAAAGATCTTAGTGTCCGAGAAGGTACCTATGGGAGGAGACAATCCTTCAGATACCCTGGCCCCAAGCCATTTAGGGCTTTGAATGTTAGTACCAGCACTTTGAATCGGGCCCAGAAACAGACTGGCAGCCTTAGATTTGGATTTCATTTTACATGTTATAGCTTTTCATACATTAACAGCCCAAGATGAGTACACTAAATTTAGCAAAGATGAGTACACTAAATTCACGTATGCATATTCATCATGCATTGTCTGCAACATAAAAAGATAGCTTCCATATTTGGATTGGACCATGTTTGAGAGAACTACCAGCACAGATAGAATTTTCATAGCATTCTCATGTCACTTTGATGCAATGCTTTTCAGTGGAATTAGCTCATATATCTGGCCCCCAGTAACCCATTGTTCAGTGATGAGTCATCAAGTTACAAGAAAGCAAGAGATGAGCATAACAGTCTGAAACAACTCACAGATATCATCTACCTGCTTTCTTTTAGATATTGTACTATATTAGGGTGTTATTGTTTTTTGGGTCATTGTTTTTTTAATGTTTGGGAAGTGTTGTCTTTGTGCTCAGATCATTAGTTTCCCTTTTCAGCCCTGAGAGCCACGTTGAAAGTATATGATGACACAATGTATCATCTTGGCATGTTTGATGACAAAGGTCAAATGGACACATTCTATGAAACTGTAAGAACTCGTGAAAAACTTTCCCCTCACCTTTTAAAATGTTTATTTTTGCTATCTAAGAGGTCTCTCTGCAACCAAAAAACGTGATTCAAAGACAAATGTGAACATGAATTCTCACAGTTTCAACCAAAGCTGGAAAGCAATACAACAGTGTTGCAGCCAGTACGTTGTCCATCCTTGCTCCATACCAGTGCCGGCCAACATCTGAAACCTGGAGGTTTGTATGCTTTGGCACACATTGGTTCGTGGGCTCGTTCATTCTCACAAATACACTATAGCCCTCTGGATAGAACAACATTTTACCTTGGTAAATATGTGTCCCAAAAACTATGTACAGTAATACCTTGGATTGCAAGTAACTTGGTTTGAGAGCGTTTTGCAAGACAAGCAAATTTTTAAATATTTATTTAATATATTTTTTTACTTGCTATACAAGCGACGTCTTGCAATACAAGTACTGTAGTACGGCTTAAATTAAAAATCTCTGTACAAATTTTTTTGGGGGGATTTTGTTTTGATATAAGAGTGTTTTGGATTACAAGCACGTTTCCGGAACGAATTATGCTCTCAATCCAAGGCATGACTGTATTCTGAAAACTGTATTTGCTGAGGTAATGCAAATGTGAGGTAGGACATTCTTATTAGGAAATACTCTACTGGGCAAAATGTTACTTCTCAGACCATATGTAGCCAGGTAACCTTACACTGTGTCATAACGGGTGGGTGGGTGCCAAAAAAGATGGAAGATGGTCTGGTCAGAGGCAGAGTAGGCTTATATAGGGTGGCCCATTGGCCTCATCTCCAGGCCAGTTGGTATAACAGACAAATTCTATAGCTCCTACTTAGAGAAGAGCTCTTTCTGTAAGATGCAAAACTACAAGCCCTTGTGTGAGTTAAAGACAGCTTCACATGTGGAAGATCACCTTTGGATCCAGCCAAATGCATTTAGGGTATTTACCTGTTCATCAATTTCTGCCATTGCCGTCAAACCTTTGTGTGCAAGCCTGTAGCTCCTGATTACATTGTCTGATAGTTATAGATCTGTCAAATCCTCCCCCACCCAACTCACTTACACTCTCAGCTCTAACAAGATTTATTAGTGCTGAATTCCATGGTCTCGTCTTTTCTTTGTTTCTTTTTGAATGGGAAAAATACTTTCTATTGTTTGTTCCACCCACTAGCTCCTTGTCACATTTCACATACTCCCACTTGTGTTATTAGAAACTGTAAAATAACAGTTTATCATGTCTTTTCTCCACACGATTCTTTATTTCCCTCTAAAATGCATTTGTTACACATATCTCCAGTAAGAATCAGTATTTGTTAACTAGGGGGAAAAGAACTCATTTTGATATTTATGTTGCATCAATTTGTTTTAGTCAATTAAAACCAAGTGATAGTAATATGACAAATTGTTATTATATGAAGTGGACCAAGTGAGTAACAAAGAATTTATCATCAACACCAGTACTTCCATCACCATTTTGTAGTGGCAAAACAGAAACATGGGCACATCACACATCAAAATGCAGAAATTGTGCAATGTAGAACAGCCTCCTACCACTTGATGGATGTATTGATGTCAGTGTTGGGCCTTAGGAAAACAGGCATGGTGGATACATACTCTTCCTGACACCCAAAGACCCAGCATGTCCAGGCACCCTTATAGTCCTTCAAGTCATGAGAAGTCAATAGCTGGCCAGAGTGGGTGTGCATGGGGACACTTCAAAGCTTGAAGAACACCCCAGCCCTTATTATGTATTGTGTGTGAAACAGTTTCCCAAGTAGATGATACCAACCCTGCATTTCCTGTGCTCAAAATACTGTAACTCTTACAATCATGATGGATTATGGAAGAATCTGCCAGAGTCCACACTGTTGGTCTATCAACTGACAATAGTCTTCAAGCAAAGGACTTTCCCAGACCTGATATCCTAGATTTAACTGGCTACCCTAAGTTTTGAACTTGAGATCTACATGCAAAGAACATTACTGCTAATGGGTCTTTCCCAATTTTGAATGTGTAAGAAAAAGAAAATATTACATGAGTCAGTCTTTAATTTGAAAACAAATTACCTGTCTGCAAGCTCTCCAGTATGCCCTGCAGATCTCATTCTGCCCCCCCCACATCAGCTCAATCTGTAGTGAGTTGCGCAATACACAAATTCTACTTTTTAAAAAAGAACTGGCAGCAATTTGTGTAACTTTTGCAATTTGCTCAAATGGTGTCATAATTTTAAATATATATATTATTGATGAGTTTGTGCACGATCGCAAGTCTGCCTGTCCACTATGTGGCCCTACAGAGGCATATTCCCCTCTTGTAAATGTCCTTGTCAGTTTAATCATCTCCACACACTACCTTATTTAGCCCAGCAAAGTCATACATATTCCATACCTGTCAAAAAACTTGTCAATTCCACACCCCCTCCCCATCAGGAAGTGCGGAAGTGGAGGATGAAATTGACAAGTTCTTCAACAAGTATGGAATATGGCTCTGATGGGCTAAACAAAGTTGTGTGTGGAGAAGATGAAACTGACAAGGATAATTTCAAGAGGGAAATATGCCTCTGTGGGGCTACATAGCAGACAGGTGGACTTGCGCAAGATTGCCAATACACAATTCCCCCCCATCATCATAAAATGCACATTTTTCTGGAATAGGAAAAAAATCTGCCTCAGTCCACTGCTGCTTACTGGAACAGAAACACTGTGGTATCCTATCAAGTTTCAATGGAACGGAATTCCCAGCAGCACATATCCCTAGTAAAATCTGGTGCTACGCTGAATTTTAGAAGAAATGGAAGTCTGACCCAAATGTGTGTGTGTGTGTGTGTGTGTGTGTGTGTGTGTAAAAGCAGGTGAAATCACCACCCTTTGTTTGCTTTTTTGGGAGTTCAGGTGGCAGAATTTTCAGAAAGGATGAAGGTTGCCAGCAGAGCACTTAGAGGTCTGTTGGCTTGTCATCTGCCCTTTTAGATTTCCCAGAATGTCCCAATTATAAGGTAAAAAATAGTGACTGACTCCAAAATGGCAGACACAAGCAGAGGCTGCATTTTTTTGTGGCAGCCACCAGTTCCCCACCAAAATGCCCCTTAGAATAGGAATGAATAAATCTGTCACTTTTGCTTTTTTCTGCATTGCTTTTTTTAAAAAAAAGTGATTTACTTGTTTATGAAGAGATTTGTGGATTTTGGTATGGTCTGATAAAAAATGAATTGAACAACATTCTCACACATCTGCACCAACCAAATTCAACAGGTACAGCTATTCTCAGCATGGAGAGGATCATGTTGTACTGCCTGTCAGGTGGCTGTCTGAGCTGGGAGTGGGAGGTACTGCATTGCAGTGGTTCTGCTCCTACTTGGATGGCCAGCTCAGGAAGGTGGTGCTGGGGAATATTGTCCACCCCCATGGATTCTCCAGCATGGGGTTCCCCAGGGGTCAGGTTTGTCCCCCATGCTATTCAGTATCTACATGAAACTGCTGAGTGGGGTGATCCAGAGTTTTGGAGTGTGTTGCCATCAGTATGTTGATGAGATGCATCTCTACTCCTTTTCATCTTTATCAGGTAAGGCTATGGATGTGCTAAATCGGTGCCTGATGACAATGGACTGGATGAGTTGAATAAACTGAAGCTCAATCCAGACAAGACTGAGATGCTGTTAGTGGGTGGTTCTTCTGACTGGATGGAGGGTGCTTAACCTGTTCTGGATGAAGTTGCACTCTCCCTGAAGGAGCAGGTTTCTAGCTTGGGGGTCCTCCTGGAGCCATCTCTGTTACTTGAGGCTGAAGTGGCCTCAGTGGCATGGAATGCCTTCTACTAGCTTTGGTTGGTTGCCCAGCTACACCCCTATCTGGACAGGAATAATCTGGTTCCAGTAATCTATGTGTTGGTAACCTCCAACTTAGATTATTGCAATGCACTCTATGTGGCTTGCCCTTGAAGACTGTTCAGAAGCTGCAGCTTGTGCAAAACGTGGGCAGCCAGACTAATAACTGGGACCAGAAGGTCTGAACATATAACACCAATTCTGGCCTGCTTGCATTGACTGCCTGTATGCTTCCAAGACTGATTCAAGGTGCTGGTTTTAACCTATAAAGCCTTACATGGTTTGGGACCTCAATACCAGACACAATGCCTCTCCTGACCTGATTCTACCCAGACACTATGATGAACATCTGAGGCCTTCCTCCAAGTGAGGCTCAGAGGGTGGCAAGAAGGGAGAGGGCCTTCTCAGTGCTGGCCCCCCAATTATGGAATGATCTCCCCACTGAGGCCCACCTGGCACCAATGCTGTCATTTTTTCAGCACCAGGTTAAGACTGTCCTCTACTCCCAGGCATTTAATGGTATTTAATGCCATATGATGGGGCATTTATGCCCAGCTGTCTTTTTAACATGTCTACTATTTTTATTGAAATTGTTTTAGCTGTGTAAATTGTTTTAAATTATGTATATTGAAATTTTATGTGGTATTTTATTATCTGTATTTGTGGTTTGTAATTTTATGAATTGTGAACCACCCAGAGAGCTTCAGCTATTGGGTGGTATAGAAATGAAATAAATAAATATAAATAAATGGAGCACTCAGCTTGGATGACAAATCTGCACGTTTTGCTTCCTCCCATGTGCACTTTAAAAAATAATAATAATCTCAAGTTCCTTCTTCTGTCCAGTTTATGAACACATTTGCAATTTTTGGCAAGTTCTTACAAAAGAAAGAACCAAACGAAATTCTCCCTCATACCCACCTCAGGATAAGGCATTCTGGGAAATCTAAAATGGCAGATGCCAACCCATTGGAGCTTTGAGTGTTCAAGTTAAGATTGCTTCCATCCTCCCCCACTGCCCAAATTGCCATTGCAAAAGGTGGAACCTTTTGTGGCCTTCTAATGGGGTTTCCAAAGTGGGAGGGGGGACGCTGTTAAACATTCCTAAAAGCACCATAGTTCAGCTGAGCTCACACACATGTATGTTCACCACTTGAAGATTTGAGGACTGCAGGATGAAGTTCACCTCTCTATGGCTGCAACAGCTAGTGAATAATTTGCATATGTGAATAGAATAAGCTGTCTCAGTTCTGACACCTGAAACAAAGTTTTCAGATCTTCTAAAATGCAGTCCTTTCCCACCGAGACAGGTTGCATCTCATATTATTTAGCTGAAGAACCATCAACTGATTTATGTGTTTTAGCATCAGGCCTTTGAAAGATATGTTGGCTGCATATAAAAAGCCAAGCGGAAGCTTGAGGCACTTACAGAGGATGTTTGAGTACTACAAACACTAAACATGGCTGCATGTTAGTGTTGAGGCAATTTCTTCTATTCTGCTTGCATGTTAGACATTCCAAACCAGTACCATTCCAAAGGCTGCTGGCAGAAACAAATTCCTTTTCTTTTTTTTTAATTTATAGGGAAGCAGCAATGCCCAACAATAAAGCTGTTCTTGAATTGCACCCAAAAGTATGTGTCTTGGAAGCTCACGGATTCAATGTAGTGCACCAGCAGCAGGGAATACCAAAACAACCCACATTGTTTTAGACAATTTCATTCCTCATTCCCATAGCTCTCATACTGTGAAGTAGAGGATTAAGGACGATTGCTTCCCCCCCCCCCCCACTGCACAGGGGCTTTTTCAATCATCATTCAGGACAATTAACTTCAATCTTCAGCTCATCATAGGGATGAAGGGGAAAAAATTGTTCAATTCACATTTTAATGTGAACTTACCTAATTTTACACTTTCGAACCACTATGTGAACCGAAACTCAGTTATCGTACAAAATTCACACTTCTCCAAATTTTGCAATGGAGTTCTCCAGTCAAAAAATATGTTCAAAATGCATACATTTGGGGAAATAACATGACAAATACATTATATTCGGGAAATGGCTTGCAGAAATGAATATGTTAGGCAAAAATACATACAAAATGCATGTACTAGAAGAAATGTGCAGAAACATGCTTATAAATTTCCATGCAAACTTAAAAAAAAAAAGTTCTCAAAGTTCAGGGCAAACCAACTTTATGGCTGGAGAAATATTTAAAGTTTGAGATGAACTGAATTTAAGACTGGGAAAAATGAGAAACCAAGAGTAACCCAAATTGACAGATTTGTTCATCCCTAACATGCCAGTGATCCATGGCCCCAGTGAGCATTACACACAAATGGGCCAATGCTCATGGTAAGTGCATTTGATTTGACTGTGCTGGGTACATGTGAAATGCTTACAAGAGTCAGGGCCTGTAAATGGCTTGTGCTCTGTATTATTAAGGCCATAAGTCCTGATTATGGCGTTTTGCCAAAACAGACATTTTGCTACTATCAAATATTAAACATATCAGAAACAAAGCAAACCACCTGGATGTTGATAAGGTTTTTGAAATGAGGGAGGTTGCTTAGCCCTTCTCATTCTAATTTACTTTCTGAAGAGGGTAGGAAGGGATAAGGGAAGATCATTGGGATATATGGGAATTTTCCTCTGAAGGCAACTTACTCTTTTTAGAACTATAGGGTTAGTTTTAGATGTTTATTTATTTATTTATTTATTATATTTATACCCCACATTTTTCCTTCAAGGAACCCAAGATGGCTTACATAATCCTCCTCCTCTCCATTTTACCCTCACAACAACCCTGTGAGGTAGGTTAGGCTGAGAGTCAGTGACTGGCCCAAAGTTACCCCGTGAGTTTCATGGCTGTGCGGGGACTAGAACCCGGATCTCCTGAGTCCCAGTCCAACACTCTCACCACTACGCCACACTGGCTCTCGTCCAAGATAGTGTCCAAAAGTTCAAAAACTGATACAAGCATCTTATCTATACACATTCAGCTGTAAGTAAAGTAATGAGACATTTATTTTTATTTTTATTTCGCTTCAGTTAGCTAGCATTGCACTATCTGATGTTTCTTGCGGCTGAAACAGAAAATGCATTAAAATTGCAAATGACTGGTGCAACTATTATGGCTGTTCAAATGCCTTATTAAGAAAGACACTCTCATAAACAAACTTAAGAGGGATGAAAACACTTCTTGAAAAAAAAGAGAGTACTATCTTAATAGTAAAAAAACCCCCAACAAAACCAAGCAAAAAGCTGATAGCTAGGGAACAATGTCTGAAACAAATCAATAACAAGATTCATGCGATGCTTAATCGACCCTATGTTATCCTGATATAAAAATACAGTATAGATGTGTTTAATGGAGCTTTGCCATTCTCTTATGATTTATTCAAAGCTTTGTGTGTGTGTGTGTGTGTGTGTGTGTGTGCGAGCGTGCACGTGTGTGTGTGTGTGTGTGTGTGTGCAGGGAGGGGTTCCTAAGGAAAAAAAGATTTTATATATTAAATACAATAGTTACAATGAAGTCAATTGCAAAACTTTGTTGCTTTATGTGGAGAAAAAGAGCCTCTGAGGGTTCCTACACACACACTCACACGCCTGCACACACACACATGCACACGCCTCCTCATGTGAAAACCAAGTAAGGCCGGTAGGGGGCTGGGAGGAGGCGAAATGTGCATAAAGTATCGGATGGGACATGGCGCCTGAAAGTCCGGTCTACGGCTTTTCAGATGCAAATGTCATGAGTCATGAGTTCCCCTCCCTGCCTGGCCAGGTGAAGTTCATCCTGATTGGCTAAGAAGCAGCAAAGCTACAGAAAGGAGGGGAGGGGGGAAAGGTATATTTCCCAACGTGTGGGTTTTGTTCTTTGTCTTTGGGTCATCGCATGGTTGCTGTTGGAGCAATGGCGGCAAGCCAAGCAGAGGCCCAAGCCTTCGGGTGGCCTCAGGATCCGACCCCAGGTAGCTCCTGGTGAAATTAGCTGAATGAGGGCTTTGGTAAAGGCAAGCCTTGTGCAGGGCTACCCATCTCGGACCTTCGGGTAGGTGAAGTAGTCCCCCCAGGTGGCAAGGCTGTGCTGGACCTAACCCTGGAAGAGAACTGACCCCCCAGGTAACTAGTTGTGTGCCTGGGAGATATAAGGAATCAGTAGGTTTTGTTATTTTTGCAGCTCTATTACTTTGTACCAAAGTGTCTCTCTATTTTGTGCTTCTCTCATTTCCCTATTCTTGTTGTAAAATGCTACCTGAATAAACCTTCTTTTGGTTTTTTACCCCACATGGTGTTTGTGGATTGCTCTGTGGTTCCAGCAACTAAATCCAGGTTACGGTCATAAAGGCAAGTCCCTGAACAGAGATTCAAGTAGGATTGCAGACATCAGAGGCTGGCAGTCTGATACCTTGAGATCTCTGGGGGTCTTGGGTCCTTTGGGGTAGGAAAGGGTGGGTTGTGGTGGGTCAGCCAGCCCCCCCTTCCTCCACATGGTGGCAAGCGCTGGCATTCGAAGCTGAACCACAGAGCGTGTGCACGTGGGCAAATGGGGGAGATTGGAGGGACTTTGGTACATTTGAGTAGAGGTTTTGTTATTTTTTAGAGATTGAAGTGTGAGATTGAGCCTCAGGGAAAACGTTCAGATTGCTTGGCAGTCTGTGGAAGCCTAGCTGCCAGCGGGGAGCGTTGAAGGCAAGAAATCTCAACTGTGGAGTGAGTAAGCGGAGGAGGATCCTATTTATTTATTTATTTATTTATTATATTTATCAATCGCCCATCTGGCCGGTCGCCCGGCCACCCTGGGCGATGTACAATTAAAATACAGTAAAACACAATAAAATATAATAATTAAAACAATATAAAAAATTCTCATTAAAAACCTAACCCACCCCATATTCCCACCTGAACAGCCATGTTTTTAATGCACGGTGGAAGCTCATCACGGAGGGGGCATGGCGAAGGTCACTAGGGAGGGAGTTCCATAATGTGGGGGCCGCCACAGAGAAGGCCCTCTTCCTAGTCCCCACCAGCCTGGCTGCTCTGGCTGATGGAATAAGGAGAAGGCCATCCGTGGCAGACCTTGTTGAGCGGCCTACTTGATGTTGCTGGAGGCGCTCCTTGAGATAAGCTGGGCCGGAGCCGTGTAGGGTTTTAAAGGTCAAAACCAACACCTTGAATTCGGCTCGGCAATCAACTGGTAGCCAGTGCAACTCATTAAGCACTGGCGTGATGTGATCACGCCGGCGGCTGCCCTTAATCAGGCGAGCCGCCGCGTTCTGTACCACCTGAAGCTTCCGGACCGTCTTTAAGGGTAACCCCACGTAGAGCGCATTACAGTAGTCTAGGCGAGAGGAGACCAAGGCATGAACCACTGATGGGAGCAGGTGATTAGGAAGGTAGGGGCGCAGCTGCCGTATCAGATGGAGTTGATACAGCGCCGCCCGGCTCACAGCTGCCACCTGAGCCTCCATGGACAGCTGGGAGTCTAGAATGACCCCCAAGCTGCGGACCTGGTCCTTCAGGGGTAGATGTACCCCATTCAGCACCAGGTCAACATCCCCTAACCTTCCCTTGTCCCCCACCAGAAGTACCTCGGTCTTGTCGGGGTTCAGCTTCAGCATGTTCCTTCCCATCCAGCCAGCCACTGACTCCAGGCACTTGGACAGGGTCTCAACGGCCAACCTCGGTGAGGACTTGAAACAGAGGTAGAGCTGCGTGTCATCCGCATACTGATGACACTGCACCCCAAACCTCCTGATGATAGCTCCCAGCGGCTTGAGGTAGATGTTGAATAACATCGGGGAGAGGATGGAGCCCTGCGGCACTCCACAAGTGAGCAGCCGAGGGTCCGAAGCCTCCTCCCCGAGAACTACCCTCTGATACCTTCCAGAGAGGAAGGACCGGAACCACTGCAATACAGTGCCTCCCAAGCCCAACCCCTCCAGACAGTCCAGGAGGATACCGTGGTCAACGGTATCAAAAGCCGCTGAGAGATCGAGGAGGACTAGAAAGGAGCATTCGCCCCTATCCAAAGCCCTCCTCATGTCATCCACCAAGGCGACCAAGGCCGTCTCCGTCCCATGTCCAGTTCTGAAGCCCGACTGGCACGGATCCAAATAATCGGCTTCATCCAAGTGTGCCTTCAACTGAGCACCCACCACCCGCTCGATCACCTTGCCCAGAAATGGTAAATTGGAGACTGGGCGAAAGTTATTTAAATCCTGGGGATCCAAGGAGGGCTTCTTTAGAAGCGGTCTTATTACTGCCTCCTTGAGGGCTGATGGCATCACTCCCTCCTCGAGGGAGGCATTCACCACCGCCTTGATCCCCTCACCCAGTCTCTCCCTGCAGCTCATGATGAGCCAGGACGGGCAAGGGTCAAGCAAGCAGGTGGTCAGCCTCACAGATGAAAGCACCTTGTCCACTTCATCAGAAGGAAGAAGCCGAAACCGATCCCACAAAACCGGTCTGCCATTGGCTTCCTCCCGCTCACTCCCTGTGTCCACGACGTACGATATCCCACTCCTAATCCAATCGATTTTATCTGTGAAGTGCTTCGCTAAAGCCTCACAGGAGGCTTTTGACTGTTCCAGTGGGTCCGGAGCGACTGGACCTACCCATCGAGTGCAAGAAGCGGGTGAGCAGATGGCGGCTGTGTGATCCCAAAGAACCGGGGCAAAGAGAAGAAGAAAGACTGTGTGTGCGCGCGTGTGTGTTCCAAGGGGAGCAGAAGAAAGGAGAGAAGACCAGTAAACCTCTCTTAAGAGACTGGTGAGCAAAACGTTGAATTTTGGGACAGCGTTTGATGAGTGATTTGGTTGTGCTATGTGCCCCAGAGAAATTGTCAAGACTTTGGGGAGGGAAGGCACAGTCCTGCCCTACATCTCTCCCATGGGAGAAGGACTCAGATTTTGAACTTAGACTGTCCAGTTGCTCTTGGGGGGGGGGGCATGGTGCGTGACCAGGCTAAGCAGCAGCAAGCAGAGGGGGGGCAGACATCAGAACCCCCCCCCCCAAAAAAAGACTTTGTCCCTGTGCTGCCGAAATGGAGAGCTGAAAGGAACAGAAGGAAAAGGGGATTTCCCTCCTAGCTGGCGGAGAAGCACGGACAGAAGAATTTCCCTCCAGGTGTCTCCAGCAAGAAGAAAAGGGGACTGAGATTGGGTGTTGATTAAAGCCAATAAAAGCTGATAAATTGTTGCTGGAGTGGAGCACGGACAGAAGAATTTCCCTCCAGGTGTCTCCAGCGAAAAGAAAAGGGGACTGAGATTGGGTGTTGATTAAAGCCAATAAAAGCTGATAAATTGTTGCTGGAGTGGGAGGGGACGGGTGATCCAAGTGTATTTGTCTTGTCGATAAATTGTTGCTGGAGGGGAGGGGACGGGTGATCCCAGTGTAAGCAATTGAACTATTGTTGTCTTGTGTCATGTGCAAAAGTCAATTTGAAATGATGATGATGATGATGATGATGATGATAAAAAATAATGTAATGCATGTAAGCTGGACACCTGTAAGCTTTCAAAGTGCCTCAGGGCAGGGAAGAGTTGCCAGAGAAAAATCAGTCAGAGGCGAGAGAACAAAGCAGAAGGATAAAAGGAATTTAGAGGCGGGAAGCCCTCTAACGGCTGAAAGATTGCCAGGCTGGTGTTCTAGCTGCCTGGGTGGAGCCTCCATGGCTCAGCATTTAATTCTGAGGGAGACAGTCATCCCGTGCAAGTTTGGGTGGTGAGCTAAAGGAGCCAAGCCCAAGAGACTAGAAGATTGCCAGGCTGTGTGTTCTAGCCGCCTGAGTAGAGCCTCCATGGCTCAGCAATTAATTCTGAGGGAAACAGTCATCCCATTCATGTCATTGGGTAGAAGGTGCCACAAGCAAGCCTTTGGAAAAAGGGGGAGGTGTATTCATGTCGTTAGGTAGAGGGTGGCAGAAGCAAGCCTTTAAAAGCAAACATAAAGGCAAATTGAAGAGTCCACATTTCAGTCAGCAACCTGCCCCCTACAGGCTGGTGTGAGAAGCAGCAACCCTAGAAAGTTTTTAGACAGAGTGCCAGTCAGGCAACAGAAGGGTTGGGGTTCCCATTTGAATTGTATATCATGTTTCTTGTACAGTAATACCTTGGATTACAAGTAACTTGGTTTGAGAGCGTTTTGCAAGACAAGCAAATTTTTAAATATTTATTTAATTTTTTTTTACTTGATATACAAGCAGCGTCTTGCAATACAAGTACTGTAGTACGGCTTAAATTAAAAATCTCTGTACAAATTTTTTGGGGGGGATTTCGTTTTGACATAAGAGAGTTTTGGATTACAAGCATATTTCCGGAACGAATTATGCTCTCAATCCAAGGCATGACTGTATATGCAAAATGATGTAATGTAAACCTGTAAGCTATCGATTGTTGTTTTGCTGTTTTGATGTTTAAGGAGCTTTAAGATTTAAGATTTAAAGCTTTAAGCTTTAAGATGTTTAAGATTGTAGTTAATGTGTTTTGATGATTTTTCATTTCGTTTTGTTTTTGTGTGTGTGTGAATGAGAAGAGGTGTGCTAGTGGTAGAAGGCTAGCAAAGGCTTTTTCTTTTAAGTTAGTTTAAAATGAAATGAGAGGGTTGACCTCTCAGGTTTCATTTTTTTTAAAAGGGAGCGTGTGGAGAAAAAGAACCTCTGAGGGTTCCTACACACACAGTCACACACCTGCACACACACACACGCACACGCCTCCTCATGTGAAAACCAAGTAAGGCCGGTTGGGGGCTGGGAGGAGGCGAAATGTGCATAAAGTATCGGATGGGACATGGCGCCTGAAAGTCCGGTCTACGACTTTTCAGATGCAAATGTCATGAGTCATGAGTTCCCCTCCCTGCCTGGCCAGGTGAAGTTCATCCTGATTGGCTAAGAAGCAGCAAAGCTACAGAAAGGAGGGGGGGAAGGTATATTTCCCAACGTGTGGGTTTTGTTCTTTGTCTTTGGGTCATCGCATGGTTGCTGTTGGAGCAATGGTGGCAAGCCAAGCAGAGGCCCAAGCCTTTGGGTGGCCTCAGGATCCGACCCTAGGTAGCTCCTGGTGAAATTAGCTGAATGAGGGCTTTGGTAAAGGCAAGCCTTGTGGAGGGCTACCCATCTCGGACCTTCGGGTAGGTGAAGTAGTCCCCCCAGGTGGCAAGGCTGTGCTGGATCCAACCCTGGAAAAGAACTGATCCCCAGGTAACTAGTTGTGTGCCTGGGAGATATAAGGAATCAGTAGGTTTTGTTATTTTTGCAGCTCTATTACTTTGTACCAAAGTGTCTCTCTATTTTGTGCTTCTCTCATTTCCCTATTCTTGTTGTAAAATGCTACCTGAATAAACCTTCTTTTGGTTTTTTACCCCACATGGTGTTTGTGGATTGCTCTGTGGTTCCAGCAACTAAATCCAGGTTACAGTCATGAAGGCAAGTCCCTGAACAGAGATTCAAGTAGGATTGCAGACACCAGAGGCTGGCAGTCTGGTACCTTGAGCTCTCTGGGGGTCTTGGGTCCTTTGGGGTAGGAAAGGGTGGGTTGTGGCGGGTCAGCCAGACCCCCCTTCCTCCACACTTTACATTACCAGAAGCAATTGGACTGCCATCTTTCGATGCACTTCTTAAACATTTTGAAAAATAAATTCGGTTTGTTTTTCCAAAGAACAGGAAGGCTAGAGTCACAGGTTGTTTTTGCTTTTGTTTGAGAGAGCATGTGCAGGCTTAATCTCTTGTTTTTTCTACATTTATGAATATAGGAAGCTCCTTTATATGAAGACTAACCATTGTTCCATCAAACTCACTGTTTTCTAAATGGACTGGCAGTGACTATCTAGGGTTTCCCACCCCTATCTGGAGATGCTGAAGGTTGAACCTTGTTCTTTTGTGCTCTGCCACTGAGCTATGACCTTTCCTTGAATACTCTATGCCCAACCTGGTGCCCTCCAGATGTTTTGGACCTCAACTCCCATCAGTCCCAGCCAACATCACCAATGGCCAGGAATGCTGGGAGTTGTAGTCTAAGGCACCAGGTTGGGGGAGGCTATTTGTATGTTGTGTGACTAGAAGACAAATGCCTGAACCGACTCCACTGATGAAAAAGTCATTCTGTCTGAGGTGATGTGAAGAGATATGGAAGTGTTTTAGGGGCAGATATAGCTGTGGGGATGATACACCCACCTCACTGCAATTTGTACTTTCATGGCAGCCTTTTTACAGCGCTGCTACCATTGCAGATTGCATTAGTGGCATATGCAGGCCCCACATGGGGGTGCTGATTAATACAGTTGGCACGCGACTGCCATCCAAACCAGGTTGCCAACTGATCAGCTGAGCAGCCCGGTGTAATCCTGTGGACAACTGGATTGTGGAATACATCACTTCAGAGTTTCTATATGTAGAAGGGCAGGAGAAGGACACAAATTAAGAAAATGGCAAATCAAACTCAGAGGGAACATACTAGTGTATGCTTGGCAATAGAAGATAAATAAAAACTCACTTTCAAACACAAAGTTGCCACAGGACACCGGTTGATAGAACATCAAGTGCATTGTTAGTGGCATCCCAAGATATACTGCAGACATTGCTGTAGAAAGGGCCCTTAATTAGGATTTGGTCTTTAACTTTAGGACATTAGTATTTATATTACAATCTGGGCAAGAAAGCCTTGACAGTATCTGCTGGGCTAGAAGCTTTCATCAGTTTCATTAATCATAGAATCATAGAATCATAGAAAAGTAGAGTTGGAAGGGGCCTACAAGGCCATCGAGTCCAACCCCCTGCTCAATGCAGGAATCTAGGTCAAAGCATCCCTGACAGATGGCTGTCCAGCTGCACCTTGAATGCCTCCAGAGTGGGAGAGCCCACAACCTCCCTAGGTAGTTGATTCCATTGTCTTATTGCTCTGACAGTCAGGAAATTTTTCCTGATGTTTAGGTGGAATCTAGGTTCCTGTAACTTGAGCCCATTATTCCGTGTCCTGCAAACTGGGATGATCGAGAAGAGATCTTTGCCCTCCTCTGTGTGACATCCCTTCAAATACTGGAAGAGTGCGATCATATCTCCCCTCAGTCTCCTCTTCTGAAGGCTAAACATGCCCAGTTCTTTCAGTCTCTCCTCATAGGGCCTTGTTTCCAGTCCCTTTATCATCTTTGTTGCCCTCCTCTGAACCCTCTCCAGTTTGTCTACATCCTTCTGAAAGTGTGGTGCCCAGAACTGGACGCAGTACTCAAGATGAGGCCTAACCAGTGCCGAGTAAAGGGGAATTATCACTTCCCGCGATTTGGAAGCTATACTTCTATTAATACAGCCCAAAATTGCATTTGCCTTCTTTGCAGCCACATCGCATTGCTGGCTCATATTCAGTTTGTGATCTACCACAATTCCAAGATCCTTCTCACTTGTAGTATTGTTGAGCCAAGTGTCCCCCATTCTGTAACTCTGCATTTGGTTTCCTCTCCCTAGGTGCAGCACTTGGCATTTATCCCTATTAAATTTCATTCTGTTGTTTTCGGCCCAGCGCTCCAGCCTATCGAGGTCACTTTGAATTTTGTTTCTGTCTTCCAGAGTATTAGCTGTTCCACCCAACTTTGTGTCATCTGCAAATTTGATAAGCATTCCCCGTACCTCCTGATCCAAGTCATTAATAAAAATGTTGAAGAGCACCGGGCCCAGGACCGAGCCCTGTGGTACCCCGCTCGTTACCTCTCCCCAGTTTGAGAAGGAACCATTGATAAGCACTCTTTGAGTCCGATTCTGTAGCCAATTGTGGATCCACCTGATAGTTCCCTATTAGTAGATTAAATGTACGTTTATTAATTGAGTGTGCCAATCTTAAGCAATGAGCACATATATTTTAAACAATGAAGCTAAAAGTTGAGGGCACACTTACTTTTGCTGAGGCTATTTTGATTCTTGTATATTGCAGTAATAGAATATAGTGATCATGGCCTTCCTTCTTTCAATGAACAGTCACTTTAGGTTTAGTTGGAAATTATTTTACATTTGTTTCAGCATGCTCAAAAAGGCATCTATGTCGAAGTGCTGGTAACATACAAATTTCAATTTAATTGGTAAATTGCTTAGTTAAAAAGTAGATGATTCATCAGCTAAATATTCTTTAATTTGTTGGCAGTCCTAAATATTTGTGTGAGTTTTTGCTACCCCAAAGCAACCCAAGATGAAGAGAGAACACTTTAATCATGTGGGGTGCAACATTATTATTATTTAATTTATTTCTATACCTCTCAATGGCCAAAGCTTTCTGGGTGGTTTACAACAATTCATAAAAATACAATAAAATCCTATATAAAATACAAACAATAAAAACATCATAAAAAATTCACTACTAGAATTTAAAAAATCGAATTTAAAAAATGACTTAAATAACTAAGAACAAGTTAATAAAACTAGACCTGTTAAAAAGCTGACATAACTGCCACCATGTACTATTTAGAGCTGTTAAATGCCTCAGCATAGAGGACAGTCTTAACGGTGCTGAAAAGATAGTACAGTTGGCACCAGGTGGGCCTCAGTGGGGAGTTTGCTCCAGAATTGGGGGCTAACACAGAAAATGTAATTCAAGGTAAAGAATGTTTACAGACAAATATGGCTCTTGTTTCTTCATTTTATTCTCAGATCATCACCTCTATAAACACTGTCGAGAAACCAAGCTCACCGAGAGGATTACCACCACCCTGATGAGTTTCCCACCTACCCACTATGCATCTCATTTCCATGTAGGGATGGGCAAACAAGTGATGTTCGAGATCGCTAGGGTTCTCCAGATGTTGTCTCTCAATGCTTGTCCCATGCCCAATTCCTGTGCAGGTTTGCGATCGTTACTCGCTCTGTGTGTATGGGGAAATTACTGCAGTGACTGAATGTGAAATTTGAATTTCCAAAAATGTCCACCAATTTGTGCCAATTTCCTAATCTGCACAACTTTCCACCATAGACTAAAGTGGGGCTTTCTGTCCATAGGGGGAAATTTATGCAAATTCAGAAAATTGCACAAAATTGAATTGGGAAGGCTGGGCAAATCAAATACGAGTATGTGTCCAACAAGTTGTGAAAATTTTGGCAGACACATGCTCATAATCATGATCATATTCAGGGCTTCAAACAAGGCATGCTCTCATGGTTTGTGAGCAAAAGTGAAATTCTCATACACCCTATGTCATTGTGAATTTCCCCATCCATAATCCATGTCAATGTTCACTAGCACAGGAATGGAAAAGAATGACTCCCAATGTGCTACTCTCTGCTCCTAACTTACATGGTTAGTTAACTGTACTAAATGATAGGCCAGAGAGAAGAGGGCTGATGCTGATCCCAGTTCCAGGTGTAACATATTCTAGACCAGCTCTTATTATTTTCTTGAGTAAACCATCTATCTAAATGATGCAGAACTTGTGGTTATATACAATTTCATTAGCAGGGGGAAATCCTTGGGAAGACAGAGAAATAATTTATGACATGGAGTCAGATGAAGTATAATGGGATAAAAAAATGCGTTTTGAGGGATTATTCATGTTTAGTCTAGAATACCACTCCTAATGCTCAGGACCACTCACAATGCTGCCATATACAAATGTATATTTTTAAAATATACATTTGTCCAGCTGCGGATGTGCGAGGAATCCGTTGGGGGGAGTGAAAGCCCCGAACTTTCTTGGCTCGACCACCCGGATTCCGTCTCGTCATCTCTCTGATGGCTCCAACTTGCCCTGGTGTGAGCCAGCAGGTGGTTTCCGCTTGCATTTTGTTTAAAGGTGAAGGAGCTGAGCCCTGGCTGGGGCTCCTTTCTCAGTCAATTTGAGAACCTTGCAAACAACAGGTACCTCTTCACTTGCCTTTGTTCTTTTAATTCAAGTCAACCTTGTGCCACTGATTGGATACTCCTGTGTTTTAATGGCCGCATAAAGGGCATTCTTTAGCTGGCTGGCCAGGTTGCTGTCACAATTCAGCTCAATAGGCAGAGGGTGCCTCTTTTTTTCTGCCCCACAAATATATGAAAGCCAAATTGTCACAGCCTATTTGAAAGGGAACTGTAGTGGATTAAGAAAGGACCCCCCCCCCCAATTAGCAGTTTCATTCTGAAATGTTGAACAACCATCATAGACCTGATCCCCGATATATATATATAAATGATCTAGCACAGATCCTCATGATTTCATATGATTTTGGGCTAATAGTCACCAGCAGTGCAAGCCTATACATGTTTACTCAGAAGTAAGTCCCAGTTCCACTGTGTTCAATGCAGCTTTTCCCCAGGTAAGTGGATCTAGGGTTGCAGCCTTCATCTTGGACTTTATTTCTTCAACTCACCAGCCTCTTAGAGCAGGGGACACAGCTGCACAGATGAGTTCCCCCGAATTAAGCTATTTGCAAGCAAAGCTCTTTAGCTTAAAGTCTAAGAGTTCTCGGATGGGTCAGTAGGAAAGGCAGTGAAAGTCCATGGAGCTCAAAACAAATGAGATTTCCAGCCTTTCACATCCCTACGGAGTAACACCCATAGAGAGAACATGGACTTACATCAGAGCAGGCATCCAGCAAAAGACAACAAGCACCCAACTTCTGCAAGCCCTCAACCCAGAGACACACATTTACACAGATACATCTCTCTCTGGCAAACTTGCCCCCAACACCACCTCCTTCCTCATCCTGAATTCCAAAAAAGCCTACTCTGAAGAGAGTGGAGAAGGCCCACAGCCAGGTGCCAGGGAATGATCCACACTTGCATAGGAGTAACACCCATAAAGAGAACAGAGACTTACATCAGAGTAGCCCCCATGCAAAGCACAGCTCCCACCCATCAAACACTCTGCCATCTCTCTCTCTCTCTCTCTCTCTCTCACACACACACACACACACACACTGAAATATATATGGCAGAAAAAACGCAACATATAAAAATGTTGTGCTATAACTGCTCTGAAAAAATCCAGGATATAGTGGCAGAAATAGCATGAGGAGGTCGGTTTGGGGTGTTGGTAAAAATCTGGAGGGTAGATCTCCCCCCCCTTGACAAGTTAAATTAGCATAACATTAAGAGTTGAACTGCAGCAGAGGTTCCTTAATGGTTCATCAGAAAGCCTCTACAGATGCAAAAGAGTTATTGTCTCCCAATGTGGGCAACTGTCTTGAACGCACTCCCAGAATCCGGAAAAAATAGCCCTGCTCAATTGACTTCTGGTCATCCGGTCAGAGAGGCAGTGAAAGTCCGTTGAGCTCAAATGGGATGAATTTTTCCAGGGTCACACATCCCAGTCCAGCTTTGACAGTGGTCTTTTAAAAACCCAGCCATATACAAAATGATGGCCTATTTACATCAGTTGAGCATTTGTCCCACAGATATCTTGTTTGCTGGCTCATAGATGAGTAAATCTCTTTCCAAATAGGATATATAATCTCAGCACAGGCACTGGCTTGGTGGTTCAGCTTCAGCAATCCCCAGTCTTACTTAAAGTGGTGGTCTTATAAATATTGCATATTGTACTTCATAAGGAAGAAAGTTAAGAGAAATATATAACTATTTTACCAGAATGTCAGGTAGGATTTAATCCATCCTACAAGCAAAAACTAATTTATGTACTGTATTTAACTCTCACAGACCTAAAATCTTTAGCTTGGGTATTTAGCTAACTGGCAAATGGATATTGCCATCAGTTTCTTGGTGTAAAATTAAATCAGGCTTTTAAAAAAGTACTTAAAAGTTATGGATATCTTGGGTTTTAACACAATTTATTCCTGTAATATTTTAGTATGCCAGCAAACATCCAGAAAGTGCTTTAGAAAATGAGTTACTGGCATTAGCATGTTAGAAGTATGTTAAAAGGAGGCACCCATGGCAGATTAATTGTACAGAGGTTGACAAAGAAGATAAAGGTGGATGTAACCCTTAAAAAAAAATGTCTTTGGAGGTCATTTTCTAGGTCACATATCACTGTATGGCACGGCTTAGGCTTCTTTTGGGGAAACTGTTGCAGATATGGAAGTAATGAACAGATTTGGACATACTATAAACAATAAATGAAGGTAAAGGTCTGTGCTACCAAACCTCTAATAGCAGTGGAGAGTGATAACAGCAGACTGGTGAAGGGTGCTTTTAAAATGTTTTAAATATGTTTTAAGATGTTTTATAATATTTTTAAGTAGTTTTAAGATGTTTTAATAGTACGTGTTGTGTTTTGATTAGTTTATGTATTTTATATTTTTGTTGTTTTTGTATTATTATTATTATTATTATTATTATTATTATTATTATTATTATTATTATTATTTGCTTTAAGTGTTCAAGTGACCAAAAAACCCCCACTGGAAATTATGATAAAAATATGGATGTGGGCTGCTATACCATTTTAACCATACCATACCACTATTTCAAGCCCATTACATATGTGTTAGCCAACTGATTTCATATAATTTGATGCATGGAATGCCCAAGTCAGACCACAGTCATACCGCTTAAAGCAGGAATAAGACAAAAAGCACATCGTATACGTGAAATCAGTGGGGCAGAATATATTTCAGCCTGAAGACCGAATTCCATCCTGGAGAAGCTCCAGGCAGAAGTTTGTTCAGGAATCACACCATATATAAGCAGTTGATCTGCTTGCACTCAGATCTTTGCTTGATGTGCAACTTTGCATGTGCAATTGTGAGTTCAGGAGCATCTTTTTTTTGGAGGTATCATATGCAAATCCCTCTTGCCTTTGGTAACTAAAATAGTTGTAGTCTAGTGTGATCAATGGTTTTGCTATCTAAGATACCATGCATGTAGCACACAAAGCTCTTGGCATCTAACCAAGATGGTGGTCAGAAATGAAGGAAAAGGGGCAGGGGAAAAATACCCAAACAATCAGCATATTTTACCAAGGGAAAACCGCAAAAGTTGGAAGACCACCAAATGTTTGGTGGTTGGGGGAAAGGGGGTGTGGCTGTCTGGGGATTTTCGGAGGGCCAGATTTGGCCCCCTGGGCCTGAGGTTCTGTACCCCTGTGATAAATAGAATATAGATACAATTGGACGAACAGAAATACAGGTTGTGTACAATCATGTTCAGTAATGTAATGGTACAAGATTTATATAGTAAGTCAGCATCTGGTTATCACATGCATAAGGAGTATGAGGAAATTGTTAAGCAACAGGATTGGAACAGATGCTGGAATCACAGCCACAGGCAGCAGGATATTTCAAGTAACTTTTGAAACAGGTGCATCTTGCTGCGCTGTATTTTGTTTTGCACTTACACGTCGCTACTTCCAGATAGGCAGTGGACACAGGAGGTACAGACAGTTGAGATCATTGGCAGAGCATCAGTCTTCTTCCTCCAGGCAGAAGTTTGTTCAGGAATCACACCATATATAAGCAGTTGATCTGCTTGCACTCAGATCTTTGCTTGATGTGCAACTTTGCATGTGCAATTGTGAGTTCAGGAGCATCTTTTTTTTGGAGGTATCATATGCAAATCCCTCTTGCCTTTGGTAACTAAAATAGTTGTAGTCTAGTGTGATCAATGGTTTTGCTATCTAAGATACCATGCATGTAGCACACAAAGCTCTTGGCATCTAACCCAGTATCACTGACAGGATGAACTTGTTTCAAAGAAATCTCCCAGAAGGACTCCTTTCCATGCTTCTTTCCTTTCTTCTTTCAAAACATCAATTTCTTTAAATTGTGCTCCATGGTAACATTTGTTTTGTACAATGAAGTAAAAGGTATGTTTGTTTGTTTTCCCCCAGTGGATCATCAACTATGAAAGTTTCTTTGATTGTTCTTTAATATGATGTGCTGCAATTGGTATCCCTCACTCATTAGCCATCAACAAATAATTGGTCACATCATCTGTTTCAATATCTTTTGTTTCCAGGGAGACCAGAGGTATGTTGCTACTATCAGGGTCTGAGATTTCTACAGGTGCTATTCTGAACACATCAAATCTCCACAGTTGTGCAGTGTCTTGTGTTTTACATCATCTGCATGGCGGCGCTAGGGATGTGCAAATCAGCAAAACTTGAGCTTGCCAAAGTTCTCTGAATTCCATCTCAAAGCTCATTCTGACTCGAGTCCATATGAGATTGCACTTTTTTTCCCTTTTTGCATGAAAATCCATGCATATTATTTCTACATATATTTTTCTCCAAATGTACACATCAATTGTGCCTATTTTTGGAAAAGCATGTATTTTTTGAAAAGTACTAATTTTGAAGTGTATGCATTTTTTAAATATGCATTCTTCTCCCATGATTAAAGTGTATTTGTGCACATTTTTAAAATATTCTCATTTTGAAATGTACTCATTTTTGAAATGTACAGATGATGTAAAATGCATTCGGAGGGGAGTGCAACAACCACTGCTCACCCTATACCCAGGTGGGGGTGTTGCCGCCTCACCTAGTGACTGAGGACACCTGTCTCCCCTCAGGATCTCTCCCGCCACCCAGGTGCACCTCCCAGATAGCCACTGCCTATCACAACACTGCTATTGGGATGGCTACCACCACCAGGGCTTTCGTGCCACCCAGCCTGGCCAACTTAATATAGGCTGTTCCTTCCCACTTATTTATCCCACCTATTGTGTTTTCCCCCCTTCAGGTATGCTGCCACCAAACCCTTAAGTAGTGTGTGTCCCCTGCGAGGCACGTAGGTTAACTAAAGCCTTATCTGTAATTATAAATGGAAAACAGGCTGTTTACACTCACACAAAAAGCAAGATTTATTTTGGGAAAACAGGTAGGAAATCAGGGTCAGGAAACATCAGGGATTCAGGGATCAAATATAGGTTTCAGACAAGAACAGGTAAGTAAATATTTTTCTGGATATAGCATTTTTCACTCTTCTAACAGACTAATTTCTAAAACCTTCCTATCTCCTTACCTCCCACCTCCCTCCTTCGAAGTCCAACCCCCACTCTTTGTCTAACAGTCTAATTATATATTATTTATATACCCGTATATACTCGAGTATAAGCCGACCCGACTATAAACCGAGGCACTTAATTTCACCCCAAAAAACTGGGAAAACTTATTGACTCCAGTATAAGCCTAGGGTGGGAAATGCAGCAGCTACTGGTAAATTTAAAAAATAAATTTAAAAAATCAAGTTAAAGTACTTCATGCACACTATTTAATTCTACCAAATAAAATGTGTCGAAAAGATATTTAGCAAATTTCCGTATAGAGGCTTCCTTACAACCAGCAATCATGACAGTTATGTTAGGTTTTGCATAGGCAGAACGAGATTATCACCTGACATCAGGATTATCACCTGACATGGAGGTTGTCTCTTGAGATGAAGTACACAAAGTCTTTAGTCACGAGACATAGTCTCAAGGTGATATGACTCAGCAGTCTTGGGACAGATTTGGGGTAAACATGTTGATGAATAGGTTATACAACTGGGGTGAGTAATATCCTATTTATAGGTACAGGGTCAGTGGTATAAAGACTGACACACTTGTTGACAGTCTCACTCCTCTCGACTCGACTCGACTTGTCTCTTGTTCTGGACTTCACTTCATCTAGCCTTACCACTGGGGTATTGGATTTGTATCTGCAATGATGTAGTGAGTAAGAAATGCATTGATTGCCTTAATCCCATGTAATTGGGTCTTACAAATAAACTCTTTAATCTTTATTAACTGCTGTTATCTCCTCCTTCCATCTGCGTGACTGGGACTGAGGGTCACTGGCTAGGGAAGCTTTTGAACCCGGGTCAGTCCAGCTCTCACATCTGGTTATGGGCCCAGCCCAGATAAGCCCAGATAACGAGCAGAGATAAGATTGTTATCTCAGATGAGGCAGATAAGCCCACGGAAAGCAGTATGGAGAAATTCGGCAGTTTAGGGTTAAGAGAATTATTTAACATTTGTAAGAACGGTTTGTAAACAAACCGGGAAGGCAATGTTGCTAGAGCTGGATGCTGATAACAGCGGCTTGGAATGCAGCACAACTGAAGAATGCAGGACAGAGAGACGGAGGATTTTTCGTTTTGGAAGAAGCTGGAACGGAGGTGCCGGTTCGGGCAGCTACTAGGCTGAAAAGTGAACAGCACTGGACACAAGAATTTCGTTTTCCACAGCTTGCTGGAGTGATTGTCAAGGAGCTGTATCGGGCAAGGAAATATCTCCAGGAGGCTCTGTGTCTACTCATTTGAGTCAAGGCTACAGCAGGAGGATCATATTTCTTTTACAGTTTGCTTCTTCACTCAGCAGCGGATCAGCTATCTTTTGCATTGTATCAACAAGTGGCTTGGATTACAAATGCGTGAATTACGTCTGATGTGGGTAAAGCGTCTGGAGCGTCATGTCGCAGCAAAGTCACGTGTGATAGGAACGTATCTTGGGAAACCTGATACTACACGGGAGGCTGTATCAAACCAGCGGAGGCGTGGTTTTAAAACAGCAGAGGAAAACAGCGCGGCAGTTTTGAAAGAGAAAGCTGTGCTTAAAATGAGAAGTTGTTCTTCATTTTCTTCATGTGGGATCACAGAAGAAGAGGCTTGACATCAGCAGGGGTGCTGCTGATGGGAAAAACTTTGTGTTTTAACCCAGGACATAACAAAATGGACATTATTTTGTTTGAACAGAAGCAGTGGATTGTTTAAACGAAGCTTTCTGTGTTGGACATAAATAAGCAGGAAGAGGACTATGTAAATGGTCAGCAGTTTAACAGTCATGTTTTTGGAACTGTATTTCTTGAAAGTTTGGATAACTTGGAATCAAGAAAGTGTAAAATATGCTCTGGAAATGTACTGAATGTATATATGACTTGAGTATATTGTGGATTTTTCTGTAGCAAAATGTAAACTACTGCATAATTAGTAGGTATGTTTATATGGCAAAGCTAAGAGATGGATTATTTCTTTTATACTGTAATGATGTAATAAAGAAATGGAAAGTTGTACTGATGCAACTATAAAAAGTTAAATGCTTATATGTATGACATGTACATGCATGCATATCACATGATGTTAGATCATTTAGATTCACAGGCCTGTGAAAGAAAATGCAAACTATGGTGGGGAAAGCATTGGGAAATTGTAATTTTCACATGAAAGGTAATTTTGTGCACATAAACAAGGGATGCTAGCTTCAACAGGTAAACTGGAAGGCAAGCTGAAAAACCAGTTCATTTCATTTAAATTTGTTCTTGGTGATCTTGTGGATACTCTGATGGTTTTTAGAGGAGAGGCACGTTATTTCATGATGTTAATTGATCAATACACGAGGTACAGGTTGTGTACAAGTTAGATAGAAAGCTGGAGTATTGAACAGAGTCAAGGTGTTTTGTGCTTGGGTGAGAAACAAGCATATTACCCATGTTACCTATTTCTTTTGAGATATGGGGGGAAGTTCAATTCAGTGCATATGTTTTGATGCATTTCTAACAGGATGTGATATTGAACACATGGATTATGTGGAAGAGTAAACAAACACTCAGAAGAGGTGATACTAATTTGGCTAATGAGGTTTGGGTAGAAGCTCTTAAATGTTTTGATTATGTACATGATAGAAGTTTTAGTTCTGTGTATTGAACTGTACACCTTATAGAAAGTAGTGTAGAAGGAGGAATCTTCTGGAGAAACATTTCAGGATCTTGGATCTGATATGTAGGTACATACACCTCAAAGTTAGAAGAAATCTGTAAGGGAGCTTACATGAGATTTTTCTAGAAATGAGAATATTGTGTTTCACATGAACAACACTTGGATAGTGAGATTATCTAGAAGAGTTGAGTATAATGCTGAATGAAAAGGAGAGAACATTTTTCAAAATTAATTCTGTTAATGCAGGGGATGCATCAAGGTCAGAGTCAGAATAGAAAAGCATTTGCTGAAAGACAGTCAGGTAAATTTGAAAACTCTGATACACATTTGGTTTAGTGGAGGCTAAACAAATGATTGTTTATCATTGGTGCAAGTTCATTGGAACAGGAACCTGATAACTGATGAGGTAAGGAACAGGTGAGTCAAACAACCTGTGAGATATCAGGGTGAATTTGCAGGAAAAGCCATTTGAAACTCAAAATTTCAAAGAGGTGAAAAAATGGTCTGTTAAGGAAGCTAAACCATAGCTTCAGGCTATGCAAGCTGAGTTGAATTCTTTGGATAAAGAACAAAACCTGGAAGCTGGGTGAAAGAAACAGCAGTCCATGGAACTCATTGTTACCAGATAGATTTTTTAAGTGAAAACTTTGGGAAAAGGTTATATGAAAAATAGCAAGATTGGTTGCTTGTGATTTTGCTCAAGTTAAAAAGGAGCAGGATAATCATAAGGTGAGTGCAACAACAATTTGCTTTGGAAACAGTTAGACTGATGTTTAAGAATGTGGAGAGATGTATGAATATTTCACATTTGGAAATATTGGAACATAAGCATTTTAAAAGAGGAAGTCTTTGGAAAACTTTCTGAGAACTTTCTGGAATTTTCTGTAGGAAAAGCTAGGAATCAGCTGGAGGCTGGAATTCTGTTTGAACTCAAACATTGCTGAATTGAGATTTGCACAGAGAGGCAGATCAATGTTTGTTTGTTAAACAGGAGGAACAGGGACATAGACTGTATGTACTTTGTTAGATGGATGATCTATTGTTTTTTCTGGACAGATAAAAGCAATATGATATAATTGATCCAGGGTTTGGAATTTCATTGAATTGAAACTGCTTGGTGGTGGATCAACTGTTTATTTGTAAATGGAAGTTGAGGGAGAACCAAGAGGGCAGTATCTTACTGCAACAAACCAGAGAAATATCATGGATGTGATTGAGAATTTTGGAGATTGTTAACTCAGTGAGAGACTCCAAATAATTGAGGATTTTCAAGCACATGCTGATGGAAAAGCAGTTTGAATGCTACACAGAAGCATTGGGCTGTTGAGCTTTACTGTACAAGCAACAAGGCCAGATATTGCTGTCAGTGTGATGGGCAGACTGTTAGACCAACAGGACATGCTTGGAGAGCTCTGAAAAGGAGTTGAGTGTTATCTGGAGGGAACATCATACTTCAGACTAAGATTTACAAGTCAGAGCACAGGTGGCTTACAGATTCACAGAAATGCCAGTTGTGGTTGTGATAGTAAGAACAACAAGAATACACCTGAGGTTTGTTATTTTTATAACCATACTTTGTTTGATTGATTTTGTTAGAAACAATCATTTAAAAGTTAGAGTTCAACTGAAATTGAACTGAATGCATTGTATTATGTATTGTGGTATTATGCTATTGTAAAGCTTGAATAGTTATTGCATTTGCTTAAATAGTTTAAATTGTAAAAAATGTTTAAATGATGCTGGGATTGATGTGAAAATCCTATTACAGTTTTTTCAGGAAACCAAGGCAGGATTGCTATGCTGCAGGCAGATAGCAATACACAATGTTTTGGGTTTGCAAATAAAACTGTGTCATGAGGAGGGATACATCAGAAGTGATTTGATGGTGGTTCAGATTTTCTGGCAGGTAAAGTCATTCCTGCAGAATTTTTTTTATCAAAGTCCATAGATGAAAAAACAGCATCAGATGTCAACAAAGCTGTTGTATGAGGTAAATAACCACGTTCTGCGACAAATGCAAAAAGCAGGGGGATGTTAGGTTTTGCTTTTTTTTTTAATAATTATTTTTATTTAAAATAATGAATACAACAACAAAAAAATACAACATAAACATTGTGCACCCCCCCCACCTCTTGGGACCAAGTTATATTTCTCACCCCAATTTTTTTTTTTATTATCTTTTTTTGTATGTGTATATATACAAGCTATTATTTTATATTCCAAAAAAATAACAAATCTTGACAAGGTTTATTCCCCCTCCCCTTTACCAACACATACTCCAAAAATTTGCCCCAAATGTTCACAAAGGTGTCTTTCTCCAATTGTCCTTTTTGACACTTAATATTACAAGTTAATTTATCATTTAACGCGATATCCCATACCTCTGTATACCATTCATTAATTGAAAACACATGTTGAACCTTCCAGTTCCTAGCTATCATTAATTTTGCTGCTGTTAACAAATTCACAATCAATTCTTTTGTATTTTTTAAACAAACTAACTTTTCTGTAATTGTTAACAATGCTAATTTTGGGCAGACTTCTAATTCCATTCCAATTATTTCTGATATTTCTGCAAATACTTTCTGCCAAAATTCCAGAACATTTTTACAGCTCCACCACATGTGGGCATACGTACCTTTAACATTACATCCTCTCCAACACAATGCAGAGCAATTTTTATCTATCCGATTTAATCTTACTGGAGTTAAATACCATCTCCATACCACTTTATAAAAGTTCTCTTTTATCCTAGTTGACATAACTCTTACAATACGCCTATCCCAAATATTTTTCCAACTTTGTTTCGATATTTCCTCATCAAATTCATTATCCCATAACACCTTAAGAGAATCTTTATGCTCTTCTTCATTTTGTAACATGGTATATAAAACCTTTGTTGTGCCTCTTGTTGAAACATTACCTTCTATAGCTTCTCTAGTCAAAACTATCTTTTCAAAATTGGTTAGTTCTCTTTCACTATCCATTCTTGTCCTCCACTTCTTTAACCACAATTCCAATTGCATTGAATTTAACCATGATATTCTCTCTCTTCCTACTATTTCTGTTATATGTTCTCTAGTCTTCAATTTTTCCACCCAATCCATTAATCACCTTTTTTCTCCTTAATATAGCTTCTAAATGTCTTACATTTTCTGGAAAGTCCTCCATGGCCACTACCGGAGTTAACGGGGATACCTCTGGTATAAAAAATTTTCTCGTGTTATTCCAACTCTCTAACATACTCCTCAAGAAGGGATTTTCTAGTCCTTTTATAATATTATTTATATTTTTCTTAAATAATATATTCACCATCATGTTTCCTAATTCTCGTGCTTCTAGTTCCAACCACATTTTGTCTTTCCCTGCTATAATGTCCAAAATATGTCTTACTTGGTTGGCTAAATAATACCACTTTATATTAGGAAGACCTAAACCACCTATTTTTTGCGCTTTATACCAACTATATTTATTAATCCTAGATCTTTTCCTTCCATTACAATAGTCATTAATAATTGATTGCCAATCTTTAATTTCTTTTTCTATAATCTTTACTGGTAACATCCTAAACAAAAAATTTATTTTAGGCAATATCTTCATTTTTACCAACGCTATTCTGCCAAACCAAGAAAGTCCAATTTTTTTATACTCCTCTATTTTATTTTTAACCTCTATCTTTAACTTTCTAAAGTTTTGTTCACCTACTTTATCAATATCTTGTGTAATTTCTATTCCTAAATATTTAATTACATTTGTAATTTTAATTTTATATTTTTTCTTTAACATTTCACTCTCCTCTTTTTTACTATAATTAAACAATAAAATCTTGGATTTACCCCAATTCATCTGTAACCCAGTTATTTCTCCAAATTCTTTCAAGTGGTTCTCCAACCTATCCATTGTTTCAATTGGATTTTTAATTGTTAATAAAGTATCATCTGCAAATAAATTTATTTTAATTTGATCTCCAACCCCCATCCCTATAAATATTTCTATCTTCTCTTACTACATTTGCTAGTATTTCCATCACTAATGCAAACAAAATAGGGGAAAGGGGACATCCTTGTCTAGTTCCTCGGTCTAAGGAAATTTGTTCCATAATACCATCATTTACCACTACATTTGTAATATTATGGGCATATAATTGATTAATTACTCCTTTAAATCTTGCTCCAAGCCCCATATTTTTAATTATCATTTTTAACGTAGGCCATTCCACGCAATCAAAAGCCTTGAAAATATCTAATGCTAATACGCCCGCTTTAACATTATTTTTCTTTATACTATATATTATATTTAATACTCTTCTAGTTAAGTCGGCCATTTGCCGACCTGCAATAAATCCACATTGGTCCATCCCTACATACTTACTCATAAACCTATTCATTCGTCTCGCTAGTATTGCAGTAAATAATTTTGCATCTTGATTTATTAATGAAATGGGTCTATATGAATCTGGTTCTGTTAAATCCTTTCCTGGTTTTGGAATTACTATAATCATAGATTGTTTCCATGAGGGGGGAATTTCTCCCCCTTCCATTATATTATTATATAATAACTTCAACCTTGGAATTAACATATGTTTAAAAACCTTGTAATATTCCACCCCTAATCCATCTACTCCTGGGGTCTTACCTTCTTTTAATTTATTTATAGCAAAATCTATCTCCAAATCTGAGAATGGTTGCTCCATCGTCTCTCTATCTTCTTCTTGTATTCTTATTTTCATATGTTTTTCAATATATTCTTTAATCCTATCTTCCTCACCTATTCCTGCTTTATATAATTCTGAATAAAATTCTTGAAAATTTTTTAATTTTTCCTTCATCAAATTATGCCCTTTCCCTTTTTTATCCTTTATTATTCCAACTATATTTCCCCCCCCGTTTTTTTTGTGTGTGGATCTAGCTAACATTTTAGAATTCTTGTTACTATTTTCAAAGTAAGCTCTTTTCATATAAATCAAATTTCTCTGTGTCCTTTCAATATCCTTGTTTTCTAACTCTTTCCTCTTAGCTTGTAGTTCTGCATAAATCTGCTTTCCCCTTTCCTTTAAAAATTTAGCTTCTAACTCCTTTATCTCCTCTTCAAGCTTTTTATTAAATTCCTCCTGTTGTTTCCTTAATATACATGCTTCTCTTATACTAATGCCCCTCATAACAGCTTTCATTGTGTCCCACACTATTGCATCGCTACAAACTCCTGTATCATTAATCTCCCAAATCTCTCTTAATTCCTTCTCTATCTTATCTCTTATATGTTTGTACTGAAAGATATTACCGCTCAGCCTCCATCGTTTAGCTTCTTTATAATCCTTATTTATCTTAACATCCATATTATGTATTGCATGATCCGACACTTTTATAATACCTATTTCCGTATTCATTACTCTTGAAATCAAATTTTTAGAAACAAATATATCGTCAATCCTAGAAAAATTCTTTGTAACAGGTGAATAATATGTATAACCTCTTTCATCTCCTTTTACACCCCTCCATACATCTACCATTCCCTCTTTGTTAATTACTGTATTTAATGCCGTTATATTATTTTTCCTCTCTTCTCCCGTGGGATTAGATCTATCTATCTTTTTGTCCATCACCATGTTGAAATCACCAGCTATAATAACTAACTCATTTTGTTTTGAACCCATTTCCTTTAATACTTCTTGATAAAAATCTGCTTGATTTACATTTGGGGCATATACATTAACTAATATATATTCTTCCCCTCCTAATGCCCCATATACCATTATATATCTCCCCCTAGTATCCTTTTTCACTTTACTCACAATAAAACCACATTTTTTAGAAATAATAATTGCCACACCTCTTGACTTGGTGGAACCATATGCTTTCTCGTATATCGTAGACCATCTTAGTTTAAGTTCGTTTACTCCCTCTTTTGATTGATGTGTTTCTTGTAGAAATATTATGTCCGCCTTATCTTTATTTAGAAGTGCTTCAATCCATCTTCTTTTCAGAATAGATCCCAGACCTTTGACATTCAACGTTGAAACTCTTAACTTAGGGTCCATCTTATTTTATTGTTGCTCAACCAACTTTGGTCCCTGTGCATAAACATAAATATCACCCCAACCCCCCAACCCCCACCCACACATTTAATTCCATTCCCCCTCTCTTATCCCAGGGATAATCACCCCGCACACAGCTTCTAGAGCCTTTGAAGGGGGGGGGAGGTTGTGACCTCCGCCTACGAACTCTAATCATTTACTTCCTTCCGGTCTCTTTTTACCAAAAAAACAACAACAACAACAACAAAAAATAAAAAAAACAACAACAACAATAACAAAAGAAAAACCACTGTCTCCCCTTTTCTTTAGCCTAGCAGGAAATAACAAAAAAAAAAAAAACACCAACCAAACAAAGAAAAAACTACATAAAATAAAATAAAATAAAATTTAAAAGAAGAAAAAAAAAAAGAAAAAAAAAGTAATTATAGAGAGAGAAAGAGAAAGAGAAAAATTTTATGCAAGAATAAGAGACAAAGGAAAAGAGTTATTTGTCCTTTCCTCCAGCTGCACCGAGGGTATCTTGTATATCTATAAATCCAACCGGCCCGGGCATTCCTTGTCCAGCTGCTCCATCTTCTCCCTGCAAGCCCAATTCTTGCAGCAACTGCATGCCTTGCTCCAAAGATGTTATCTTGTAGAATTTTTTTCCAATAAAAAATCTTTTAAAAACTGGGTAACCCCAAGTGTAAGAAATCCCATTTTTCTTCAAAGTCGCTGTACAGGGTTTCACACTCCGCTGCCAATTTATCGTTTGAGCACACAAATCGTTGAAAACTTGGACTGGTGTTGACAAAAACATCAATTGTCCCGGAATTTGCCTGATTGCACCCATAAAAAACTCCTTCTTGTTATAGTATGTAAATTTTATAACAATGTCTCTGGGACTCATTCCTCCTCTTTTGAAAGTAACTCTATGGATC